>CM072821.1:52205466-52658552 GCA_036937905.1 Salvia rosmarinus | reverse complement strand
CTTGTGATAGAACAAGGCGCTCGAACGCCATGTATGGTGAACGGATGAGCGTGGAAGAACGGACGTCGATTCCGTGATCGAGCTAGCCTTCGATCTCGAGGCATCATATAGGAGTGTGCTCGAGTCCGAGTCCATGAACTTGGCCATACACTTTGACCGTACTCGACGCCCCTATGTAGGTTCCTCCTGATTTATGATTATTCCATTAAGTTCGCCCACCGACAGCGACGGGCTCATTGTGCTAGAACGTGATGTAATCCGCATTCCGCTTGTCTTGTGGACATGGATAGTCGATGAATTCCAGTGTGATCCGTATGTAAGATAGTTAGCCGTGATAATCGAGTACAGCCGACTCTCGCAACCACGCCACGCATCGCTTATACCCATCTTCGCAAGTGTTAATGCACATGAACCGAATGCTCGTGCGTAATCTCACCAAACGATGCCAACGGCTTCTGACGAGTCATTCGCTCGACCAAATTCCGGATCGACATCATGTGGCGCATTGCGTGGCTCGTCGTGAGGTTCATCGAGGCTCATCGTAGCTCATCGCGGAATGGAGACAATGCTCGCCTCGCGCTTGTGACCGTGAGTACGCTGCATATTGTACCTAAAAAATTTCAAAGTCAGCGATGTATATCAACTAACAACGCCGACCCAAAATGCTCAATATAGATCCCCAAACTTCAACTTAGTCAAATTATTTCCATATTTTCATATAATCTAGCAACCAAAAGCGGGAAAACACACAACACCAAAGAATTGACATCATGCTAAGACTCACACCAACCTCGCGGTCGAGGCAAAATTACATCACAGAACGGGTCACGCTGGCATAATACACACAGCCTGCATCACACACAGTCGCCGAGCAAAGAAAGGTGCGATTTCAAGCATATTTCAAATTTTGAACCCAAATCAACAATGTAGGCAAATTAAACTAACAATATACGGTATAAACATTAATAAACCTAACATTGACAACCATGCTCAAACACCAAACAAATCTAACAAAATAAGCCCTAGTTTCTCAAATATGATAACCCACATCAATAGAATAAATGGATAAAACTTCCAAATCATGCTCAAGAAACGAAACCCATGAAGAATGAAACAAATATAGCATACCTTGAGTGGATTTGATGGAGAAACGCAAGAAAATTGGGAGAGAGGGTGTTTGGGTGAGAGGGGGCGCTTTTTCAAAACAATGCGTGTGCGTAGGTTTAAAAATGGGTTTTGGGGTGTTAAAACGGGTCACGGGGGCGCGGTCAGACGCGGTCATGACGGATTCACGGCCGAGCTCATGATCAGTCGAAGCCTGCCACCATAAAACGCTCACATTTTCACCATACTCGCGCTCGCGGTCGCGGGGTGGTCGCTAGACACTTGTTTTTGTTTTTTTAAAGAAAGCTATTAAAACTTTGGGACCAACAAAACAACGAGAACCCACACAAACAAAGAAAACAACCAAAACAAAGACGAAAACAACAAAACAAAAGATGTAAACCGTTGGTTACCTCCCAACCAGGTTAGAATTATCGCCGCTATCGACGGCACCTCTTATCATGGTTCGCTGAGCTTGGTCACCTGACTTCTGGCCAAGGTGACTTGAAGTAGATTTGAGGTATTGTCACACTTGAAAATGTTGCCCCGAGTCTCAGCCAGAACTCCCATGGCAGTGCACGGTAAACGTATACGGCCCCACCATCTTGACTTGAGCTTTCCGGAAGAGACGAGTCGAGCATTGTAAAGCAAAACTTCATTACCCGTGAGAACCTTTGGCACGAATGTGAGATCGTGGAATTTCGAGCTCTTTCCTCAGAATCCGAGAATTTTCAAAGCTTCATTCCTCCACTCATCAAGCTCCTACAATTGGTCACTTCATCAAACCGCCTCCTTAAAATCCATTGATTCTCCGTGGCCCAATATGCTTTGTGTCTAATTCAACCGTAAATGGCGATTTACCAAATACCATTTGATAGTGAGATAGCTGCGGGAGCTTTGTAGCATCCAGCATGCCCAAAGAGCATCATCTAATTGTTTGCCCAATCCTTATTAACAACCGATTTCTAAAATCGCCTGATCTCTGTGGCTCAGCCGCCTGCCCGCTTGTGGATGGATGGAGTGACTGATGCTTTACACATATTTGCTAGAACGCGCTTAGCCACTTATTATTAAAATCGTTCCCATCCGATCAACGCCTCGACTCAATCGAGTCGAATGTTCTGTGGAGGAACTTGATCACTACCTTGGAGTCGCTCGGACAATGGAATCGCCTACCCAACGGAAACGATCTACAAGCAAGAAGAACGTACGTAACCACAAGACATGGGAACGGACCCATGAAGTCGATCCCCATACGCAAATAGTTCCACCTCCATGATGGTTTTTTCGGGCATCTCGCCTTTCTTAGTGACTCCCCATTCTTGACAACCATCACAACTTCGATAAAAGATGGCACCAAGATCAAGGCCAATAGAATCCATCGGGCAAATCTTTGCACGCAAAATGGCCTCCATTCAACAACTAGGCACTCGTGGATTATGTTCTCCCATTCTCCTTGGGAACACAACGACGACGACCATCGGCACATCGGCGTAGAGAGAGGATCGCCCAATAATAGAACTGACATCGGAGAAATTCTTTTTCAAACGACCTTGCACGATGGAGGTAAACTCCAATCACCAAGTAATTTACAAAATCAGATACCATGTGGATCAATGACGCCAAGATGTGCTCGTCGGAAGTTTTCCTGATCCAATCTTCTATCCTCTCATTCGACCGGTTTCTCCAATCGCGATGTGGTCGGCAACCACATTTTCCAGCCCTTTCTATCTTTGATCTCCATGTCGAACTCTTGAAGAAGGAGATCCATCTCACCAACTTGGCCTCAATCTTTCGGCGAATCGGATGACGAATATGCATGGTGGGAGATGGCGTGGTGCCCACCAAATAAGGTCTAAACTTATCAAAAGCATAGACCACGCAGTAATTCTTCTCGTGGTGTGTCATTTGAGCAGAGTCAGAGTCTTACTTGTAATAAATGACTCGGAAAAGTTTGTCTCGCTTCTCGCCCAACACAGCCCCATCGCCCAATCCTCCGCCACACATCACCGAAGGTGACTCCAATCCGTGATACCAAAACGGTCAGATTGGCTAACTTCAATTTTCGAACGCCCAAACACTCTTTGTGTACAAAACTGTATCTTTCTCGAGCATCCACACAAGGTTCGATCGCCAGAAATCCTTGATGAACCTTCTATAGAAGCGATGATCGAGAAAACTCCTCACCGATTTGACATTTGTGGCGGAGGTAGTTCTCGATAGCTACTATCTTTGCTCGATCCACTTCCAAACCTTCGCGAGACTTTGTGACCAAGCACGATACCTTCCTTTACCATGAAATGGTACTTCTCCCAATTGAGAACAAGATTTGTCTCCTCACATCTTTGAGCACTTGTGATAGTTGTGAGACAATGGTCGAACGAAGAGCCAACACGGAAAAGTCGCCATAAAGACTTCCATAATATTTTCATCAACCCATGGAAGATGGACATCATGCACCTTTGGAACGTGGCTATTGCACAATCCAAAGGCATTCGCCATAGGCGAAAACTCCAAGCACGAACGCCGCTGTGCCGATCTTCGGGCGATGGAACTGATTGCACCAATATCCATCGAAAACAATAGAACTCATACCCCGCTAGTCCGTCCAACATCCGATCAATAAAGGGGGGAAAATGGTCCTTCCTCGTGGCGTGTTCGAGCACGATAGTCGATGCAAACCGCCATCCTCTCACGAGTCTTGTCGCACAAGCTCGCTTGTTCGCCTCGATCACCGTGATACCCCTTTTCGATACCACTTGAGTAGGGCTAACCCACTTCGCGTCGGATATGGCATAGATCATCCTCGCCTAAGAGCTTCAACACTTCTTTTCTACGACCTCGCATTGCGGATTCAATCGGCGCTGAGGTTGCACCTTCGCTTGTATTCATTCTCAACGATCCGTGCATGCAAATCGAGGGTCGACCCCTTGATATCGTAAATCGTCCACCCAATGCGAGACTTGTACCGCTCAAGACAACCATCGTCGGCCTTCTCATCCGCAAAGCCAAGATATATCACGGCACGCCTCATCGCGCCAGAAAGGCATACAGGTCGTCGCACTCTTTAACTCTACTTGTGTCATCTTCTTCGCTCACACGCCTCCTCTCCTCCAATCGGCTTCCTCACATCTAAATAAGGCACGACTGTGGGGCCTCGACTTCATCGATGGACTCAAGATACTTAAAATCTCTCACACGCCTCATCAAGTCTCGGGTGAGAAAATCCAGTCGCATCAAAACTCCACCGGGTCACGATAAAGTGAGCGGGCGACAAGCTTATAACCCGACAATCTTCCATGGTCGCCTGTCAGTCGTCTTCAAGCATCATATAGAGATTTTCATCTCCTCGCTTGACTCAAGGTGAGATTCCATCTTGACGCCATCGCTGCTCACCGTAGCTAGGAAGGTCGCCGAGAATAAGAGGTGTATTCCCATCCTCCGCATATCGAGAACAACGAAATCACCGGAAGATGAAATCAACTTTCACAGCACGCCCTCCACTATCCCTTTCTGATAAGTCACCGATGTGTCTCGCCATCGGAGCTATGGTGGTCGGCTTGATCTCCCAATCTCCAATCTAAAATGGACAACGCATCGATTGATGCTTGCCCCCAAATCACACGTAACCTGAGAATGTCTCGTCCCCGAAATGCCATGCGTAAGCCGCTCGATCCTTCGCTGAGCGGCAACTTCTTGCAAGACAAGATCGCACTTGAGACATTTATCGCCTCGAATTTCCCAAGCTTTTTTTGGCAACGCATCTTTCAAAAACTTCACATAACCCGCATTCTTGAGTGCATCAAGAAGGAATATTGAGTGCACCTTTGAACATCTCCATGAACCTGGTCAACTTTCATCGATTGGGCTTGCTAAACGGCTTGGAAAGAATTGGGGCACGACGTCGGAAATTTCTTCACGGTCGCTTCGCGACATCGCGACCGCGCGCGGTCGCAGCATCGACACCATCATCCTTCGCTTCACGCTACGGGACGCTCGGCGCTAGTTGCGTCCGTTATCGCTTGTTTCGCGCCGCTGTAATTACTATCGATCGTAATCGCCGCCAGCCTCGACGACCGCGGCGCTGCTCGACTTGTCCCGCCACGAACCGCCATACATCTTTTCCAAGATACCGTAGATCTCGCGGTCGCGTCGAGATGATCCTCTTTCGCCTGCCCCGCTCGCCTTCTCGTGATTTGATAAGCTCGCCCACCTCAATTGAATGGCATTACAGTGATTTTTGGTTTACCAGACATTTCGAAATTGGCCCGACTTGTGTCCATCATTGCTATCTCGACTTATTTGATTCTCCATCATCTTCATATGCTTTCCCATAGCCACAAGGACTCCAAATGATTAATCTTCGCCCGTGTTGCTTATAAACGCACTCGATTCGTTGCCAATTGTTGGTTGCTTACAACCAATTGTCGTGATCATGTCCTCCGCATCGGCTTGCCTCGAATACCCTTCTCGAACGAGAAACCGCAGGTCATTGACAATTATGTAGGCGAGAAATTTGGGTGATTGTTTGGATTGTACGGATTCCCCTAGGACGGTTTTCTCGATTTATGTAATTCACGCCCCGCCTCATTTATCTCGATCAAGATTTATTTGAGCTACGCCTTTCCTTTCCTTTTCTCAAATCATTTCAACAAAGCGAATCGCTCCATAATATTATCGATCAATCACTTCAACAGAGCCCTCACCACCGGTGTCTCTCCATCGCCACCGATAACTATTGGCCGCCATCTTCTATGATGCGGCCTCGCTCACACGCCTGCTCAAAGGACCCCACCGATGCGCCAATACCTCAGCGTGAGTGTCACCACAGAAACCTGTAATCCGCCTCGAAAATCCATGTTGGGGCACCTTCAATAGGCCCCGAATCTTTCCACGACTCGAAAAAGATTCATCTCCTAACGGAGGTGGGAAATCTCGGCTATGATCTTCGTGCTTAGCCGGAAAGTACTTTGAGAGAATTTCACACGTAGTCGCCCAACCGTTGATCCAGGCGATCTAAGGTCTTAACCGGCCTTGTTGATTCGCAAAGAAAATCCGAACACGCGATCCGGATTGTGTCTTGTGGCACCCCATTCGCTTGATGGTGTCACAAATGTCGAGATAGTCTCGAGATGGGCTTCGATCCTCCGTGACTCCTCCAAACTGCTCCTCGAACCATGCCGATGTAGGGCCACCAAATTGTTAGCGCTACTGGGCCCCATCCGCCTCCTTGAAATTGCTCAGAGGAGTTCGATATAGTAATTAGCTGCTCGCCCCGAGCAGGACAACAGTCCCATGTCGCCAATACGCAGATTGTAAAATCGCTCAATGCGGCCTACTTTGGGAGGAACGCCCTGTTCGATTGTTCATTTGCCATTGCCTTTCTTCTGCCCGCCTCCTTCCTTTGTGAATTTTCGATTTCGATCAAAGTAGTTCAGAGGTCCCCGGACCTTGTGAACATAAACCACCCGAGAAAAGAAGGAAATCGACGGGCAAGAAATAAAAATAAAAATAAAAATACAACTTGAATTAATAATTCCAAATTGTCAAGTTATTCCTATATGATTCAATAACATCAGCGCCAAAATTTGATCGCCTTTCAACACGAAAGTGTATATGAAGGTAAGTAAGTATCGTATCCAGGGATTGTAATGCAAAAACGTAAGCTAACTCAACAAGATTCATCATTATCCAAGAACAATATGGTTTGTAAGATTTTAGGGCTTCGAATTTAATCCAAACAAAGGTAACAAAAGTAAAATAAAATAAAGCAATAAACACTGGATGGTAAAACGATAGACAACTAACCTAGGTGCATTAATCCTATCCACAACGTATGTTTTCCTCTTATTAACCAATTTTAATCCAGAAAGATTAAGATCACATATATAACCGACAATTCATATTAACAGGTCGAGATTACTAGTTTTCCTATCATTAGTCTCTAGGTGAAAACAAGAACCCAAAAGATCACAAAGAATATGCTTCCTACGAATATCCTATCTCACTACGACTCAAGGCTTATTCAGATCATGCATTCAGATCGATGACAATTAAACAATTACTAATTAACCGACAACTAATATGCATCAAGATTGATCGAAATTAACACATATAAATAAGCACAATCGAATCATGAATCAATGCCAGGTAAATAGCATAAATAAGAATCACAATATATGGATCGATCATGCAAACCCCGATTAGAACGAAAACTAGCCGATATAATAAAATGTAATAAAAACGATTTAACCATAAGAAAGAAATTATATAAATAAACCCGATTGAGCTTCTGATGAACACGTTGGCTTCAATCCCAACCCAAAATGGAAATTGCAAAGATTGTCCGACAAACGCTCCTGATCGTAGACAAAACGTAAACTAAGAAGAACAATGTTCAACAAACTCTAGAATGAAATTAATGGAAGCTAAAGCTAAAAATATGAAAATACTGAAAACTCAGAAAAGAGGTCTGGAAACGTAAAGGGTTAGCGGTGTGCCATATATAGTGCACACCCAAACCCTAATTTTTCCTTCTGGTTCGCGACCACCTTCTGGTCGCTAGGTCGACGCGAGGTATGTCTCCAGCACTTCGCCGCCTCGGTCGCCTCGCTCAGATGGTTTCGCTGCCTAGCTAGCGGTCAGCGGCCGCAAAATCAGCACATGACTTTCTAGCTGGTCTCGTAGCACGAGGTCACGGCCTGTCATGGTTTGCCTAGATACCCAGCGACCGCTAGGTCGCTAAAACGCCAGGAGTTTTTGCTCGTGCTTCGTCCTTGCTCAATTTCAACATATGGACCTACACAACACCAAAAGAACACCCAAGAGCAGACTTCTAGAAATAGATAAAACATTAAGAATGATACGTAAACGCACATTAAACGACCTAAACTCATCTTTAAATATCAACTATAAACGGTAAAATGCGTTGATCAACTATGTACGACGCCACCCCAATGACGGTCGAGCAAAGTCACGCATCCGTGGGTCCTTCTTCGACTCTCCATTTGTTGCCATTTCTTCAGCACACTTCTCACTGGAGATCTACTCACCCTCGTGCTCAACCCGTCCGAACTGCCTCACTTTCGCATTTAGATTTCTTCTTCCAGTTCGAAGATTAAAATCTCACCCCGTGAATTTTGGTTTAACATCGTGCCAACTTCCTTCTAAGACTTCGACGACCTAGCATACAAAACACAAGATAAGAAAACGGATTACGCCAAGACCGAGGGAAGAAAATAACCAAACAACAATAAAATAAAGAAAAAAAAAATAAGGAGGGAAAAATAACACAATCAAAATGCCTAAAGCCTTCCTAAGAATTACCAAAATTTGTTCCGACCAAATTGTTCTACTTAGTCGCCGAATAGCACGAGGTCCCTATATGGTAAGGTCGACCCAAGTCGAATCTCGAGGAAGACTTAACGGCTTATGATGTGTTACTTATAAAACGATAAATCTAAATCCTAAACTTGATTCATGGCATGAAATTAACTAAGATTGACATGAAATTAAATCACGAAACGATTCAAACAAATGATCAAAGTAGCTCAATAAAGAATGAGTAATTCAAGATTGAGAAAGACTGGTATTAGTGTTCTTCACCTCGATTAATCGATTTATGCTTGTTTAAGAAATTCACCTATTCATGCAATCCTCAAACCTCAATCAAAACACTGACTGCCCGTTCGTGGATTAAACCTAGGTTATCAAATTTCACAACATATAAACTATTAGAGTACCCGCTTCCCAACCTCTAATCCAATTGATTCCTATGATGCAACGATCTATCTTTCGATAATATACCTAAACATAAACAATTAAATGGTGATCAAGCACTTAACAAGAAACCCTAGATTCAACCGTATACTCAATCAAAACAAATAAACAATCAATCAATTTGAATCACCCAACCCTGAAGAAGATTAGTTCATGCTCATCTCACGGATCAAACAATTATAATCAATAGAAATCATTATCCAATAATTCAACTGAAGAAAAGGAAAACAATTCATACAATCACAATAATGCTGATGAATTTCTTAAATCAAACCTCGAATCAATCAAATGCAAAGGAATTACTTGAAAACAAAATTAGAATAATTCGGTGGAGGAATGCTCTCAAATAAACCGATGAATCCAAAATAAAATAATAACTAGGTTTCAAGGGTTTCAGATTTATATCGGGTTAAGTAATTCACCGAGCCGGACGCGACGCAGTCCGTAAGTTATGAGCTTCGAATGAATAGCTCACCACTAGCTACCGGACTGACGAAGTTTGGACAAGGCACGAGCGCCGATTGAGAAACCAATACGGCGCGACACGATTCTCGAAAGACGAACGCCGATCGGGAGCGCAGCTCGGACGGCACACGGCATCAAACATGCACGGCAAGGCGAGGGCGGGGCAGCGGTGCTGGGACGTTAGCGAAGCCGCCCAACGCCGGAACGACGGCGGGCGAGGTGTGGCGCAGCGGCAGGTAGCGGCACCGGCCTCAGCCACGGACGGAAAGGCGCGGGCGCTGGCGAAGCCGCTTCCGCCGGGCGAGCCGGGCGCGCGTACGGCGCCGGGTCGCCGGCGTGGCCGAGGCGGCGAGGCGAGGCGAGGTGAGCGGGTGCACGGCGGGAGAGGGTGCCGCACGGCGCTCGCCATGCGCGATTGACGTTTCTCCGCTCTCTCGTCCGATCTCGAATTGCAAATCGTTACTTATGAACTCCTATCGCAATGTTTTCAATAAACTTGATCCTGCAGATCCAATTCATCCAATTTAATGTCGCTTTTCACAAAACATCAAAACAAACGGTAAGTTCGAATCGATAAATATTAATCAAACAAACGCATAAATAGGACAAACCACTCGAAATGACATGTAAAACAATACCAAGAAGAAGCACAAATTCATACCAACAAGAACCTAAGAAATTTAACGCAGTGAAACTAAAGCAAGAACAAACTAAACTAGATCATCGAACATAAAGCAATGAAATTCAACGGAGAACCATTCAACATACTATTAAAATCCATTATCAATCATAGAACGAAACTTATCAAATGCCAATGTAAAACCAATAATCTAATATCAACTATGAACTTGAATCCAACAATGCCTCAAAGCAAAGTATGTAAATGATCGAATAAAATTCAATAGGAATTAGAAAACGAATCGATAAGTTGAAAGGACTAAAAGCGTAAATTAATACTATGATATTGTTTCTATCCGTCATGCAAGATCCCGTAAGAAATCGCCCAAAGAAAAGCCGCAAGAAATTACAACTCGTAACTCGACTACACACGGAAGCCCTAACTCCCCAAAATGACCTAGTTATATATTTATATATATATATATTAAATGAGCGAACGGTTCACACCGAAGCGCAGTTGAAAGGAGTGTTCGATTAAAAGTGAGCGCTGTGAGTGAGCGCCGATCGAGAAACGCTCAGATGAGAGGAACGCCGCCAAGGTGAACGAGCGGTAAGATGGGTCACGCGCCGAGACGAGCGAGCGCGACGATGCAGACAACATGAATGGACAAGCGGCGCCGAGAACAAATACGGCCGGACGAGAGGGTTGAGCGAAGCCAGACCGAGGCGAACGCCGGATGCGACACGGAGGTTGAAGTGAGCGCGCGGCTCGAGACGAAGGACATGGCCGAGCGCCAGCGGATGCAACGGGCGCTGAGCACGGGCGCTGGACACACGCGAGGCCGAGCCGTGGCGAGGCGCTGGGCATGGCGGGCGCGCTGATCGCGGGCACGCGCGGCGGGCGCCGGGCGACGGGCGACACGGGCGCCGGATCGCTACGGGCCGCGAAGCGCGGCGGTTCAGCGGTCCGCGCATCGCGCACGCGCGTTGCCGGCGACGGACACACGCTGGCGCTGGGCGGACGCGGCGGCCGCTGCGGCGGGCGCTGTGGCACGCACGGCGTGATTTATATTTCACTGCTCACGTCCGAACTCCACCGCGATCCGCTTGAGCCTATGAACCCTATCAAGATCTCTTCAATATACTTGATCTCGCAGATCCATTTCATCCTATTTAATGCCTTTTTTACAAAACATCAAAATAAACCAAGTTAGTCCGAATCTATAAATATTAATCAAACCAACAGATAAATAGGACAACCACCGAAATGGTATAAAACAATACCAAGAATAAGCACAAATCATACCAAACAACTCCCCACACTTATCCATTTGCTTGTCCTCAAGCAAAGTCTATACTAATAAGAGTAGAAAATAACCATGAACTTAACCCTTAATCCAATCAATCAAACCTCTTTTTGCAATTTCCAAACATGATGAATACATAATCAAAGTTAATGTGAAACAAATCTAAGATTGTGAGAATGTCAAATAAATAAGTAGGTGATTTTTGCTCGCACTCCAACCTCACGCTTAGGGTGAATTAACCAAAGTGGCCACCTTTAGCAACAAGTTTCCTTTAGAACACAAAGAAAGTATTAATGATTTTGGAACAATGTTGAAAGGTGAACTCGATGAACTCGAGTCTCCTAACATGGTTTCCCATGCCCATTTCTCAATTTATTTAAAGAGGGCGTAATCTCATCATCCATTTCAACAATGTCAATAATTTATCGAGTTTTTCATTCTCCTTATTTTCATCTTTTATATATATATATATATATATATATATATATATATATATATATATATATATATATATATAATGAAACAAGTATATAGGTAACCACAATGTTAAACTCCCTAGCATTAGCCGAGAAATCACGTCAATAACCCCGATTTAAGTTCAATCCACACAACTCAATTAACACTGCACTTTAATCACATATCAACAAGAGAAATGGAATTACACCAAGGTCTCATCAATACTACGAGTTCAACAGACAAATCAAAATCCTTACTTATTCGATAGACAAAAACTTAAGTACAAGAGATCAAAATAGCACAAAGGCACATCACCATACATGCAAATTGATAAGATACGCACAAAACCAAATAAACTCCCCACATTTAAATTGGCACCGTCCCTGCTCAAAACATTAATAACACAAATGGTCAATAGAAGAGAGACTTCCGAAAGTAGATGATGAGATGTGGTTGGAATGTGAGCGCGATGTAGTTCACAGTATCACCACTAACCGCTTAAATGTCCCAAATCCAACAAAACTAACACGTAGACAACAGATAGATCAAAGAGAACAACGAAACAAAAAAAAGAAAGAAATAAAAAGGACAGAAACTGCGGGTAAACTCCATGTAGTACTAGCTTTACGTCATGAGCACGACGAATCCACCAACAACGGACTATCCATAATCCTTTACCCGCAGAATACCATCTCGCCTATTGCATCAATAGTAACCATATAAGCACAAAGGACAAGAAAGAAAGCAAATAATGAATCACTTAAGCTCAAATCGAACATCCTTTTCTCCAAAGAAAATAGATAACTTCAACCCCCAAAGCACAATACTTTGGTGATTAGACGTGACATATTATAGATAACCTCAACCTCGTCTCTTCATCCTCCTCCAAGAACACATACTAAGTGTCGAGGCAGCCTTCACTTCCAGAGTGGGCTTGCATGCTAGCCTTCATCGTAGCTACTCTTCCTCGTCACCGACCGAACAACTTCCTCGAGGCCGTGCTCCCGCTCTCATTCTTCACCGCAAAGTATGACTTCGCCTCTTCTCATTTTCCATCCCGTGATGCTACGGCTCACTGATGTCTCCCACCCCATTTCAACAATTGGGTCACTTTCTAGAATAGTGACCGCCCGAGCCGATCGGGTCGGTTTGAAAGTTCCTCATCGCACGCTGTCGCAATGTACCATCAAGCATGCTATTAATCGTCCCATTCAAGGCTCTAAACAAAGCTGCGAGTCTTGAGCCTCATTCTTTGAGTGAACAGATCCATCTTCATGCATATCCTCCAAGATGACCTCGAGGTGGGAGGTGTTTCCGACACACTGTTGTTGAAGAACGACCAATACGAGGTTGCCGGAAAAGAGGTCCTCACTATCAAGAAATCGAAGATTCTCCCAAGAGGATCATAGCTTGATGCTCCCAAGAGGGATCATAGGCTTGATGCTCATAATCCGACTGACATCCTCGTAGTCTAACCGGGCCCTTCTTCAAGAATTGCCCACACGAAGCTTCTCCCCACTGCTTTGACCATATTCTGCATCGCCGTAACCCCGCATTAACAAACACCAACAACAAAAACAAGATCACACGATAGGGAGAAAATAACAAAAGAACTAAAAGAAACATAGAAAACAAACAACACAAACAATACGCTAAAGTTTTCCGATAACGGCGCCAAAATTTGTTTCAACTAAAAGTGTTCTCTTAATCGACTCATAATCGAACGAGGTGATGTAATAGGAAAGTTAACCCAAGTCGCCCTCAAGGAAAACTTAATGTGGCTTATTGTTCGTGTCTTACACATAAAGAGGTAAACCTAAACAATCTAATACCAAAGAGGGTTTTAAACATAATGGGAATTTAAATGCTAAAAGGAAAATATATGAAAGAAAGAATATAACTAGGGGTCATCAATCCCAGTGGAAATCTAAGAAATTAAGAATGCAGAAACTAAAGCGAAGAACAAACTAAACTAGATCATCGAACATAAAGCAATGAAATTCAACAGAACCATTCAACATACTATTAAAACTATTATTAATCGTATGAACGTGAAACTTATCAAATGCCAATGTAAAACCAATAATCTAACATCAACTATGAACTTGAATCCAACAATCTCTCAAAGCAAAGCATGTAAATGATCGAATGAAATTCAATAGGAATTAGAAAACAAATCGCATAAATTGAAAGGACGAAAAATGTAAATTAATACTATGATATTGTTTCTATCATCTGTCGTGAAGATCCCAAGAATCGTTCCAGCAAAGCGATCCGGTGGAAGAAATTAGAACTCGAATCGAGTATAGCCAGGAAGCCCCAACTCCCAAATGACCTAGCGCAGAGATATATGTAAATATCATTTAAACTTAAACTATACATGTTTTATCAAAATATCAATTTAAATCCCAAACTATATATTAATTTAAACCCCAAACTATCCCGAATACATGGGCATTTTTATACAAATATGATAGTTTGGGGTTTAAATTGATATTTTTGAAAGTTCGGATATTTTGATAAAACATGTATAGTTTAGTGGTTTAAATTGATATTTACCTCAATTTAAACACCAAACTATCGATATTTGATCAATTTAAACCCAAACTATCCTAATACAGGTCATTTTTGATACAAATATGATAGTTTGGGGTTTAAATTGATATTTTGAAAGTTCATGATATTTTGATAAAACATGGTATGGGTTTAAATTGATATTTACCCATATATATATATATATATATATTAAATGAGTGAATCGCGTTCACACTGAAGCGCCGGGTTAAACAGATTGTTCCGAATAAGGCGAGCGCCATTGAGTGACGCCACCAGAAACGCTCAGATTGAGAGCGAACGTCAGCCAGGCGAACGAAGCGAGAAGATGCCCGGCGCGGAGATGGCGCGACGAGCATGACAGCGAGAGTATATACTAGCGGGCCGAGAACAGCGCCACGGACGAGAGGGGCACGAGCGCCGGACGCAACGCAAGCGGCCGAAGTTTGAGCGCACGCTGCATCGAAGGCCGGCTGACATGGCCGAGCGCCGCCGCCTGATGCAACGGGCGCTGGAGCAGCGCCAGACTCGCGCGAGACTCGAAGCGCCGGTGGAGCGAGGCATCGCGCACGGGCGGGCGCTGACGGCGCGGGCGCGTGAATGCGGGCGCTGGCGACGGCGCACACAGCTTGGCGGTCATGTAAGCCGCGCGGTGGCGGGCGCCGCGACGGCCGCTGGTGCGTCGGCAGCGCGGCAAGCTGGCGACGGGCGCAGCTGGGTTACGGGCGACGGACGAATCGCTGCGCGGTAAAGGCGCGCTACTGGTCCGGCGCGGCGCCGGCTGCGGCGCAGGCACGCACGTGCTCAACTCGATGTTTTGCCTTGCCTTCATGTCCGAACTCAATCGCGATCCGCTTATGCCTATGAACTCCTATCGAGATTCTCTCAATATACTGATACTGGTAGATCCATTTCATCCTATTTAATGTCCGTTTTCTACAAAACATCGAAACAAACCCAGAAGTTCGAATCGATAAATATTAATCAAACGAACGGCATAAATAGGACAACACTAAAATGACATGTAAAACAATACAAAGAATAAGCACAAATATACCAAACATACCATGACATTTGCTCCGTGTAAAGTCTCGCGAGCTAAACACGTGAGGCGAAAGGAAAGATGTTTCGCGACCTTCATTCGCGTGACCAATGGTTGCGAGCCAAACTCGCGACGAAGCACGCAAGACAAGTAACGTTGTTTCATTTACATTCACTCGCGACGTTCTCGCGAGCCAAGCGGCCTAGAATTCCAGACATACTACCTTTAGCATAGATTTTAGAACATAACACGCTTTTAGCTTTAGTTTTAGAGATTTATTCTCCAGTTTCATATTTAGATTTTCTGAGAGTTCGTAATATTTGCGTATTTAAGTCATTGCATTATACGCCGTGGATTTCTATGGTTTTATTTATTCAACTCAATTCATGTTATCTTTATTTAATTTTTTTGGTATTTTAATTATGAGTAGCTAAATCTTATATGATCCTAGGGTTTGTATGTCCGACTCAGATTCCCGTGATTTATCTGTCTGATACCGCTTGCCTTTCTCATTCATGATTTATGATTCTCGCTTTAATTTTCAGTGTTGGTACTGATCAATATTGATGCATGTTAATTATGTGATTGATGTCCCGCGAATTAATTGGATAGTCGATTCTCAATACAAATACAAATCTTTATGAGACCGACTTGAGATAGGTGAACCGATATGAGGTTCTTTGTGTTTGTAATTAGCTTACTTTTCGAGACCGACTAAGATAGTTTAGGTTAACTCTATACCATGTCGCTATCCCGGCAAGACCGAAGTTACATTAGCGATCCTCATACGAATGTGGATTAAATTGATAAAAGATTATAGATTAATTGTGTGAATCAAGTTAGGTTAAGTAAACTTTAGGTCAATCTTTTATTCCCGAGTTTATTCTTATTTAATTTGAGTATAGTTTAATCATCACCTCTTAATATTGTTGTGAATAATAATCAAGATTCTGTGAATTAATCACTGCTCTAGCATCGGTCCCCGGGATACGATAATATACTTGTTGTTTTACTATCATTTATTTGTTAGGAAACTAAGCGATCATATTTAGGCCGCGCTTGGACTCTGCTAGATTTAATATTGATAATTTTCTGATTCAACTTGTTAATTCAGCGCTTATATTTTTTTTTACTTGGTTCTAAACCTGTTTTAGTCTATTTGGAGCATGATTACAAAGTCTCGAGGAAAGAAATTGTCCAATGAATACTAAGATCGAAAGATCACACAGAGAGCAGTAGCAAAGAAAAGAAGACAACAAGCAATGGCGTATACACAACCACAAGGACATGATCGTATGGACTAAATGGAGGAAATGTTAGGTCCATGCAACGCTAATCAAGCATAGAATCAATGGGCAAGTTGGAGGACGAGCCACCCATACCACTCAACCATATGATAAAGTCACCGATCGATCGCAGTTCGGTTAGGAGGCCATAATGTCAATGCGAATAATTTGAGTCGAACTGCTCATCAGATGATACAAACAGAAGCAGTTGTGAGGTGTTACTAAAGATCCTAATGCACACTTAGAGGCTGCCTTTATATTTTCTGATACAATCCTGAATGGAAGTGTCCGATGCTATCCGACGCGGATGTTTGTATTCTCACTAGAAGTAAGCAAAGAATGGTTCAAGTTTCGACCGCCAAGATTACTACGGGAGCAACTATGTGAGAAGTTTTGTCCAAATGTTTCCCCGCCAAGGCTCATAAAATCATTACCGAAATCTCCCATTTTTCATAATTGGGAGACGAGATCGCTTGAAGCTTGTGAAGTTTAAGTTCTCCAAAATGTCCACAAAGAGTTTTTCACCGAGCAACAAGCGACTCAATTCTACAAAGGACTTAATGCTAATACTGAGTATTGTGGATGCTTCACCGTGGATGCCTTCTAACAAGGACATCAATGAAGCTTTGAGAATTATGTGATACGTCCAATAGCTACCAAGCACATGCGCGGAAGACACCGTCAAGAGTTGGCCGAGTCGGACGACTGATATGATGATTTATCGAGAAATTCATAGCATTGCGTATGAGTGCAGGAGAGAAAATCGTATGAATGATATCGGGATAGAACATTGAGGAGGCTAACTATGTGAACCAAAGAAACAACTCTCCATAATCAGTAGCGAATCCAAATTATCATCCCAACAATAGAATCATCCAATTTTTCCTATGCAATGCTTAGAATGCTCAACCAACCCCACCGTTTTACCATTAATAATGGAATGATTGTGGAACCAAAGAAGCCTGCTTGAAGAGATCGATATAACAAGTATGGTGAGCAATCAGCAAATCCCGTAGTCACCAACAAATCACGGCTCAAGAAATATTCGACGCAACAAACGCGAACAGATCGAATACGCTTAGAGAGCACCATTAATGCCATCAACAATACTTTCATATCCATTGGCAAACAATCAAGATGGTGGAAAATCAAGTAGGTATATGGCCAATGAGTAGAAGCACAAAGGCGTGGGCGATTTCCAGCAATACGTCGTAATCAAGAATCATATGCCCAAATCAATGCAATGCCATTTACTTGAGAAGGAGCATCATATAAAAATCACCAAGTATGAAGGGAGAAGTGACATGTTGAACGAGCCAAGAGGACGAGAAAGAAGAATCTGACCGATTCTCGCGAAGTGTCCTCGACAAAACGCTATGGCGTTTCTCGAGAAAAGCTATTTTTGAAAAGAGCCTCGCCGTGACCTACCTCGAGGAAGTGTCGCGAGGTAATCTCACGGCAACACGAGACCTCGCGAGGAGTCTCACACTCAACCTTGCGAGCAAGGAGCGAGCCCTTAGACGCCTCCCAATGCCCGCAACCCCGCTTTCTCAACACTGGGAAGTAGAAATCGACGAGTTCACTCTATTCATGGAGATGTTCCAAAAGTTAATATCAACATACCACCCTAGATCACTCAGACATACCCGTACATCAAATTCCTCAAAGACGCAAAGTATCAGTAGTTGTTAGTGGCAAATTTGAAACGATCAACATGTGTAAAGAATGCAATGTTATCATACAGAGGAAGTTTCTCAAACATAAGGATCCCGAGAGTTTCATGATAAACCGCTTTTACACGCTTATTGTTGATATTTAAAGATGAATTTGGATCTATATCGCTTATGTATTAGATCTTAATGCTTTTATCTATTTTGGAAGATAACGCTTCGGTTCCCTTGGTGTTTTGTAGGCTTATAAGATGATAATCGGAGGAACGAAGCACGAGCAAAAGAAGGGCAAAACAGGGCTAGCCGCCCTTCTCACCCTGCCACCCACGAGCCGAACATAGCCTTCCGGACGATGTCTCGCGACGACCTAACGCACCGCCAGCCGCCGGAGAAAACCAGCGACGCTCCGCCACGCGCACCGTAGACGAATCACAGAGCCTCCCAAAGAGCACCGATTTCCGACCACGACTAGCGATCATGCGAGTCTGTCCATGGCTTAACACCTAACGCGGAGTCCACTTGCCGATCGGAAGGTTACAGCCAGACCTCAGTGATTCATGATCATGAGTCTCGGGCCAAACAAGGCGTAGGCTAAAATTAGGTTTCACCCTTACCTATAAATAAGTGCATTCGCCTGCCTGCACTCCTTAGCATGTTTTACCGCTTTTCCCTAGTTTTTCATATTTTTGCACTTTAGCTTTGATTGATCCATCTAGTATTAGTTTTTCATCGTTCTACATTAGTATACGATTGTTAACGCTGGAACGCTTTCCCAACAAATTCAGATTGCTTTCCACGAGGTGGGATACGAACCCAACGATTGTTCTTCGAGCACACACGGTTTTATCTATACAATTTATATTTCTATGATTATTTCGTATTTTATTTCGCTTAGTATGTTAGCTAATTTCGCTCGATCCCTGGGTTCGCATGATTCTATCCTAAATGTTGTGATTCCCGCTATTATTATTTCTACCTTGCATCGATTTATGATTATCGTGCGTAATTATATGTGTTAATTCGATCAATCTCGATGCATAGCTAGTTGCCGCTAATTACTTAACCGCTTTAATCAGCAATCGATTCGAACGACACAATAATGCTGAGTCTCGAATCGAGATAGGTACATATCGTAGGTAGTATATTCTTCGGATCCTTTGAGTTACTTATTTTCACCTGTAGACGAATAAGATTGGGGAAAATTAGTAATCAAGCCCGCTTGTCATAACTGAAATTGTTGGTTACATATGTGATCTTCCATCTTGTCGATTAAAATTGTTAATAGTAAGTAGGATAAACATACTGTAGGTAGGATTAATGCGATCCATGTGGTTAGTTTTCATCTTATTTTCATCTTGAGTGGTTTATTGCTTTCGCTTATTTGTTGTTACCTTGCTTATTAATTCAGCTCTACCTTTCCATGTTGGATATGATGAATGTCGAAGTAGCCGTTTAGATAAATCTGGATATACTCACTTACCTATACTTGCACGCTTTGTTAGAAAAGTCGAGCGATCAAATTTCGCACCGCTAGCGATTGATAAGATTATATGAAGAACTCGACAATAAATTATTAATTCAAGTATTTTCATTTTATTTATTTTTACTTGCTTGATCGATCTTCTCTGCCTTTCCGTGTAGTTTATGATCACAGGTCCCGGACCTCTCCGAGCCGTTATTAGATCCGTAAATCGAGACTACCCAAACAGAGAAAGAGACGAGAAAGAAATGGCAAGATATGGTAGCAAATCCAAACAACGGGTGTTCTCCCAACAGGGACTCCCCAGTATGACGGCCGCCATGTTTTTACGAGATGCAACGTCAAATGGCGAACACGGGAATCCTTATCCTCGCCTCCAGAGGCAAGCATCTAATGAAGTTACATGTACGACCTCCACAAAACAATTTCAAGGAGCGGACGGGCCTGAGAGGAATGCAAATAATTTCGAAGTCAAGCTGGCCCCGATCAAGCATGGTTCAAGGAGCATCAGCCTGGAGACAGTAGGATCCAATGCCCATCTCGAGACATACTCGATATTTGCGACACCATCAGCAGTAACGGATGCCACAAGATACAATCCGACAAGCGTATAGATTTTCTTCATACAATCAAGCAAAGGACTGGTTCAAGAGTTTAGACCACCGGCATAAATAGTGTGTAATCTTTATGAAAAGTTTCTCGAAATACTTTCCACCGGCTAAAGCACGTAAAATCAAGATTTCCCACTCTCCCGCTCAGTAGATGTGTCATTATTCGAGTCGTGGGAGATTTAGCTTATGGAAGTGTCTGCAGCATGGATTCTCTAGAGCAAGCAGATCACATAGTTTTACAAATCGAATCAACCGACACAACGTAATAACCCAAAAATTTAAACTTTATAGGATGTATAAATCACTTATTTGTGGTTCTTACTAATTATGTTTAAGGTAACTCGAATTAGAATCATCTAGATCGAAACTAGAGAAATCAAAACTAGTGACTAATCCCACCGTATTGTGTTTTCTAATACCGAACATAGTGAAAGATCAAGAATGAATCTTAACAAAGGATTTCATTTCGAATCCTCTCACGAAAACACGGAGAAGCCAAAGACAGAAATTTCTCGCATACTAAACGGGCAGCCTTAAAAGACTATTTACGAGCCTGGATCAATTTCCAACCTGGTTAATCATGATAATTATTGATAACACTCAAAATCATGAAGAATACATTATTGTGAATTTAGAAATTTAAGAATCAATTTCCAAAGAAATTTCGAAAAACTTAACCGATACTGGAAAAATATACAAAACCATAAATTGATCCGATCGACCAAACCCCAACCAAGGGTCTAAATCAATAAAATAAGATTTATAAGACTCAAATTAATTATGAAATCTCAAGAGTACAATAGAATTTTTGAATGAGCATAATTAATCGTCGAACGCTTTCCGCAGATAACCTAATCGACTTATCAAGACGCCGAACTCATGAAATTTTTATAATCATGAAATAATTCATTTGGAGGTTATTTAATAAAATAAAACCTTAAGGTTCCGAGAAATCAATCGAAAGCGCCGTAAAACTTAAAGAGCTTCGTATAACACGCCAAAACGGTAATTTGACCAATCCACCTCCCAACTACCACCAAGACCACCCCAAATGGAAATGACAGCCTCTTAGGTCTCAATACAGTGGGGAGACGTCCCATTGCAGCCCCATTCACTTAGAACCCTTTTGCTCTCAAAATTTTCAAATTCTCTCTACACCTTAGCCTTAGCCTTTAAATCCTCCTTCCAAACCCGGCCCACACTCAAATAATCTTTCAAGACCATAGAAGGTATTATTCATCATCCTCTCCATTCTAATGGAGTGGAATTTTGTTTGATTTTTGGTTTATGGAACCCTAGTTTCCCTCATTTTTTTGTGACATTTAGAGCCATCAAATGCTCTCAATACATGAACAAAAAATGCTTAGAATAATGTTCTAAGGTTACATAAATATGATGTGAACATCATTTAAAAATCTTGAATTTTTGAAACACATCTCTATTTTATTTTATTGAGTATTTATATACTTTGAGTATTGTTATACTTCGTTGTTTGAAAATAGTCAGATATGGTGTTTAGGTAGTTATATGAACATCATATATTAACCTTGAATTTATTCAAACACCCTCCTATTTTTGAAGGAAAACCGCTAGCTATACTTATATATATATAGTGATTTATTTGATTTTGTTGTTGAAAATAATAGAGTGTGATATTGTGAATATTAGTTAATGTTTGATGTAATATTACATGTTATTACATATATAATCATATTGTGCAATTTGAATTTATCAATATGTATATATATATATATGGAGAATTACTGAATTGAATCAATGATAAAAGCATGGGTTTAAAATTTATTATATAAGTGATACTTCATGTTCAAGATATGGTATAAGCATGTTATAATTTTTGTGGAATTTATCAACACCAAAGCTCACCAAATGTGATTACCGAAAACTGGGACAATTTTAACCTATGGTTTAAAAATTTATATGATGATATTGGATTGATAATTAAATTCTATAGTATGATAGGAGATAACATGATTTTGTTGAATTTATTTGAACATATGCTAATTGTTGTTAATCATCGAAATCATAACAAATGGCTAAGTACGGGTTTAATTCTAATGTTAAATGATGATATGATAGTTAATTATGTTTAGAATGAATGGTGTGATTATGGTGAATGAATGGAACACTTATGCACACTTACACAATGATTGTGTATTATGTTAGAAATTAGGTTTTCTAATACTTTAGTGTAGCTATGTTCAGTATGGTATTGGTTGGTGTCATGTTTATGTTTATATTGGTCGATCAAACAAAACACCAAACGTAAACAACATAATACAGATGTACGAGAATCCAAAGAAATCACCAATTTCGAATAACTTAGAAGGAATTAACGAGAATCAAGGTTAGACACAAATTAGATTTGCTATTAATAAAAGGATTCTAAGCGAGTTCCTAAGTTAGAAAAACCAAAAGTTCGAGCCACAACGTTAGTACTCAATAAAGACAACCCAATACGATATTAGTTGAATCGTTAAAACAACTCAGACTAACAACGATTATAACAATGTAATTTCCACGTTAGGGATAAACAAACAATGTCGAATGTGTAAGAAAGATTCGAACATAGACGTCCGATCCTTATGTCCCAAAAGTCGAGTTAATATTCCCAAGCACTTATTTATTCTGTACTTACTTACAAGCATGTATTCACTTGAATCATAAGTCAATATTCTCTCTTTAATTATCGTAACACGACAAGTCGTCACATAACCTACTAGGACGTAACTAAAATTGTTAGTCTAGTTGCGGCTCGAGAATATCCTAATTTATCAATCATAATTTGATTACCGACAACCTATAATGTAATAACGCTATAATACAACAAGGTTAAGAGTCGATGATAGACTGAATATGTGATTCATAATGCAAGTTCACCTATGAACGAAGTAATATAGCTGGCGAATGTGAAAGATAATAGAAATTATCTTAAACAATCACATAAAATCATAAAGAAACCCTAATTGGGAACTTTAAGTCGTAGTTTATAAACCACCTTCGATCGATCAGAAAGAATCTAAGAAACGCTATTTTTTATGAGGGTTTGATTGATCGAGCTCATGAGAAGTAACATCATCCGCTTCATTTAGAACCACTAGCTCGATTAAGCGGGCTTTTTGAAATGAAAATGTTATGATATCTCAAAGCATGTTTACAAAGCATTATGAAATATTATCACGAAATGTTATTGACGCCAAATGTTTATGTTTTGTTGTTATCCTATCGAGATTGGTATATCAATGTGGTAGTGAAGTGTTGGGACCACCAACGTTAAAAAGGTATCGATCGGATCCGACGTGCGCAAGCGACTAACTCGTTGAGTACACGTATCGATGTTAAGATTAGCTATCGATCGTCACGGCGACTATGTGTGTACCCATAGCCGAATGTGATATGAATGAATGATCGATATGGAAACAACGAATGAGAATGTTGCAACGCTTTGAAAATGTTAAATAGTTGATAGTATGGTCTTTTAACTAAAATCCTCACGCGCTATTGGGTGGCAATAACTTTTTGACAAAGAAAATATTTTCGCAACCAGTCCACGAGTACTTTGTATTTAGCCCTGTTATTTCGCTTGATGGGCAAGTGCTGAGCAAGGATCGTTTAGAGCACTTACCTTAGAAGGTTTTAAACGTAACCAATTTCTAAGTAAGCAAAATAGATTTTTCATTTTTCGATACGATCCGTTATTACCGTTACTCCCATCATGTAACCATGAACCACGGCTCGAACGATCCCGCCACATCATCACATTATATCATTCGCCCCGAACATATCGCAATGGCCCACGCCCAACGTATCCAGGCTAATCGGTGCGATGCAAACCCCATCGAACCATAACCACCTCATTACCATTTCCGTGTGGATCGGGTCTATCCTCGAACCATAACTAGTGTTCTGGGTCATCCCCTTATGATCAATACTCAAGATGGTGATCAACCCAACGATAGATCCGTGCACAACCATGATAGAACCATATCTTCGATCGTAGAAGACATAATTTCACAAAACATTTACGCGACATGTTTTATTTTGAAATATCGAGTAAATAACTCAAAATAAGCATATATAACCCAACTCGAATGCATTTAAACGTCAACCGAGAGATATCTGCGGATCCGATGACTTCACCGATCGCCTTGGTAGGTACCGGTAACAAGGCGGAACAACTTTTGGGGTCACTTCCCACAAAGCAAAGCAACAACGTGATCGAACGACGATCGTAGCAAAATTAGGGTTTTCGACTTTCTGAACCCACATTTGGCACTCTCCGGGTTTTCAAATCAACTCGATGCAGAAGGGAAATATATTCAGGGCATCAAGACCAATAATAGGGTACCTTCAAAATATGCATGCATGCAAGTTGACTCAAATCTTAGCAGCGAAGAAGCTTCAAAAATCGATGCCTATCCTCAGATCTAGGATAAACCATCCAAAATCGATGCATGAAAATGGAAACATAAGCAATATGCATAACTTAACATGGAATGACAAGCGGCGTTGAAAATGGATAACCCGGGCATGCTTCCTTTAGAAAACTCAAGCAACGGAAAACATCCCGTCGTGTAAACGCGAAAAAGTAAAAGCGGATCGGTACTTTAGTAGAATGCATAGCCGGAACTCAAAACCTAAAGGACCAGTAGCCAAAGGTGGGCCGTCGGCCGCAAACGGCGACAATGACCACCAAATCGGCGGCAATGGGCGGCGGCGGTTTCGACAATCGCCTCCTCCCGATTTTCTCGCTCGTCCCCTTTAGAAACCCGAGTTCTATGCTATACGATCTACTAAAAGGCGGAATCAAAACAAGAAAAGGACAAAAACAGAAAAATGGGCTGCCCGGGGGGTGGTTGATCGGCGGTGGTGGCTCGGCGGCAGCCGATAATGGCGCCTTATTGAGCCTCCCGGCTCGATCCCCACTCCTCCAGCCAAGCGTGCACGGAGGCTGCTCGGCTCTTCCGTAAACATAGAGAGACGAAGGAAATGAGCGTTGAAAATGAAGGCCCTAGCCTCCTATTTATAGAAAAAGCGAGAAATTGCTTGTATAGCGGCCTTTTTCGAAAACGCAAAAGCGGCCTTAACTTTGCAAACGGACTCCAAATTTAGCAAACTTGGTACCCATGGACACGAAATAAAATACCTGGACACAATGACTATAAACAAGACATGCTTTAAAAGACCAATGAAAAGTCAGGTTTTGATAACTTCGAGTGCCAAACCTTCATGGGTGGTCGAAACTGCATACTTAGTGTCTATGAATTCGTCATAAGACACTCTTCACAACGCCTCGAGGTTTCGTGATTTGACGGTCGCATCACCGAAACAAAAAGTCAACCTTTGACCTTTTCTCGAAAAATGTGCCGCAAAAGCGAAGCTTAAAAGGCGGGTATTACATCATCTACATACGGACACACTATAACATAACCATTATCGGTGTTCTTAACGTAGACACATTTGTCACACTCGTTGATCTTGAAACCATTTGCCAACATTATATTGTCAAATTTCAGTGCCATTCAACGCGGCATTGTTTCAAACCATATAGAGACTTCACGAAGTTTGCATACCTTACCCTTCGACCGGTACTACAAACCCTTCGGGTTGCTCTATATATACCTCATCCTCGAGGTCACTGCTCAAAAAGCAGTCTTAACGTCCATTTGATGAATCTCAAGATTGCGCAGCGGCAATTGCGTAGAAGCACCGAATAGACGTAATCCTCGCACTGGTGAATAGGTATCGAAAAAATCGTACCTCTCTTTGTTTAAACCCTTTGACAACCAAACGGGCCTTATACTTTTCAATTGATCCATCGCTTTGTACTTTCTTTTAATGATCCATTTGCATCCCGATAAACGCGCATTTTACGTTTATAGTTGATATTTGAAGATGAGTTTAGCTCGTTTAATGTGCGTTCGTATCAATTCTAATGTTTTATCTATTTCTAGAAGATCTCGCTCTTGGGTGTTCTTTTGGTGTTGTGTAGGTCCATATGTTGAAAATCGAAGCGAAGGAGCGCACGAGCCAAAAACACTGTCTGGCGTGTTTCTAGCGACCACCTAGCGGTCGCTAGGCCGGACGCTAGAAACACGCTGCGAGAACCCAGCATACCGTGACGCGAGGATGTGCCCATGAGCGAAGCCAGTACGAGAAAGCCATCGATGATTTCTCGCGACCTCTTGAGAATAGCTAGCGACCGCTAGTCGGTCGCGAGGTACCGGCGAAGCGGCAAGAGGCGACCCGCGGCGAGAGGAGTGCGCGAGACTTACCTCGCGACCGCACCTAGCGACGCGAAGGGTGGTCGCGAGGCGGCGCGGCGAAGGAAAATTAGGGTTTGGGGTGTGCACATATATGGCAACACCCCGCGTAACTTCAGACCTACGATTCGAGCCTCTTTTCTCGGTTTTTCATAAGTTTTTCGAGTTTTAGCTTTAGCTTCCATATAGTTTCATTCTAGAGTTGTTTACGGATTGTTCTTTGTTAGTTTACGTTTGTCTCACGATCCGAACGTTTCGTCCGGACGATCTCGCAATTTTCCGTTTTCGCCGAGGTTGGGATTCAAGCCCAACGTGTTCATCCAACAGCTATATCACGGGTTTTATATATTTAATTTCCGTCTTTATGGTTAAATCGTATTTCATTTCGTTTATTATGTCGGCTAGTTTTTCGTTCTAATCCTAGGGTTTGCATGATTCGATCCTATATGTTGTGATTCTTGTTATCGCTATTTACCGTCCATGCATTGATTCATGATTCGATTGTGCTTATTTATATGTGTTGATTTCGATCAATCTTGATGCATATTTAGTTGTCGGTTAATTACGTAATTGTGTTAATTGTCAATCGATATCGAATGCATGATACGAATGAGCCTCGAGTCGTGGTGAGATAGGATATTCGTAGGAAGCATATTCTTTGTGATCCGTTTGAGTTACTTGTTTTCACCTAGAGACATATGATAATAGGAAAACTAGTAATCTCTGTACCGCTTTGTCGTAATGTAAATTGTCGGTTATATATGTGATCTTCCATCTTGTTTGGATTAAAAATTGGTTAATAAGAATGTAAGAATCATACGTTGTGGATAGGATTAATGCAGCCCTAGGGTTAGTTGTCTTTATCTGTTTTAAACATCCCAGTGTTTATTGCTTTAATTTACTTCTGTTTTGTTACCTTTGCTTTGGATTGAATTCGAAGCCCTAAAATCTCGAAAACCATATTTGTTACTTGGATAATGATGAATCCTTGTTGAGTTAGCTTACGTATTTTAGCATTACAATCCTGTGGATACGATACTTAAACACCTATATTTACACCTTTTCGTGTTAGAAAAATAAGCGATCAAATTTTGGCGCCGCTTCTTGGGATTGTTAAGATCATATAGGAATAACTTGACAATTTGAATTATTAATTCAAGTTGTACTTTTTATTTTTTATTTTATTCCTTGCCAATCGATTTCCTTCTTTTCTCCGGTGGTTTATGTTCACAAGGTCCCGAGGACCTCTGAACTACACTTTGATCCGAAATCGAAAATTCACAAGGAGAAGGAGACGGGCAAGAAGAAAGGAAGCAATGGCAATCGAATAACAGGCGTTCTCCCAAGTAGCCGCTGCGCTGTTAGCGAGACTTACAGAAATGCTGTTGTAATTGGCGACTATGGGACTTGTTGTCCTCGCTCAGGAGGCGGCAAGACGTTGAATTACATGTACGGACCTCCCTACCGAGCAATTTCAAGGAGGCGGATGGGGCCGTGGTAACGCTAACAATTTTGGTGAAGCCGGCCCTAATCGGCATGGTTCGAGGAAGCGATTCGGAGGAGGAGTCACGGAGAGGATCGAACGCCCATCTCGAGACCTATCTCGACATTTGTGACACCATCAAAGCGAGAATGGGGTGCCACAAGACACAATCCGGATCGTATGTTCGGATTCTCTGCGAAATCAACGAAGGACCGGTTCAAGACCTTAGATGTACGGCATCAACGGTTGGGCGATTACGTGTGAGAAATTCCTTTGAAGTACTTTCCTCCGGCTAAGGCACGAAGATCATGGCCGAGATTTCCACTTCTCCGATTGGGAGATGAATCTTTGTTCGAGTCGTGGGAAGATTCGGGGGCTTATTGAGAAGGTGCCCAAAGCATGGATTCTCGAGGGCGGCAGACATACGCTTTTACGGTGGGTGACACCTCACACGAGGAGTATTGTTGACGCGTCGGCGGGGGTTTCCTTTTGAGCAGGGCGTAGACGAGGCCGGCCGCATCATAGAAGAGATGGCGGCACCGTTATCGATGGCCGATGGAAGGACACCGGTGGTGGCGGCTACCGTTGAAGGTGATTCAAGCACGATAATATTATGGGCGATTCACCTTGTTAAGAAGTCGATTTGAGAAAGAAAGAAAGGAAAGAGCGTGGCTCGGATAAATGCCGCAGATCGAGATGATCGATCGGTGAGGGCGTGAATTACATAAATCGAGGAATAACCGTCTGAGGGAATCCGTGACAATCCGAACAATGTAAGTCACCCAAATTTCTGACGCCAACCCCAACAATTTTCAACGACCTCCACCGGGTTTCTCGATTCGAGCGGAGTAATTCGAGAGAAGAAGCCGAGTCCAGAGGATATGATCTGTTGTTGGTTGTAAGCAACCAACAATTGGCAACGAATCGAGTCGTTTATAAGCAACACGGGCGGAAGATCAATCATTTGGAGTCCTTGTGGCGGCTATGGGAAAGCACATGAAGATGATGGAGAATCAAATAAGTCGAGATAGCCGCAATGCAGAATGGGCGACACAAGTCGGGCCAATTTCAAGTGTACGGAGTAAACCCTAAAAATCACCGTAATGCCATTCAATTGAGGTGGGCGAGCTTATCAAAGTCACGAGGAGACGAGCGGGAAAGCGGACAAAGAGAAAGAATCTCACGACCGGGCTCGGCACGCGAGCTTGCCGCCGAGGAATATAGCGCCGGAGTTCGCGGCGGCTCGGTGGCGCAACAAGTCAAAACGCGCCGCGACATGTCGATCCGAGGACCTAGCGGCGACCTAGCGGTCGCGAGTAATTCAAGCCGCCGCGAGAAATCATCTGAAGCTTGAGGCGTGCACCTAGCGCGCGAGAAAGCGCTTGCGCGTCGAAGACGAAGGAGGATCATCACATGTACCTAGCGATCGACAAGCGGTCGCGAAGTCGATCGGGCGGCCAGCGGTTGTGAAGAGATTTCCGGCGTCGTGCCTCAATTCCGTTTCAAGCCGTTTAGCCAAACCCAAGTACGATGAAGTTAACCGGGTTCATGGAGATGTTTGAAAGGTGCACATCAATATTCCTTTACTTGATGCACTTGAGATATGCGGGTTATGTGAAGTTTTGAAGGATGCCGTTGCGATAAAAGAAGTTTGGGAAATTGAGGCGATAAATCATCTCAAGAAGTGCGTCATCATGTCAAAAGAAGTTGCCGCTCAGCGTAAAGATCGAGCGGCCTTCACCATAGCATGTGTCATCGGAGGACGACATTCTCCAAGGTTACGTGTGATTTGGGGCAAGCATCAATCGATGCCGTTGTCCATTTTAACCGATTGGAGATTGGGAGATCAAGCCGACCACCATAGCTCTTCGGATGGCGAGACACATCGGTGACTTATCCGAAAGGGATAGTGGAGGACGTGCTCGTGAAAGTTCGAGATTTCATCTTCCCAGCTGATTTCGTTGTTCTCGATATGCCAGAGGATGGGAATACACCTCTTATTCTCGGGCGACCATTCCTAGCTACGGCGAGCAACGATAGCGTGCAAGATGGAGATCTCACCTTCCGAGTCAACAACGAGGAGATGAAAATCTCTATATTTGGATGTGAGGAAGCCGATTGGAGGAGAGGACGCCGTGGTGAAGAAGCCTGATGAGAAGACCATGGAAGATTGTCGAGTCATAGAGCAGTTGTCGCCCACTCACTTTCAATCAGTTGATCCGGTGGAGTTTTGTATGCAGAACTCGATTTTCTCACCCGCAGACCTTGATGAGGCGTGTGACGAGATTTTAGAGTATCTTGAGTCCATCGATGAAGTCAGGCCCTCCCCCGAAGTCGGTGCCTTATTTGGATGTGAGGAAGCCGATTGGAGGAGGGGACGCGTGGTGAAGAAGGAAGAGACTACACCGAAGATGGAGTTGAAAGAGTTGCCGGACCACCTGCAGTATGCCTTCTTAGGCGATGATGAGACGTGCCCGTGATAATATCTTGGCTTTGTTGATGAGGAGACACGTAAACCGATGGTTGTCTTTGAAGCGGTACAAGTCGCAATGGGTGGACGATTTACGATATCAAAGAGTCGGCCCTCGATTTGCATGCACCGGATCCCGTTGGAGAATGAATACAAGCAAAGGTGCAACCTCAACGCCGATTGAATCCGGCAATGCAAGAGGTCGTCGAGAAAGAAGTGTTGAAGCTCTTAGGCGCAGCATGATCTATGCCATATCCGACAATGAGTGGGTTAGCCCTACTCAAGTGGTATCCAAGAAAGGGGTATCACGGTGATCGAGGCGAGGCGAGCGAGCTTGTGGCAACAAGACTCGTAACGGGATGGCGGTTTGCATCGACTATCGTGCTCGAACACGACCGAGGAAAGACCATTTTCCCCGCCCTTTATTGATCAGATGTTGGACAGACTAGCGGGGTATGAGTTCTACTGTTTTCTCGATGGATATTCGGGGTACAATCAGATTGCCATCGCCCCCGAAGATCAGCACAAGACGGCGTTCACTTGTCCGTATGGAGTTTTCGCCATAGGCGAATGCCGTTTGATTGTGCAATGCTCCAGCCACGTTCCAAGGTGCATGATGTCCATCTTCCATGGGTTGATCGAGAATATTATGGAAGTCTTTATGGGCGACTTTTCCGTGTTCGCTCTTCGTTCGACCATTGTCTCCATAATTTGTCACAAGTGCTGCAAAGATGTGAGGAGACGAATCTTGTTCTCAATTGGGAGAAGTGCCATTTCATGGTGAAGGAAGGTATCGTGCTTGGTCACAAAGTCTCGGCCAAGGGTTTGGAAGTGGATCGAGCAAAGATAGCTATCTATCGGCGCCTCCGCTACAAATGTCAAATCGGTGAGGAGTTTTCTCGGTCATGCGGGGTTTTATAGGCGGTTCATCAAGGATTTCTGGCGATCACGAAACCATTGTGTGGATTGCTCGAGAAAGATATGAGTTCGTGTTCACGAAGGAGTGTTTGGGCGTTCGAGAAATTGAAGTTACGATCTCGACTCCAGGTTTGGTCTCACCTGATTGGGTCAACCATTCGAGTGATGTGTGATGCGGCGATTAGGCGGTCGGTCTTTGTATTAGGGTAGAAGCGAGACAAGCTTTTCGAGTCATCTATTATGCAAGTAAGACTCTCGACTACTGCTCAAATGAATTACACCACCACGGAGAAGGAATTACTTGCGTGGTCTATGCTTTTGATAAGTTTAGACCTTATTTGCGGGCACCCACACCGCCATTACACACCGATCATGCCGCCATTCGTCATCATTCGCCAAGAAAGATTGAAGCCAAGATTGGTGAGATGGATCCTCCTTCTTCAAGAGTTTGACATGGAGATCAAAGATAGAAAAGGTTGTGAGAATGTGGTTGCCGACCACTTGTCGCGATTGGAGAAGCCCGATCGAAGGAGGATAGGAAGATTGGCATAAAGGAGAACTTCCAGACGAGCACATCTTGGCGTCATCGATCACACACCATGGTGCGCTGATTTTGTCAATTACTTGGTGATTGGAGTTTTACCTCCATCGTGCAAAGGTCATTTGAAAGAAGTTTCTCCACGATGTTAAGTTCTATTATTGGGACGATCCTCATCTCTACCGCCGATGTGCCGATGGTTTGATCGTCGCTGCGTTCCCCAAGGAGAATGGGAGAACATAATCCACGAGTGCCATAGTTCGCTTGTTGGAGGCCATTTCGTGGCCAAGCAGTGCAAAGGTTTGCCACAGATGGATTCTTTTCGCCTTCGATCTTCAAAGATTGCCAATCCTTTATCAAGAGTTGTGATCGTTGTCAAGAGTGGGGAATGTCACTAAGAAAGACGAGATGCCACGAGAAAACCATCATGGAGGTGGAACTATTTGACGTATGGGGATCGACTTCATGGGCCCGTTCCCAATGTCTTGTGGTTACACGTATATTCTTCTTCTTTGTGGAGTCGTTTCCGTTGGGTAGGCGATTCAGATCGTCACGAGCGACTCCAAGGTAGTGATCAAGTTCCTTCACAAGAACATTCGACTCAATTTGGAGTCCCGAGGGCGTTGATCGCTGATGGGGATCGCACTTCAATAATAAGTGGCTAGGCGGCGTTCTAGCCAAATATGGTGTAAAGCATCGAGTCACCTCCCCTACCATCCACAAGCAAACGGCAAGTGAGCTCGCCAACCGAGAGATCAAGCGATTCTAGAGAAATCGGTTGTTCGGCGCAAGGATTGGGCCAAGCGGTGAGATGATGCTCTTTGGGCTTACCGGATTGCGTACAAAGCTCCCGTCGGGCTATCTCCATATCAAATGGTATTTGGTAAATCCACGCCATTTACCGGTCGAATGGAGCACAAAGCATATTGGGCGGCGAGGAGAATCAACATGGATTTCAAGGAGGCGGTATATGATGAAGTGATCAAGCTGTTGGAGCTCGACGAGTGGAGGAATGAAGCTTCGAGAATTCTCGGATATACAAGGAAAGAGCTCGGAAATTTCACGACCTCCACATTCGTGCAAAGGATTTTCGCCGGTAATGAAGTCTTACTTTACAATGCTCGACTCGCCTCTTCCGGAAAGCTCAAGTCAAGATGGTCGGGGCCATATACCGTTTACCGTGCGTTTGCCAATGGGATTCTGAGCCCTAGACTCGGGGCAACATTTTTAAAGTGAGCGGCGAGACTCAAATCCTACTTCAAGTCACACTTGACCGAGAAGTCAAGGTGACCAAGCTCAACGAACCATGATAAGAGTACCGTCGAGCTAGCGACGATAATTCTATCGGTTGGGAGGTAACCCAACGCTTTACCTTTCTGCTTTTGTTGTTTTCGTTTTGTTTTGGTTGTGTTTCTTTGTTTATGTCGTTTTTGTTGTTTTGTTAGATCCCTAAGTTTAATAGCTTTCTTTTAAAAAAAAATAAAAATATAGTACCTAGCGACCACCCTAGCGACCGCGAGGTCGCAAGAGGTGGCCTTGAGAAATTGGGGTAACGTTTTTATGAAGCGACAGAGCTCATGCCAAGCTCGCGATCGCGAGCTCGACCGCAGATCCATCGCGACCAGCGCTCGACCCGCGCCCGCCGTGACCGCGTTTTACCCTTATTTCTCCCAAAATTGTAACCCACACACACACACACGTTTTTTCGAAAGAAGAACAAACCCTTCCCCTCTCAAGCACACAAGCACCTCTCTTCCCCAATTTTCTTGCATTTCTCCATCAAATCCACCCAAGGTATGCTATATTTGTTTAATTCTTCATGGGTTTACATTTATTGAGCATGATTAGGAAGGATTTGTTCCATTTATCCTCTTGAGGTGGGTTTAATTAACTTTGAGAGACTAGGGCTTATTTTGCTAGATCATTTGGTGTTTGAGCATGATTTGTCCAATGATAGGTTTATTCACGTATATTGTTCGTCTAATGTGCCTACATTGTTGATTTGGGTTAATAATTTGTGAAATAGCGTTTGAAAACTTTTTTCTGCACAAGACAATGACTGTGGCCATGTCACGGCAGGCGCCGCTGCTCAAGGCCAGACGCTGGCTGGCGTGCTCGTCGTGGCGCCCGTCGGCGGCACGACGGTTCCAGCGACCTCCCTAGCGACCGCTAGGTCTCGAAGGGTGATCGCTAGTTTTCGCCCAGAACGTCCAATTTTGAAATTTTTTGGCTGTGTGTGTGTTTTTCCCATTGTGTGTTATCTTGCAAGATCATATGACAATATGGGGGAAATAATTTGATTAAGTTGAAGTTTGGGGGATCTATATTGAGCATTTTGGGTTGACGTTGTTTTGATTGTTTCATTCATACACGGGCTAACTTTGAAATTCTTTTTAGGTACAAATATGCCGCGTACTCACGGTCACAAGCGAAAGGGCAAGAGCATTGTCTCCACTTCCCACGACGAGACACAAGATGACTTCCACGATGAGCATCATGATGAGCCTCACGACGAGCCACGCATGGCACCACCGGATGAATTCGATCCGAAAATTTTGGGGTCGGGGCGCGAGTGACTCATCGAGCCGTTAGGATAGATTGGTGAGATTACGGCATAGGCATTCCCGTTTCATGTGCCTCAATACGTGTCAAGAGATGGGCATAACCAATGATGTGGCGTGGTTAGCCGAGAGGTCCGGGCGTACTCGATTATCACGGCCAATTATCTTACATACCGGATCCCGACACTCAATTCTTATCGACTCTCCATGTTCACAAGACAAGCGGCATGCGGACTACATCATGTTCGGCTCGACAACGAGCCCGTCAACTCTCCGTGGGCGAACTTAATGGAATCATCAATGGAGATCCGGAAGGAAATTACATAGGGACGTCGAGTACACGATCAAAGCGTATGGCCAAAGTTCATGGACCTTGGACTCGAGCACACTCCATATTATGATGCCTCGAGATCAAAGGCAAGCTCGATACGGAATCGATGTCCGTTACTTCCACCGGCTCCTCACATTCACCTTGCATGGCCGTTCGAACGCCGGCACTGTCCTCTCACAAGATATGAGCATTCTGATTGGAGCCGTGTTCAACCAGAAGATGCATGCCGGCATGTTCTTAGCTCAGCACTTCCATATGCAGTCCACAGTTTCGGGTAATTCGAAGATATGTATAGGGGGATTCGTTACCCCCATTGCTGATTTCTTTGGGATTACGATTCGAGAGAGTCCGATCTCTCACGACATCTTCCTGGACAAGGCGTGCCTATACGTCCAGACGTTCCTGAAGAGGCACCCCCGACGTTACTTGTGGCTGTTATATGATCAAAACGGCCAATCAATCTTCCGCCGCCCAATCGAGCTCACCAATCGGTACCGATACTTTACTCCGGATGCCAATCGGAATATGAGCTCCTCGCACATTATGCATGGACGCAGATGCGTGAGCAGCGCAAGGCGGTCGCGAGCAACGGCATGAGGAGCAAGCCGAGCAAGCCGAGCCGAGCGAAGTGGCTCCCGAGGCAGCGGCATATTGCACCCGCCAGGTTCGAGGCGACCGGATTTATGATCGATTAGATCACATAGATGGTCGTCTCAACCATATTGACGGAACTTGACATCGATTATGGAGCAGCGACAAGCCATCTACACCCAACAACAAGCACATCTCGAGCAACAACGAAGATGATGGAGATGATGCAAAGAATGGAATCGATGGCGTGGATTTTATCCGCCACCGAGTGTGTGACTTTAAGGTAAGTTTTCTCCCAACTACTTTTTTTCGCAAACCTTATTGCTTTCACTTGTTCACAATAAGTTTGGGGGGAGTAGACGAGTTTGGTTGGTTGAGAATCCTGTTTATGTTTTCTATGCTTTATAGGTTTAGTTGTTATGCTTTGGGATCTTTTGTCGTGTTTTGTTTTGTTTTTCGTTTTTGTGTCTGTCGATCAACGAGTTAAGTGAAGCATGTTAATCCATGTGGCCAATGACGATAGAAATTTTTGGTGAAATTTGATGATAGTGCGCATGATATGTTAGAAAATGACGCATGAATGACGTGAGATGGCTTAGGCTTGTTGTTTTTCACCATTTGCTTATCCTGTGAGACTTGAGCTTCACTGTATACATATCTTGATACAGTTTCTGTTAATTGTGTGTTATCGTGCATGTGATTGTCTTCTAGAACTTGCCGTGTTTCTGTGTCGAGACTGCAATATGTGTTTCGAATTGGGAAAGGATAAAAGGCCATCGTTGTTAACCACTTATCACCCAAACACTAACCCGATGATATATACCATTTGTCGCCTTCTTTGAGCCTTTATTAGACTTTTCTTCGATTAACCGGATGATAGGAGGTGAGGATGGATATGGGAATCAAAGGGGTGAAATTTTGATGTAGTGATGATGAGAAAAGTTTCGTTTAGAACAACACATCTGTGGTGAAGAATAGTACCTTTGTTGTATAAGATAAACCCTATAAGCTCTAGAAAAGAAAAGAAAAAGAAAAATGTTAAGTTCACTATGAGTGTTGAGCATAAAGGGTCTTTAATCAAAGTATAGGTACCTTCTGTGGCATTAAAACGTTGATTTAGCACGTTGGGAAAGAAGAGGAAAATGGACGAAGTCCATATGTGTCGAAAAAGTATAAATGGGGGTGCTTGGAATGTTTTTGAGTCACTTAGCCATATTTTATCCTACCTTAACCAATGTGCCTACATTACAACCTATGAAAAGACCTCTTTGATCCTAATTCGAACACAATGACGCGGTGGAGATATTAGAGAAACGGCAAGCCTATGGTAAGATGTTGCATTGCATTGATCGTTGAGTGTATACACGTCCTACATTTCTTTATGAGTTGAGTGTATCCTATATTTTACACACATGCCGTTGTGAGGGTTGAATTAAATAAGTTTTTGCCGTCAATTGTTGTTTGTGTTGAGTTGACTAACGTCGTCATGTGCACTAATGTTTTTGAGCGTTGATATGTTTCTGAGGCCTAGAATGGTTATCATCTTTGCTACGCTCGTTGATCTTTTCGTTGTGTCTTTCTGTTTTGGTTTTGTTTGAGGACAAACAATGATTTAAGTTTGGGGGGTTTGATAAACGCGCATTTTACACGTTTATAGTTGATATTTGAAGATGAGTTTAGCTCGTTTAATGTGCGTTTACGTATCAATTCCTAATGTTTTATCTATTTCTAGAAGATACTGCTCTTGGGTGTTCTTTTGGTGTTGTGTAGGTCCATATGTTGAAAATCAAAGCAAGGAACGACGACTTGAGCCAAAACACAATCTGGCGTGTTTCTAGCGACCAGCCTAGCGGTCGCTGGGCCGGACGCTAGGAAACACGCGAGAACCCAGCATACCGCGACCGAGGATGTGCCCAGAGCGAAGCCAGCGTCGAGAAAGCCATCGGGCGATTTCGCGACCTCTTGAGAATGGCTAGCGACCGCTGAGTCGGTCGCGAGGTACCAAGCGAGCGCAAGAGGCGACCGCGCGCGAGAGAGTCTGCGAGACTTACCTCACGACCGCACCTAGCGATCGCGAAGGGTGGTCGCGAGACGGCGGCGTAAGGAAAATTAGGGTTTGGGGTGTGCCTATATATGGCAACACCCCGCGCCCCCAACTTGGACCCACGATTCCGAGCCTCTTTCTCGGTGTTTTCATAAGTTTTTCAGAGTTTTAGCTTTAGCTTCCATATAGTTTCATTCTAGAGTTGTTTTACGGATTGTTCTTCGTTAGTTTACGTTTTGTCTACGATCCGGAACGTTTCGTCCGGACGATCTCTGCAATTTTCCGTTTTTCCGCTGAGGTTGGGATTCAAGCCCAACGTGTTCATCCAACGCTACATCACGGGTTTTATATATTTAATTTCCGTCTTTATGGTTAAATCGTATTTCATTTCGTTTATTATGTCTGGCTAGTTTTTCGTTCTAATCCTAGGGTTTGCATGATTCGATCCTATATGTTGTGATTCCTGTTATCGCTATTTACCGTCCATGCATTGATTCATGATTCGATTGTGCTTATTTATATGTGTTGATTTCATCAATCTTGATGCATATTTAGTTGTCGGTTAATTACGTAATTGTGTTAATTGTCAATCGATATCGAATGCATGATACGAATGAGCCTCGAGTCGTGGTGAGATAGGATATTCGTGGGAAGCATATTCTTTTTATCCGTTTGGAGTTACTTGTTTTCACCTAGAGACGTAATGATGAATAGGGAAAACTAGTAATCTCTACCGCTTTTGTCGTAATGAAATTGTCGGTTATATATGTGATCTTCCATCTTGTTTGGATTAAAAATTGGTTAATAGGAATGGAAGAATCATACGTTGTGGATAGGATTAATGCAGCCCTGTGGTTAGTCGTCTTTATCTGCTTTTAAACATCCAGTGTTTATTGCTTTAATTTACTTCTGTTTTGTTACCTTTGCTTTGATTGAATTCAAGTCCTAAAATCTCACAAAACCATATTTGTTACTTGGATAATGATGAATCCTTGTTGAGTTAGTCAGATTTTCGCATTACAATCCATGTGTATACGATACTTGCCACCCTATATTTACACCTTTTCGTGTTAGAAAAATAGCGATCACATCCTGAGGGTTTACAACCTTGGCAAATCAACGGCACCCAAGTGTGGTTTTGCAGAATAGAATCAATCTCACTTTGAACAGCCTCTCGCCAGAGCATCCCGTCTGGCCGAGCATAGGCTACTTTGATCGACGTTGGTTCTTCGTCCAACATGAACGCAATATAGTCAGGACCAAAATCCTTTGGCGTTCTGACTCTACTGCCTCGTCTCGGTTCCGACCCCTCTGGATCAGACCTCGATCGCTTATGCGATATCGGTTCTTCCTCCAAAGGTTTAGAACTCGAAGCTTCACCATCAGCTCTATTGCTAGAGCTGGCTTCACTTTTATCCTTGTCTTTACAGGGATAAACACTTTCAAAGAATATAGCATTCCTTGATTCAATTGTCATCCCCACAGTCATATCCGGTACCTCTGACCTGTGGATCAGAAAACGATAAGCGGTGCTGTTCAGTGCATACCCAATAAAGATACAATCGACGGTTTAGGTCCAATTGTAACTTGTTTGGAAGAGAGCACCTCAACCTTCACCAAACACCCCCACACTTTGAGATATTTGTACGATGGCTTTCTTCCTTTCCACAACTCGTAGCGAGTGACATCCTTACCTCGAGTGGAATCTTGTTCAAGATGTAGTTGGTCATCAAGCACTTCCCCCACAAGTTAAGGCGACCACGAACTAATCAACAAAGCATTCATCATCTCCTTAAGTGTTCGATTTTACGTTCAGAACGCTTATTAGACCGAGGTGAATAAGGAGCGTCGTTTGATGTATTATACCACTTTCGTTGCATAATGCCTCAAGCGAGCTACATATTCTCCCCTCTATCACCGAATGTCTTAATTGACGACTTAGTTGATTCTCGGCTCGTTCTTGAAGTTTTAAAAGCTTCAATAGCCTCGTCTTTACTTCTTAGAAGGTAAAGATAACAATATCTTGTACTGATCATCAATAAGCGTGATGAAGTACTTTTACCACCTCTAGTTTGTACAAACTTTAAATCACACACATCGGTGTGAATAAGTTCTAGAGGCTTAGTGCTCTGTTCTACCGAATGAAACGGTAACTTAGCTATTTGGCTTCCACACAAACCTCACATTTCGCTTGTGTATTAACTTCATTTAACTTTAGTAAATCTAAATTTACTAATCTTTTATTGCATTTAGATTAACATGTCCTAATCTACAATGCCATAAATCGAGCACTCATCAAGTAAGAGAAGTAGATGCATTTTCATTAATAGCAATCTTTGGTACACGCGCATACCATTACATTCAATTTGAAAAGACCCCAAGAAGATAACCCCTACCAAGGAACTTCCCAAACTTAGTCAAGACAAACTTATCCGACTCAAAAACTAGTCTAAACCCTTGTTAACTAGAATGAGCCCGACACCAAATTCTTGTGGATGTCCGGACATGCAAAGACATCCTTCAACGTGATCTCAATGCGGATGACATCTTGAGCACCACATCACCAACTCCGGCAACCTCGACGAAGTTTGGTTCCCCATGTTGAGCTTCCCTCCTCAGCGGGCTTGTAGGTGGAGAAACGCATCTTTCGGCGCGAGGCGTGCTTGATTGCGCTAGTGTCGATGAACCATCCACCTTGATTCTCGGCGTGGTTGACTTCTTCGGTCACCACTGCAGCCAAGTCATCCTTATCCCATTTGTCGAAGTCCTTCTCGACAACATTGGTAACTTGTTTAGCCTTCTTCTTCTTTGGCTTACGATAGTCCTTACTCGTGTGGCCATGCTTGCCACAATTATAACGATCCCGTCAAATTTACGGGCAACCACCTTCCATTTTCCTTTGTCTTTGACATTGGGACGAACACGTTTGTTGGAGGGACCGCCTCTCCAACAGGTTGGCTTTAGCATCGATCGCCTTTCGCTTTTAAATCTTGTTTCTTCACGTCGGACTCGATGCGCGGTTTGGCGATCAAGTCTTCAAGTGTCATATCCTTTCGCTTGTGCTTAAGGTAGACCTTGAAGTCTCTCACCTGGGGTAGCTTCTCAATCATCATAGCGGCGACAAAGCCGTCCGAAATGCTGTGCCCTTCGGCTTGAACCTCGTGTACAATGAGTTGAAACTCTTGCAATTGCTCCATGATCGGTCGAGAATCGACCATCTTGTAGTCCAAATATTTGGCTACAATAAACTTCTTTGTACTGCATCATCACTACGGTATTTCTTTTCTAGCGCATCCCACATACATTTGGATGTCGTTATAACAAACATATACACTATACAAACTATCTTCTAAACTACCAAGTATAAAGTTTTTACAAAGATAGTCTCTAGTCGCCAATTATCATATCTTTGCTCGGACGTGAAAGTCGTCACTTGACCCGGGCAGCGGGCTCATCTTCCACCAAGAAATTGGCGAAGCCCAATGTCGTGGTGAAACGGCATCTTTTCTGCCATCTCAAGTCGGATCCTCCAAACTTGGCGGCTTCTCGGCGGGCGGCATCATCCTGCGGTATGAGCAGTGGCGAGATCGATCCCAAACCGGATCCACCAACACCACTTGAAGTGTCTTGGAACATGGAACTCGAATGAGAACCACGATGTTAGATCCCATGGATCCAATAGTCGACCAACGAAGAGTGCGTTCGTCGAGCCAATGGAACCACTAAAAGTGGAACCAAGCGTTGAACCACTAAAAGTGGAACCAAAGTCGACCGAAGGGTCCAATGGTTGACCGAAGGCATCGAACCAAACATGACCAAGTCATAGTGCAGAATTGGCGAAGCAGCAGCAGCGGCAATGGGCGGCGGAGGTGGAGGAACAGCGGCAGCGGCGAAGTCGGTGGCAGGAACAGTCGGCATCTCCAAGCAAAGGTTTAAGTTTCGAAAGTTTTAAGTGAATTAATAGTCTGAACTCCTTGGCAAGTGGTATCTCGTCTTGCGATTGTTGGTAAAAGTAGTACAGAACAGTATAAAACTACTTGCCGGGCGTATTACAACTTAAAATAGAAATGTAGAAAGAGATCAAACTAACAAATGACTAAACTGTATTGTAAAAAAAATTGAAACAAAAAAACCGTAGAATGATGATGCCGAGTCGAGGCCTCTTTCCGCAAGACGAGATACGCCCGGTAGTGCTCTCGGTTCGACGTATCGTCTCCAAAGGTAAAAGCAGCGTCTCGTGGGTGGCGGCACCAAGAACCAACGAGCTCCGCGAATCGGACGGAGACGAGGGCGAGCTTGGACACAAAAATGTATGCGAGGAGTGCTCTTAGGTATCTTTGGAATGCTTTTGCGATGGGTGGCTTATCTTTGAGGAGACATGTCCTATTTATAGGCGTCGTCCCCTCGTGGGAGCATGTTGAGTCAACACCCGCATTGATGTCGGGTGTTACGAGTTATGTCCCCTATTGAGTCTTGGCGGTTTCTAGAGACAACGTGGGCACGTTTCCGCAGAGCCATTATGTCGGGCGTTACCGAAGCGGTACGACGAATCTGGACAACGCGTGCGTCGTGTTCATTGGGCGTATCCGGACGTCTCTTCAAGTGCACAGCAGCCCAACGGATTAGACCACACGAGTTGGGCCTCGGACCAACTCCATCGCACAAACAGCCCAACGGATCACACACAATTGGGCCCTGACCAACTCCATCTTTGGGCTCGATCAACGGTTGGGCTACAATTGGGCCTCGGACCAACTCCATCTTTGGGCTCGATCAAGCGTTGATCCAAAATATAAGGACAATGGGCCACGGAACCAGCCCGAAGCGAGCCCACGAGCGGCCCCCAGACCACCCAAAGACCAATGCAAGATCCACGATCCACGATCCACGATCCACGGACCACGGACCGGAGCGGAGCGGGCCGGGCCGCGGCGGGCGAGCCGGGCGGGCGGCCGGCGTCTTGGCCGCAGGCGCCGGCGCGGCACTGTGGGCGGCGGCGGCGGCGCGGCGTGTCTTGTGGCAGTGGGCTTTCCACCCATCACATGTGCATAATTATACTAAGTGTTCAATGAACCACTTATATGACAATTAATGAAGGTACATTAATCAATGTGGGATAAGGATTAATTAATCCATGCTTATCCCCTTAATCACATAACTCCATGTTTAAGTGACAAACTTTGATCCATTATTTCTCACTCACCGGAAATCGGATTTGAGAATGTGAATACACCACGATCATCTACTCGAGCGTAGATCGATCCTATGCCGCTTAATTTCACAAAATTAAGCGTTCGTCACTCAAAATCTTTGTCAAAGTAGCTTCGGCAACTTGACCACATATATAATAAACATATATATATATATGCGTGATTTCCAACAAATTTTCGATAATGTTAAGATAGATGAGCAGACAACTTTCACTTGTATGGAATTTAAAGTCGTAATTTTTATTCTTTCGATGAGAAAATTTATATCCTAAGGTAATTTGCATAGATTGGATCCCCATTTGAGCTATGTACACTATTATGATAATTGTTTATTATGGTGTGTCATAGATTAAAAGATATTTTAAATTTATATTATCTCAGATCATGTATAATCGAATTTCAAATTCAACAAAATTTATTGATTGTTATTTCCTTCTATTTTGATCCTAATATAGGAACTTACGGCGAGTTTGGGGTCAAACACAATATATAAGAGTAACATGTATATTTATAGAGTGGGATTCAAACAAGAACCATTTCAAAGTGTAAACGTGCGAATCAAATGAACTCACTGTGAAAGTTGATAAATTTATCAGGAAAGTTACTGAATCCATATCATTCTGAATTTTCGCTTGGGTTCGAATCCCATGAAGGACAAAAATTCTATTATTTTAAATTCATTAACTTTCTCGATGGATTCATCAATTTTTACAATAAATTCATTATTTATTGGTTCTCACGTTCATATTTTAAAAACGATTCTCACATTAATTATGTCTTATATTTGTCTCGCTCTTATATTTGTATGCATATATGCATGCATGTATGATATTAGTAGAGACTAAGTGATGTATGAAAATACTATGTTGGCAATTTAACTTGAAAAGGAAGAAGTAGCAATAGACAAACTAGGACGGCGGAATACAAGTTTTCAAGTGGTCAAAATTTGGGGCTGAATTGGGAATCCCAAAATCCAGGTATCCAAGCTAGGGATGAAATTATCACAACCATCTAAGCTTTTTGTATGCTTATGATCACATGTCATCCACAAAAACTAATAAATTTAATATAATATGTATTCTCATATAATAATATTTTATTAATTTAATTTATATTAATAAATTATTAATTTGTGAAAGAAGATATTACATATATAAATTCTATAGAACTTTTCCACAAAAACTTAAATTAAATTAAAATATTATTTACCTCGATCTTATCACCTCTCTTCAGTTAATGACAATAAATTTGGTCTTTCTAGATGCTTATTGATATTCACGTGCCAAGAATATTTCATATAAGTCGAAAATCAGAAGAATGTTTTCACGATTAATTTATAATAATTCCGCCTACCTTCTCCTTAATTTAATATCATTTTGGTATCTAGATCCAACAAAACTCAGCTTAATTCATTAACGACGAAATTTCTGTTACCTTCATTAGATATATTTTTAGGAAAAGATTAAATGTTTTAATTTCATTTTTAATTTGTCCCTCCATATATTAGTAAAAAAATCATAAATTTTATTCTTTAACAATAGGCATTATCATCAATTGGATATGCATTAAATTTTTGATTGAAATGATTGTGCGTATCTAGTGTACTTTATTTTTCTCATTTTCTTTTTTCTCATTATTTCTTTCTTCTTCTTTTTAAAATTCAAGATGATCACGATTCTTATTTTATGTACGGGGAGCATTATCTTTTTGGTACTATAATTTTTGACCTCTTATCAATTTCGACATCTTATATTATATATGTTGGAATTGTACTATAACAATGAGGGTGTTTTGGATGAACATTTTATGTTCGTCAAGTGTTTTGACAAAATAAAGTTCTTAAACGTTTTATACTAAGCTCCAAACAACTTATAAGCTCCCCTAAAAATAAGTTGGTCAACCCTAACTTATTTTTTCATAAGCTTATAAGCAACCATGAATTTACTAAAATGATCTTATTATTAATTATAGTTCTTTATTTCCTATATATACACTATCAATTTCACCTATCGTCAATTTTATGTCTCTAACTATGATTTTCTCTCTCTAACTCACGATTCTTTCTCTAACTTATAAGATCAATTATCCAAACACTTTAGCAACTTATAAACTCTTGAGAAATTATCTCTTATAAGCTCTTGAAACATCTTATAAGCTCTTGGAGCTTATAAGCTCTTGGAGCTTATAAGCTCTCTAAAATAAGCTTACCCAAACACCCCCAATATGTAATATCTCATTTTTTCGATTATTGTTTTTGGTCAGGGTGGGTTCATAATTTCTTCGAATCGAAGGGACCAATTACAGTAAACGTAAAACTCTCCCCACTCTAAGCACTCTCTCTCAGTCTCTCTAATGATATTATGCATGCCATATTTCGTGATTACAAGATATCATTTTTACCTAATTAATGTATCAACTATTTAACTTTTTAAATCTTCTTTAGTTTGTTTTTTTCTCTTTCTCTTTTAGATTTTATTTTTAGTTTATTTCAACTTCTGTTTATTTATTAAAACTAAAAGTAAATAATTTTAAAATATTATTAAATTACATATATTATTAAAATAAAACTAATTTAATATTAAAATATTACAAATATATAATATTCTTGGGTGCATGGCACCGGCAAGCGTTGGCGCTATGACCCGCAAGGGGTGTACAACGATGATTCCGGCACCAAGCGCCCAACACATGACACTCAACTATGAAATGATAAATTATTGACAATTAATCTAAATTAAAAGTAAGAATTATGTAGTATCACATGGTGACAATATTATTTGATAATTTCATAATAGTAAATTATAGTATAGACATAATAAGATATTAGTGAAATTGATGCTAAAAATTAGAAAATTGATAGAAACAACTATAATTGTGATAATAGTGTCACACATTGACCACATTATTCGATTATTTTAGAAAAATATATTGTAGTATAAAAATTATAAGATATTAGTGAAGTTGATGTGAATAATTAGAAAATTGAATGAATACAACTATAATTGTGAGAATAATATCACACGTTGACGACATTGTTCGATTATTTTATCTAAGATTGATTCAAAGGGTCTTGATCACTATTTTGAAATAATAATCAATAATTCATTCAAAAGGTTTGAAGGAATTATAAAATAGTACGTATTGCATGTTGCACCATACATGGAAAACCTATAGGCTAAACCCTAAACCATTAACCCCTAATAACAATAATAATAATAGTAATAATAATAATAATAATAATAATAATAATAATAATAATAATAATTTAAATATATCTCGTACCTATTATTATGTCAATAGTATCACACAATGATCATATTAACAAAATCCCCATCTCCAAATATTTCAACTAGAAAACTTGCTAAACCTATACTTACTTTAATTTAAGTTTATTACGATGACTTTTTCAATTATAAAATTGACGTGATTTTAATTTTGTCTATGGTGATTCTTAAATTTCAATAACATTTAAAATTGATCAATTCGTTCTCTTTTTCTTAACTATTCGGTTCCTATTTGAAATTAATCTTGAAAGTTATTTATATATTAAGATTTAATTCCTGATTTCTCTTTAAGTTTAAATAATTTAAAATAATTTTAAATTTATATTAGAAAAAGAAAAAGAAATTTTGTAGAGTATAATTAGCTAGAGTTAGATAAAAAATAATTCTTTTCACCTAAAAAACATTTGTACTCTCACATTTATCAGTTATCAGCACCTCATCAAGATATAAGAATATCCTAAATTAATCAGAGCTCGTTTATTTTGTCTGATTAGATTGAATGTGTTGATTTGTCTTGCTTAAAGACATGTTCACTCTATGTACTCTCATTCTAGTTTAGTGTCGGACATAATTCATAAAAAAAAAAGTATAAACCCTTCTTCCTATTATAGATTCGTTAATTGATTTGAAGCGTATGTTGTAACTTGCCACCTTAATAATTTAGGCATGATCCAAGAGATTAAGATATGATTAAAAGATAATTAGTAATCTTTCCGAAATTTAAGGGATTTGTATATATCTTTTCATACATTTAATACAGAAATTAAAAAGATAAAATACAAATTTAACTAAAGGAATTAATTAATTGAATTCCAAAAATATTGCAAAATGACCAAAAACGCCCCATTATGGATTTAAATATTATTTTGATTTATCATTGCCCATATTTTTACTTGTCTTAAATAACTGAAAATGGACTTTTCTCTATCCATATTTATTTTTAAGGAAAGTATGCTTAGACTGTTAGGAGTCCACCTTATTTGAATTATTTGTTATTTGTAACCGAACTCCAATTATGCTTTAATCCACTCGTTATAAGACTAGCATTTGTAAGAAGCCTTTTTTAATAGGTAAAATACATCCTCAATTTCTTGTACTTTCACCTTTTATTTTATTATAACTCTGTATAATTTATTCGTTTTAATAGGTCCTTATATTTTTCTCTTTTAAATTTCGTTGATCCTTTATTTGACGAATGTTGTAGATCGATTAATTTTTCCACTATTATGTTATATTACTATTTATTATTTAACCTCAATGTACCTCACTATTAGCAACATCGGTAACATGGGGGTCGTCTCGATCTCCTCTCGAATCGCCTTCTATTTACCTTCTCGTCTGCCTATTTGCACACCCGACAACATCCGTGTCAACATCGGTCCGCCGCTCAAGGAAAATTTAGCAGAAAATCGACAAAATCTATCAAGAAAGGATCCGTAGATACCGAGGGGCATCAAGATAAACCAATGCCACTGACTGAACTCATCTTGATTTAACTAAGGAACTCATATTATAAATCCAATGTGCCGTTGATTCAAGTGAAGTTGTAGGAGTTAAGGAAGATTGAAATATTTTGCAACTTCTTTTGTACAGAGATAAAAGTATAAGAACCTAATAAAATAAATAAATTGTACAATAATCTAATAAAACAACAGGCGAAAAACAATACGTGTTTCGCCTTTAAAATACAATACACACGCACCACAAAATTATGAAAAGACTTCATAGAAAGAAAATGCAATCGAGATTTCGAGAACTTTATTTACACTTTTTACGTATTAATTTCAATTAATTATTCCCAACATTCTCTGACAACCAATTTTTAATTAGTAACAGCAAGCAAACGAAATGGCCCTTAAAACTAGAGAGAGTTAGTTAATCAATTTAATACGAAAAAAAAAAAAATGCGTGGAGCTGATTCGGAGAATATTAAGGGATGGGATGTCTGGTCCGTACTGCCAAAATCTTTGTCGGGGGCTTCTTGTCTTTATACAACCCACTTCCTTTTTATTCCTTCTCTACTTTTCTTTATTATTATTATTATTATTATTATTGTAATACCTCTCTCAACCCTCATTTAATCACATGCCAAGGATCCAACGTTTTGTTGCTTGTCATTTTCTCTCCCTATATTCCCACATGTTAATCATATTTTTATTTTTTTTCAGTGAGCTTAATGAATTTCGTAATATTATTATTAAGGTTGCGCAATTACATTCACCCAATTCTGTTCTGATTAGCTTTTCTGATCGAATGATCAATTATTAGGCCAATATTGGTTAATCAATTGTGTAGACTAATTTAAAAAAATTGAAAAGAAGAAGAAAGGATTGGTGTTAGTTTTATCATATGTATGCCAATTTTAAATATTGAAAAACTAAAGTACATGGATGTCTTTGTGAATTAAGAGGTGTTGTATTCCTGCTCATGATTAGCCTATTTATATTATTAGAAAGTTTAATGCAACTGATTTTTCTTAATAGTCAACAATCGTATGGAGGTGTAAGTATGTTTTAAAATAAATGTTGTTATTCTCTCAGAAAATGTTATTATAAATCGTACTGAATAAGTTCTGTGATACAAGTTCAATTTTAAAAATAGTGATGAATTTCGAATTCATAATTTTTTTATTATGTGCTCAGTCACGGTACTGACTATGCTGCCCCAAAGGCTTCATTTTAAAAAAAAAAAATAGGCTGTTTATATATAGAAAAATTTATTTTGCAACATTTCAAAAATGTCAGTCAGTTTCTATAGCTGATTGGCTTCCTCTAGTAAATTAACTTATGGCGTTAATTAGTATTATGAAAACTAGGAATGTCAATGGACGAGTTTTACTCGAATCAGAACCAATAAAAGAATCGATTCGGTTACGGACCCGATCCATTAGATACTGAGACCGGATCGGACCGGACCATCAACTATGGGTCTGCAAGCGGTCCAGATTTGGCGGATCCGGAACCGTAGCTGGATCGAATCGAAATTGGAACCGAACCGTTGTTTTAGAAATCTAATGGGCTATGAGTTATTCCGGATCGGCATGGGTAAAACCGATTCATTGACAAGCCTACTTAAGCTTAGACTTGTCAATATACAAGTTTTACTCGGACCAAAACCAATAAATAAGTATTGGTTCTGATTCTGGAACCAGAATCAGAATAGGATTGGATCGGACCGGACCATCAAACTATAGGTCTAAACGGCCGAGTCTAAAGCGGGTCTGGAACCGGAACCACTATTTTAAAATTTAATGGGCTAAAAGCGATTCCGGATCGATTCGAATAAAACTCACTCATTGACATCGGTAGTGCAAACCAACAATTCTTCATTTCTTCTTCTTCTTGTACCCGATCCATTTTTCATTTAATATATCTAATTTTTTGTTTTTGGTTGTAATTGCGAAAGCCCTTAAATCAAATTTAATATTGGATATGATAGCACTTTAATTTGATGATAACTGCAAATTATATTTCTATATGGACATTAATTTGGAGACGAAACCGCATGTATGTAGATGATTTAATAGATTTATCATAAGATTTTTCATGTTACAGTTTTTTTTCTTCTTCTGAAAGACATGTTATAATTGTTAGCGGTCTCAAAATGGGCTAAAGCCCTACAGGCTAATCTCAAATCTGCGTCGAAAATAATACATGACGCAATTCTTTTTTTTTTTTGGATTTCAACAGAAGGCAATCCTTTTCTTTTTTTTTGAAAGGAAAAGGTGGCAATTCTATTAATACTTAATAGTTCCAAATTTGAATAAAGAGTACTGAAAACTATTTCCTACAAAAGAACTTATATAATAAATTTAGAAAAATAACGATTTTTTGTAACAAATTCCGATGGAATTTTACAAAATTGTAAATATTTCAGCGGGTTTTTTTGGGGGGCTTGAGTAAGCCTGCTGGAATTATAATAAAAACAAAAAATTTAAGAAGCAAACTCTCATAGGGCCCGTCCTCACTTGAGGACGTCGGATCCATTTATATTAATATGTTAGTTATTTATTAGTGATACATTTATTAAGTGTAACAGATACAATTATTTATAGTAAGTGATACAATATTGTTTATTCACAGTAAGTAATACATTTATTCATAATAAGTAATACAATGATACATTTGTTCAGAGTAAATGATATATTTATTCAGAGAAAGTAATGCATATTTATTCCCAATAAGTTATATATTTATTCACAATAAATTAATACAATAACATATTTATTCGGAACAAATGATATATTTACCTGGAAGCGATTATCGTTTATTCACGATAAGTGATACTGATGGCGTTTCATTGGTCGAATCGAGTCGGACGAATTTGGATCGGATCAACCTGCGAAATGAACCGACCTTAATTATGGTGGACCCTACCCAAATATTTGTGAAAAGTTAAAAGGGAAAGTTAATAAAAATCCCTTGGAATTTTTCTATTGGCACTGAATGAAAAGGGTTGGGGGGGTTCAACTTTTTCTCCCCAGTGATTTACTGTTACGGGCGATTATATATAAGGACAAAAGAGACTATCCAGAAAATATTCATCTTTTTCTCAAAAAAGAAAAAGAAAATATCCAATTAAAAAATAGAAAAAGAGAAATTAAAAAAAATTGCCCAAAAATAGGTGGGTAGAAATTTGGGCTTCAGGGGTCCGCTTAAAGTCGGACTAAAAGTGTAATGGGCTACATAAAATTATCCCAGTCAAATTAGTCCACCAAACTTGCTCACAAAAATTTAAGGTTTGAGAAGGATCTTCAAAGGTTTTGAACCCAAAACGTCTAGATTGGTAAACTAAAGGTTCAAAAACTACACACAATAATACACCTTTTTATATGCGTCTAATTGGGTGTGGATTTGGATTCGATGAATTGGATAATTATATAATTGAACTAAAAATTCGGTTATCGATTAATCGAATAATCGATTTTATTGGATTCGGTTCAGTAATCGGTATAATAATTTTAGAAATATCGGTTATCGGTTACACCGATAAACTAATAGGAATACCAAAATAATAACAATTATTATTTTTATAATTATTATTTATTCAAATTAACATCGTAGCTCAGTTGGGTTAGGCGTATATCCAAGGTTTCTGCCTTTCAATGAGGTCATGTGTTTGATTCTTCCTTGGAGCAAAGATTAATATATTTTTTATTATTACTAATAATCAAGTACTATTAAATAAAATTAAATCGAATAGATTACATATCATTATTATAGCTTAGTTGGTTTCAACTTACGCCTAAAGTCTCTCCTCTATGAGGAGGTTGCTTGTTTAGTTATTTCCTTTAGCAAAATTTAAAATATCTTTTTTATTGAAATCGATCAATCGAATTAACTGAAATCGAACCAATTCCCTACCCTACGTCTAAATCAAATATAGCAGAATTTAAAATATCTTTTTTTTATTGAAATAGATCAATCGATTAATCGAAATCGAACCAATTCCCAACCCTACCAGTAAATCAAATATAATATAGACACTTTACGGGCTTACCGGGTTCAAAGTCCGAATAGCTCGAGGGCTATCTAGGTGTGCATATTTGGTTCAAATTTTTTTCGGATTTCTATTTTTCTAACACAATCCAATCCTAATTTTGAATTATTTGAAACCGACCAGTCAGGTTGGACCAATTTTATCCTCTACGTTTAAGTTACTCCATTGAAAGAATTTCCTTTCATATATTATTACGTGATTATTCTTCTATTAGGAGAACCCTAGTACTTAAACAACTTGTAGCTATATATTATGTCACATCATAAGAAATAAATTATAGATAGATTCGGTCAAATTTGTTTTGACGACCACTATTAGTGTACCCAATCATCACATTTTTGGTTGGTGCCTAAACTTTACTGGTGGTGTACGTATTCCCAACTTTTACCGTTATGATATCATATCTTCCTCAGTCCCCTAAATTCATTTTGAAAATTTTGACACGGAATTTAATAAAATTATTTTATTTTTTGATATCATGGAGAATCCGTACCGCCACCTTAGATCAAGTCTTGTAAGCAAACCCACATTTCGTGCAATAGGCTAACTTGCAAACCACACAGACAAGTAAACCACATTTGGAAAATCATGTGATGTGCTCAAACCCATAGGCGTTTGGTGGGATTCGAACATGTGACCATATGTGGTAAAATGTGTAAATAAATGGATTGTTGAGTGTAAGAAAGAGAAATAGTGGTGGACCATGAGTTGTAAAAAATATAAATAAATGATATTATTGAGGGTAATAAGTTGGGAAGATAGCTATCATAAATGAATAAGAATGAAATTAGAGAAAAGGAAAACTGAGAAGGGAATTGAGGGACAAAGAGAGTATTAATTTCAAACATGCATATGCATATGCTCCTCCCAATGACTGGATGGTGATTATAATTTAGACTAGAGTGATTCTATATATCTCAGCGGGCGATAATGATTATTCTAGTGGGCAATTAATTATTACTAGCATTGTCATTATTATATATGTTTATATATCCACTAAATATTTTGTTGATTTTAAGCTTCCATGTTGGTTATCCAGCATAGTTATCCACGGGAATATAACTTTGATTGTCTTGGTGTGGTCTATTACTTAAATGCAAAATAATCAGCAATAACAATAGTGGAACTTAGCTGGGAATATATATTTAACTTTTCCGGTGAAAAAGATGGATTAGAAAAGACAGATTTAAGCCGACCAAGAACCCATGATTTTCTACAAAATCCAACCATATTAGAGTTTTATTTCCCTAAACCATTCCATTCTACTTTTCCCCCTCCCCTCTGCAGCCGTTGAACAAATCACCAATTTACATATATATATATATATGTGCAATTAATAGCTCAAATATTTCCAACCTACCTTCTTCTTCTGCTTGTTTTTGGGTTTGACAGTTGATGAAGATGGAGAATTCGGAGACAGATAAGATTTCTGTGAAGGCTGAAAGGCGAAGAGGGGGCCTCATCACCATGCCTTTTATCATAGGTATATAGCAATTATTGCTACAATTACATAATAAAATACATAATTTATATGTGTCTCGACTTCAAACACTATGCTTTGACGATATTTTATTACATCTTCTTTTCTGAAAGTGGATTTCAAGGAGTACAAACTAGACATGGTTGTTTGTAACTTTCTATTTCTTTTAGGGTAAATATCAGTTAATGTCACAACGTAAGCATATTGTTATTTTGGTCCCTAACGTTTCAAAAAAATTCACTTAATGTGTCGTCAATCAATTTTCGGCGTACAAAGGCTTACGTGGATGCCGGAATTCCATGTTTGACTTCACGTCAATATAAGAATGAAATAAAAACGTGAAAAAGCTCCTCCAAAATGACGTCGTTCCATTTCTTTTTCACTCCAATATAAGGGAAGAAATAGAACGACGTCGTTTTGGATGAGCTTTTTCATGTTTTATTTCATTTTTATATTGACATGGAGTCCAGCATCGAATTCCGGCAACCACGTAGTCGTTTGTACGTCGAAAATTGATCGACGGGACATTAAGTGAAATTTTCTGAAACGTTAGGGACCAAAATAACAATATGCTTACGTTGAGACATTAAGTGAAAAACTGTGAAACGTTGAGACATTAATTGATATTTACCCTTTCTTTTATTAATTTTTTTTTTACCGATAATCATGTCTATTTTTCTCCTAGAAATTGAAATTAGCGTGCAAGTTGAGTTGATGAGTTGTATGTTTGTTATTAATATGTGGATGGTATTGATGCAGCAAATGAAGCATTTGAGAAGATTGCAGCATATGGGCTTATGCCAAATATGATTCTATATTTGGTGGGATCCTATCATTTTAGTGTCGCCGGTGGCACAAACACTTTGTTTATATGGGGAGCCATCTCCAATTTCTTGCCGGTCGTCGGAGCTTTTATCTCCGATTCATATTTCGGTCGATTCCTCGTGATTTCCGTGGCGACTGTCACTGTTCTCTTTGTGAGAATAATCTCTCTTTATTTTCATTGTTTAAACCTACACTTTGTTATTTAAAATCACGAAGTTAAACCAAACAAATGCTACTTTGGCCAGTAACCACCATTCTTTAATTTAGAGAAAGAGAGAGAGAGAGAGAACAAGATTCTAATCCTTTGCATTATTCAATCATTAATGTGGTGATAAAAAAGAATAAACAAACAAACAAGAGCTTTTGTCTTCAATCAATAGACTAATCGATCGATACTTATGTAGGGGCAAATAGTATCATGACTAACAACAATCATTGATCAAAAATTTGAATTTGTCTCATAATAATATATTGTCAATTTTCTATTTATCACTCAAAACAAACATTCAATAATTGTGTTCAATCAATAGATTAAATCATATTTCATCTATGTAGGGGCTTATAGTACTATGGCTAACACAATAATCCATGAGGCAAGGCCACACCCATGCGACCCCGAATAGGGAACTGCATGAAGCCGAGCGCCGCCAATACGCCTTCCTCTTCACCGCCCGCCTCTTGTCAATTGGGGCGGGCGTGAGGTCGTGCTCGATGGCCTTGGGGCCGACCAAGTCGACAACCCCGAAAACCCTAACAACCGAGAGTCCTCCTCACTTTCTTCAAGCGGTACTACGCCTCCGGAGTCTCCTCATGGTGGCCCTCACCGTCGTCGTCTACATCCGAGCAATTCGGTGGGTCATCGGCTTTGGGGTCCCGTCGGCCTCATGCTTTGTTTGCAAGTGTCATGTTTTTCCGGGATCCGGGCTCTATGTTAAGGTGAAGCCCGATAAAGTTTGTTGACGGGCCTCGCTCGGGGTTATGGTGGCGGCGTGGAAGAAGCGCCACCTCCACCAACCGTCGGAGAATCCCGACCAAGGATGCAAGTATTACCAGACAAAGGGATCCAAGCTAAGGATGCCATCACAAAGGCTCAGGTGATTTTACTAATCATGCAAGCCTTTCTAAAATACTTTTTCTTGTAAATAAATTTCAGTTGATCACTAGTTATTTTATTTCTTGTGGAATAAGTCAACAGTCCACTTCAGTTATCTTAATTAAACAAATTAGAACAATGTAGTCTGTATCCCACTTTTGGTATGACACATCTTATCTCATTTTTAATTATAATTTTTTTCTTCTATTTAATTTTTTTATTTAGTATAATTTTAAGATTTTTAATAAGGGTTCACTAATCTATTAGGAGTTATAATTATTCTTTTATATTGATTTTGTATTTTTTTTGGTTAAGAAAAAATTATTTGGGTTGATTATTTCAAAATTATGATATATAATTTTTATAAAATTCTATCTTTTTGTAATAACTGTTAATTGTGATTTATTGTAAGAATTTTTTTTTATAATAGATATTATTATAGAGAATATTTATATCTATCTGCATGAGGGGATGGAATAATATAAAACTATCTCAAATTAAATAAAGTTAATTGATATTGATAGAGCATTTGTTTCTATTTGTTGCATTCCAGATTCTTGAACAAAGCCTGCATTATAAGCAACCCTGAGAAAGAGCTGAATCCAGACGGTTCACCTTCAGATCCATGGAAGCTCTGCAGCGTGGTGCAGGTGGAGGTGCTGAAATCACTGGTCGACTTGATGCCGGTTTGGTCGGCTGGGATCATGATCGCGGTGCTCATAAACCAGCACTCTTTCCCGGTGATCCAAGCCCTCACATTGGACAGACGCCTCGCCGGAAACTTCAAGATCCCACCGGGCTCATTCGGCATCTTCGCCGTCATTTCCCTCACTATTTGGGTCGTCCTCTACGATCGGGCCATCGTTCCTAAACTCTCCAAGTACACGAAAAACCCCCGCGGCATTGGCGTTAGGGCCCGCATCGGAATAGGGCTATTCATTTCCTGCATCGCCACAGGCACCGCCGCGCTGGTCGAGCGGAAGCGGAGGGCCGCGCCCTCCACCAGGGACTCGCCGATCATCCTAAGGAGCAGGTTGGGCTCTTGGCAATTACACTTCCTTAATGTGGGGATATTAATCCAATCCCTATTACCCAATTAGGTTTCCTCAATCTGAGTTTATTAATCCAAGTAGGGGACATATGTTTTGCATGGATAGTGAAATTGTGGATGTGTGCACAGGTGGACATGACAGCAATGTGGCTAGTACCACAGCACGCCCTGACAGGGCTGTCGGAGGCGTTGAACGCAATAGCGCAGATCGAGCTGTACTACCGCAGTTCCCGAAGAGCATGGCGAGCATCGCGGTGGCGCTCTTCTCCTGAACCTGGCGGTGGGGAACTTGGCAGGAAGCGTGATAGTGAGCGTGGTGGACGTGGCTTCCCGACGAGGCGGAGGAGAGAGTTGGGTGTCGGACAACGTGAACCGGGGCCACTATGACTACTACTATTGGGTTCTTACCATTTTAAGCGTCGTGAATTTGGTGTACTTCATTTTCTGCAGCCGCTTCTACAAGTGCTTCGAGAAGGAGAGAGTTTGGGATTTGGATGCTGTGGTGGAGGACAAACCCAATGCCATCATTCATTTACCCAAATCCATAGACCACTCCTCTAAATCAATATATTTGTCTGCATAGACTTATATATTCAAATTTCAATAAGCTAAATACTCACAAGTCCGTCACTATATAAGTGATCACAAGCTTGTATTTGCCTTGAAAATTAGGGCCTGCATGTAAGAATATAATACGTCTTATTTCACATATATAGCTATTTTTCTTCTTTCCTTAAAGTGTCGGCTGGTATACAGGAATGGAATAGAAATGTAATGGCGATTCCTGCGTCAATTCCCATTCCGATGGCTGGTAAGAATCATCAATTCCAAGTTAACTGCTCTCATCTAATCGAACTCATCGACATTTACGGATTTGATGGGAAAGAAACTCATGTGAAATTTATCTACAAAGTTGAGTTACAATGAATCCGAGAGGTTTTATAAATTGCTACGGTGGCGAATTGTAATATTGTCAATGTAAAATATGTTTTTGTCTATATTTTATTGTATTCCCTAATCGATCTTTAGTTTTTTTTACCCTAAGAGAAACATGTAGATTTTTATATTGATTCCAATTTTAGGGAATGAAAATTAAGATGTCAGTTGATTAAGAGCTATTAGATCAAAGTAATACATTTGTGATTCATGCGGTATCTATACATGCCAATTGTACTTTATATCGATTTTAGTGTACCATATAAAATGTTGGAAAACTTATATATATCATTGCTTAGGAATATCAATCAGGACCCATTTGCATAAATTTTTTTGGCCCTAACTTTAAGACTAGCTCGTTGGGCCACAAAAATGTAATATGTATAAATTTATTTAATAATAATTATATTATTATAACAAAAACAGGTAATATTTTTCCATTTTGTGTTATTTGAACCTCAATACAAATAACTAATAGCAACTTTATGATATATAAGAACTGTAGACATATTTTTCATAAATTATCATTTTTATTCTAATTTTTTGGACAAATTCTTTTCATTAATATTGGATAATAATAATAATAAAAAAAATGAAATGATGAGTACAAAATTCAACAGAAAATAAAAACACATTTACAAGCATGTGATAAATCGTTATTATCCAATTCAGAAATATAAAATTGTGTGAAGTTTTAAAACCAATTAATAAGAAAATCTTCAATTAATCATGACAACCCGCTGAGTTTTTTGAGCTAGCCATATCGAACTATTTTTTTGGCTATAAATTTTCGATTCTAACCCTTTATTTTTGTTTGATCTATTTGTGCCAATCCGTGGATATCCGACTAAAATGGCTTCCGATCTCCCAGACTTTTTTTTTAATTTTAATTTTCTTAAAAAATAACGGTATAATGAATTCATTTCCTACATTTTTTTTTGTAAAATAATGAGAAAGAGATTTGAACAACTTCTTTGTTTTGATATCCTACTTAAATATACATTTCTATTGGGAAAATTTCTAAGTATCGGGGAATACTGGGAAATTCTTGTATATCAGGAATTAATCTATTTTAACCCAAAAACCTGTGATGATTGTCTTGCTGAAGTAACTAATGCTACTGACTTGTTTTCGAGTTAAGTGTTTATGTTACGAGTTTCAAAGGTGGAACTACCGACTTGGGCACCCAAGATGAAGGAATTCAAGAAGATCGAGTCATCTTGATAGGAATATCAGTATTAGCGCGACTAACGACCGCTCAATTGAAGGATAGCGTACTGAAGACTGACGAAAGGCTAACTGATGTTTGAAGACTAAAGTACAAGCAATGCTAAATATCAATACTTAAGTAAATTCGAAGACTAAAAATTGACGTCAGAAGACTGAAGCCTGAAGATCGAAGACTGAAGAGAGTTAAGATATGACTAAGTGTCATATCAGGCAGTAGACTATCTTTGAGAAAGTCAAAGCAGTGTACCAGCAATCAAAGCCGAGTATCGTAATCAAAGTGACGGCCGAGTCAAAGTTGCTATCGAAGTCGAGGAGACTATCGATATAAGTTTGGTGAATGCATCATCTTGACTCGGAGTTCTAAGTCGACAAAAGATGAACTCGCATTGCTTGCTGAAAATGAGATGCAACCTCAACTAGCCCTACCTGAAGTTAATGCTGACAAAACACGAAGTCAACTCGACTGAAGAAACACGAAAAGATTTAAGCCTTGAATGTTTGACTCGCCATGTGTATTAGCGTATTTGCAAAAGATCCTGTCATGCCATACCAAATTTTCAGAGTTGCAGATCTATATCGTACGATGATGCGACAATTGTCAGAAGATGTATGAGGATTCTCAACAGAAAGAATTCAGAAGACAAATATAAGGATTTGAATGGTTGTCCCTCCAACGATACTATTCTTATTCATCTATATATATATATATATATATATATATATTGTGCGGATCTAACCTTTGAAGGTTACCAAAACGCTGCATAATTGAAATCTCAAGTATTCAAGCTCAAAGCTCAAAGCCAATCAAACAACGATTTTGAAGAAGGAAGTATTCATTTGTATCAATAAGACTCAAGAGCTCAAATATACTTATTAGCTCGAGACTCCAACATTCACTTCCTTACGTCTAGGATATTCGCATTGCATATCTTAAGCCTAGACATGCTGAGTATATCGTCTGTGATAAATTAGACCCCAAATTGGAAAACCACTCTACAAAACCCCCCATAGCAATAGTTTGGGCAAGTAAGCAACGAAGTGTTAGTTGCTGAAAACTTGGTTTCTAGCACTCGTAAGCTAGATGTTAAGTTGACTGCGTCCTGAAAGCAGTTAGTGGTTCCTAACACAAGCAAGTAGGGGTGAGCAAAATATCCAATAACCGAATAATCCAACCGAACCGAACCGAAATATCTAATTTGGTTCGGGTAAATCGGTTATTTCGGATAATTCGGTTATAACCAAAATATATTTCGGTAGTATGATTTTCGATCGGGTATAGTTTTTTTACCCGAATATCCGATACCCAAAATTTATATTTATATTAATTTTTTAATATAAATACTAAATACCAATTACAATTACAATAAACATGACGCATACAGAATCAAAAGGTATCCCAGGAAACAAACTCAACAACTTCAAAGACTAAACACCAATACAAGAGAGATAATTAACAGAGCCGATAAGGAAGTCATAACGAATCGTATAGGCAAACATAGCATCTGTATTAGATCATTTCAAAATAAAGAAGCTTAAATCGCCAAACATTGAGTAATCAACATCAGATTGCAATTACAATGAAAAATTAAGTTACACAACACCACATGGTGTGGCATTAGAATGTTCGAAGGATTAAAGAAGCTTTGAATTTGGAGAATATAAACTTGGAACTTATGAACTTTGAACTTTAAATTTGATGTTTTGAGAAAATTGTAGTATTTTTATGAATTGTTCGTATTTGGTAATGTTTTTTGAACTTTGAACTTATAAAGATTGTTGGTAATGAGTTGTTTAGTATTTGGCAATATTATTTATGAATATTGCAAACTAGTTATTTGTTGAGTATTAGAATGTTTTTTGTATGATTTTATTTAGAATTAAGAATCAGTGCAAAAATTCGGTTTTATCCGAAATAATTTTCGTTTATTTTAATATGATAACCGAAATTATTTTGATTTGGTTCGGATATTGTTTGGTATGATTTTGTGATGATTCTTGGTATTGTTTTACATGTCATTTTCTATGGTTTGTCCTATTTATGCCTTTGGTTCGAGTAATATTTATCGATTCGGACTTACTTCGTTTGTCTCGATATTTTGTAGGAAAATGGCATAAAATAGGATGAATTGGATCTGCCAAGGATCATATATTATTGAAGAGCATCTCGATAGGAGTTCATAGGCGAAAGCGGATCGTAAATCGGAGTTCAGACGAAGGAGAACGGGTCGAACGACCAAAGTCGCACGCACGCCCACGCGTGCGGCGCACGCCCAGCGCCGCACCGCACGCCCGCGCACCCGTCGCCCGCTCGACACCCCAACCGATGCTAGGATCCAGCGCGTTCAACAATTTCGACGCGCTCGTTCTCAGCCGGCCAAGATGCTCGCCTCACCGCTGCCGCGTCGCCGCGTCCGCTGCCGCCACGCCTCCAGCGCCCGTCTGCAAAGACGCATCGCTCATCCGTCGGGCGGCCTCGCGGCGCCCTCATTTCGCCCGCCCGGCGCGCGCCTCCGGCTCGTCTGCCCGTGGCGCGTCGCGCACCTGTAGGGAAAACATATGTTTAGCCCTCGCCCGGGATCTATCTTGGATATTTAATTCACCATACATTGATTATATTCTAGCATGCGTCTATATAATTAATTGCAACACGTAGGGTTTTCTCGTGTTTACCTTTGGATACGAAGAGGTCGATGGAGCGAGATGAATGGATCGAGCGGATCGGACTCGTGCTTTGACCTTCTGGAGTGTATCCCGATTGCCCAATCTCCAACGTCGAGTGAGGACGATCTATAGAGAGTGCTTCGGAAAATCACCCTTTGCTCTCTTTGCACAATTTTCGAAACTCTCTCAATTGGACTATGAGGGGGCCGAAAATTCTATGTTAATTATGTGAGCATTAACCTAGACTTTATCTCATACCTTATATTTATAATGCACTACCTTAATCCCATATGAAAATTACCATAATCCTATATGGAAATTACCATAATCCCATATGGAAATTACCATACTCCTAGGATTATTACCATACTCTCAGGATTATTACCATAATCTTATATGGAAAGGATCTATGCATATACCATAAATATAATTATATCCTTGTGGGATAAAGAGAATAAAATCTTGCCTTTGGGAGCATAAGGGGGCGCCGATTTTCCTTGGCTACGGGCCTGGATGGGCCAGCCCAGGGATCATATGCAAGGAATAAAGATGGGCCTCAAATAAATTAATTATCTTATGTTCAGCCCAGAACATAAATTAATTTATAAACATTCGATCATGCCACTAGAGAAAGAATGTTGACTTACCCCTTTATTATCGAAGTTGAGTCGGGCTTGCACTTAGACATTATGAATCCCCGTATTTAAGATATCGAACGTCCATTAATCATTTATAGCAATCGACTACTTAAAAATTAATAACTTCATTTCCTTAAGTAGTACCACTCAACCTTATTATTGTACTTGAGCTAACTCAACTGCAGGTTTAGTACAATAAACCTTTTGAGCTCCTTAAGGGGCGTCATCATCCTAAGCGGATACGGTGACTCGTCTGAGATAACTAACGTGACATACAAGATCGCCATCACCCAAGATACGGAGAATCTTGGGTTAGAACATATAACCCTCACCCATAACAAGTCAAAGTGATGGACGAGAACTCATACTCACCTAATACCTTATCGAGGTTTAGATCATCGTAAGTCACCGAGATCTTGGTTCTTCACGACGGTCAGAAAGAAGAACACATCTCACTGTGATCCTTCAATACGTCAGAGACGTACCAGCATAGACAAGTAACCAAGTCAAGTCACTTCTTATCTATACCGTAGCCTATACCGACAACTCGTCCTCAAGTCGTCTCAGCTGTGAAACTTTTTATATCTCATTAAGCTTGACCAATCATACAGACTTCTGTGATCTTCTACACCTCGTATGATCTAACTTATATATGAGATAAGGGACACAAATATATGCAATCAAGTATTCAATTCAGATAGGAGATTGTAATAGTGATAACAGGAAACATTGTATACAAGCTCAACCAAACTGCTTTCAAGATACAAATCCAACAATCTCCCACTTATACTAAAGCAAATTTTAGTATACAATGTGTCTCTACTAGCTATTACAAACAACCATCACTTTGCTTCTCCCACTTATACAAAAGTTTCCTTTCTAAGTGGGTGCCATCAAGCAATCCAAGTCCTCTAACGCGTCCATCGTAGACTTTTTGCGGCAGCTCTTCGTGAATGGATCCGTTAGATTTTCCGTCGTATCAATCTTTTCAATCAGACGCCACCTCGTCTAACGATTTCTCGTATGACATGGTACTTTCTCTCTATGTGTTTGGTCGCCTTGTGGGTCCGTGGTTCCTTCGAGTTTGCCACATCGCACTGAGTTATCACGAGAAACTATGATACTCTTGGGCAAACAAGGTACCACATCTAGATCCATGAGGTAGTTCTTGAACCATCTGACCTCCTTAGAAGCCTCCAAGCGGCTACATATTCGGCTTCCATGGTAGAGTCCGCAATGCATCGCGCTTTGCACTAAGCCGTGATACGGCTCCACCTCCCAAGGTAAACACATAGCCCGAGGTTGACTTTTTCTCATCACGGTCGGCTTGGAAATCCAGTCAGATAACCCAAAGGCATTAGACTATCTCGCATGGTAAACCAGCCTATAATCTCGAGTCCTTTTCGGTACTTGAGTATATGCTTCATCGCATCCAATGAGCTTGTCCGGTTAGAGGCGATATCTAGCTACTATGCCTACCGCATAGCGAGATATCGGCCTCGTGCATAGCATTGCGTACATGAGACTTCCTACGGCGAAGCGTAAGGAACTTGTCTCATTTCCTCTATCTCCTTTGCGGTCATAGGTGAGTGCGTCTTAGATAAAGGAACGCCATGTCCGAAAGGTAGCAATCCTTTCTTGGCGGTCCGCATACTAAAACAGTAATCACAGATCAATGTAAGGCGCCCGAGATAAGCTCAACATTTTCTTCTTGCGATCTCGGTAAACCTTGATCCCAAGAATGTACGCGCATCTCCTAAGTCTTTCATTTGAAAGCGATCGGATAGCCAACTCTTTACGTGCGATAATGACTTCACGTTGTTGCCAACTAGAAGGATGTCATCTACATAAAGTGCAAGAAATACCACATCACCGTTGACATCTAACCGATACACACAACTCTCGCTAGCAACTGGGTAAATCCATGGGACTTTACTACCTCATCAAAGCGTAAGTTCCATGATCGGAGGTTCGCTTAAGTCCATAAATGGACTTAAGCTTCCATACTAGATGCTCTTCACCCTTTACCACATAACCTTGTGTTGTTGCATATAGATGTCTCTACCTTCCTCAAGGTAACCGCTTAGAAAAGCGGTTTAACATCCATTTGCCAAACCTCTAGGTTCAAGTGGGCTGCTATGGCGAAGAATTACGATGGACTTGAGCATTGCTACGGTGAAAAGGTCTCATCGAAATCGATGCCCTCAATCTGAGTGTACCCTTTTCGCCACAAGCACGGCTTTAAAGTCGAAACCTCTCCATCGATCTCTCTTCCTCTCAGATATCCACTTACTACCTATGGCTTCCTTGCCATCCGGTAGAGGTGTCTTTCATATACATCCATAGCCGTTATGGACTCCATTTCTAAGTCCATAGCGGTGTGCCATGATCTTGCATCAATATCTTGTATTGCCTCCTTGTATGTCCATGGGTCGATTATTGCATGTTAGCTCCGGGACTAAATCCAAGATTCACCCACGAACATAAATCGCCGGGTTGACGAACAACCTCCCACTACGACGAGGTTCTACAGCACAATGGCAACGGTGGGTGCAGATACTTGTGGTTCTCTAACTTGCACAACTTGTCGTGTAGGTACCACTTCATGCGGTCGGTATCTCTAGTGGAACTCGACCCACTTCAATTTCTTGAAGTATCCGGTGTCGATCCCTCCCACTGACTCGACATCTCGCACCTTTCGCCTAATCGGTGGTGGAATACGATCATCTTCTAATTCTTCAAGAATGATTTCAACTTTGGACTTATGATTTTCATATAATCCTCTTCTAAGAATCGGGCATTAGTGCTAATAATGACCTTCCGATCCTAGGACTATAGAATAAACCACCTTCGTTCCTATAGGATAGCGATAAACGACCTTGCGTCGATCTAGCCTCCAACTTGTCACCTTCTTGTTCAAGACATGCCGGATCGCCCCATATCCTTATGTGGCTTAAACTAGGCTTGCGCCCAAACCACAACTCGAAAGGGGTCTTTTCGATCGACTTGGGACGGTACTAGATTTAGCAAGTATGCCGCCGCCTCTAAGGCATACCCCGTAAGCGAAATAGGCAATGTTGCATAGCTCATCATTGATATAACCATTTCTAAAAGAGTCCTATTTCTTCGCCTCGACACACCATTTCTTTGTGGTGTGCCGGTGAAATGCTTGTTGGGAGGTAATCCCACACTTCACTAGATAGTCCATAAACTCGTTATCGAGGTATTCGCCACCGCGATCGTAACGCAACGAGTGACTTGATACTTTACCTAGCTTCGTCTCCACTTCCGCCTTAAACTCTTTGAATTTCAAAGCATTCGGACTTGCGGCGAAGCGGTATACGTATCCGTACTCGAGTAATCGTCGATGAAAGTGACAAAATACTGCATTCTCCACGAGCTTGTGTGGACATCGGTCCACACAGTCGAAATGGACTAACTCCAACATTTCTTTGGCTCTATAACCCTTCGCTTTGAAGGGTCCGGTCGACATCTTACCTTCTATACAGATTCCCGGATCGGGAACGAGTAACCGTGAGATTACCCAACGCCCATTCTTAGCGGTCTTTGATCCTATTTAGATTGATGTGACCTAATCTAAGATGCCGAGAGAAAAGTAGTGACATCTTCGAAGAAAACTTTCTCTTTTAGGGTTTGATGAAGATGCAACATAGTTATAGGTATTATGTTTGGCGAGAAATAGTATAAAGCTTAATTATATAACGTGCAACACAGATAACTTCGTCATTTCTTATGATAGAAACACCACTATCAAAAATAATGTAATATCCATGAGTAAATAATTTCAAATGAAACAAGGTTAAACGAAAATCCGCACATATAAAACGCCTTTTAAAACTAAAGCTGCTTTTCTCAAAACATAAAGTAACATCTCCAACCGCAACGGCCTCGACTTTCGCGCGTTGCCCATGGAGATCGTTATCTCGCCATCAAACAGCTCCTTGTCCGCAGGAACCCCGCAAGGTGTAACAAACATGATCGATGCGCCGTATCTACTACCCAAGAATGGGTAGAACAAGTCGCTAAACATGTTTCCGTTACTAAAGCAAACGGCATACCTTGAGCCTTGAGCATAGGGCACTTAGCCTTCCAATGCCCGCCTTGCCGCACTTGAAGCACTTGCCTTCTCCTTTGGCTTCTTCAAGCCTCCCGGTGGCGACCATGTTCTTGCTCCCATTACTCCCACTATTTCCTCGCCTCTACCACCTTTGGTACCCTTTTTCTTTTCCATTTTGCAACGAAAATTTTGGGCCCTTAGATGTGCTAGCAAGAGCATGTGCTCCTTTTCCCATAACTCCTTCCGCAGAACGAGATCATTAAACAACCGACTAAGTGTAAACTCGGTCTTGCTCATGATCGCATTCACGAAAGTTCTCAAAAGACTTGGGCGTGTATTGAGGATGATATCGACCTTGGCTCCGTCAATACCTCCTCCCAACCGATCAAGACTATCCATGAGATGAGTCGTGTGGGAGACATGTTCATGGACCGAACTTCCTTCTTCCATCTTACACGCCAAGATTTCTCTCATTGTGTGGAAGTCGATCGTCCGATCCATTGCCCAAACTTACTCTCGAGACTTGGCCAAATATCGTCGCGTCTACCATCGATCGATGTTGCAGGTTGCAAGCCTTTGGACATAGTAGTCATCATATAGCATTTAGCCATATTGTTTGACTTATTCCAAAGTCTGCTTGACTCTCATTGCTCATTAGTCGATGCGTCGAGAAGGGCATCGATTTAGGAGTAGTGAGAACAAACATGTGTTCTTGACGATAAGAACATATTCCATGTTTCGTTTCCACTCGATAAAATTTGGACCGGATAACGGATTTTGTGCGAGCATATTGATAATCGGCGTAAGAGACATATATGAAACGATAATGTAAACACATAAGCATACGATCGCATATAATTCGTAATAATAATATTGTAACCTTTGATAAAACAATATTAATTGAAACCTCCAATCGCCCAAGGAATCCCACATGCAAGCCACGCGTGTGGGCGTTACACATGAACCCCGACCGGACTAAAATATACCTTTTAGTCGTTTAATTTCAATCCATGTCAACTTATCCTTATGACAAATGAAATTAACGATTGGACCTTACTAGACCACATCACTATCGCAAGAAGGGACTTGGCGGGAAGTTGTACTGAGGTGATGTCTAAGCAATGACCACAATTTTAACGTGAGAAAATGAATTCTTAGAATTGGCATACTCTCTCGGACCATACCGCCCAATTCAAATTCTTTTGTTATCTCATTTTATATCTATCTCTAGAGAACTTATGAAAATCGCACATGCAAGCCACGCGTGTGGGCGTTTACATGAAACTCCCACTTCTCAATAGATTTAAAAGTTTTATTTAGAAATCTCATCTAACAAACTTATGATAAAAAGTGCAAGCAAGCCTCATGGTGGACGTTTACTCACAGCAAGCGTCTCACTTTGTTTAGAGATCAAAAGGTGGAGGTCTTGACATTTTAATTTAAAAATTAATTTGTCGGGTTGCTTAGTCTTTTTATTCAAAAGGTTTGTCCATGCAGATCACGTAATCCTAGCATGCTTTTCTATATAACTCAACATGTAAAACATGCTCGCGAAATTCTAAAATATGCTTGATAAACGCGATAAACCTAGCATGCTTACTATGCGCATCCAATTCGTAAAACACTTAAAGGTTTGTCAACGTAATATAAACATACATAACGTACTCTTGCATAATTTAAACATCCACGACATGCATATGAGCGATAAAAATAAAATAAAACGTTCATCGCGGCCCAATCGTGAAACTCGCACCTTTATGTCTAATCTATTACATAGATTTACAAAGTCTACAAGATTAAACTTGAAAACGGGCCTCGCGTGCCGGCACGGACGGATTCAACAAATGGGCCTCGCGTGCACGGGCACGAACCGAAAAATCTGGGTTGGGGTGGAAAAAGCGGGCCGGTCGGCCCAATCATCTTGGGCCGCTGCTAGGTAAAGCCCGGCCAGCGCAGCCTTGCGCGCCGCGCTCGCGTGTCCCTCGCGGTCGCTAACGCGACCGCGACCCGTCGGCACGCAGCGACGCTGGCCCCCCCGGCGCGAACATCTGCCGAGAGATGTCGTGCGTCCGGTGGCGAAACTCACGGCCGTGAGTGCGCTCGCATGGCCGGGTTTCGGCGGCAACGCGCGCCCGCCGCCCGCTAGCTCGCGGCGGCCGTTGCGCTCGCGGTGAATCTCGCGACCACTCGCGCTTTCGCGTGGCGCCGGGGATCTCGCGCAACGCACGCCCGCCGCCGCGCTTCGCGATCGCCCTCGCGATCGCGAGGCTCGCCGCGAAAAACCGCCCGTGGGCCGGAGAGACTGTTTTCTCGTCGTTTCGTTCTTCGTTCTTTCGTCTTCGTTCTTCTTTACGGATAAGATTTACGAATAAAATCTAATCTAACCACGGATTTTCTCGTGGTGTAAAACAAAATCCGACAAAATAATAAACGAGCCACGATGAGCAGCGGATCCACAATTAATAAACGCACGTAATAATCAAGCGTGAATTAATCCAGCAGAGCCAAGATTCGATCCGTGCTCGATACCAGTGTAGGGAAAACATATGTTTAGCCCTCGCCCGAGGATCTATCTTGGATATTTAATTCACCATACATTGATTATATTCCTAGCATGCGTCTATATAATTAATTGCAACACGTAGGATTTTCTCGTGTTTACCTTTGGATCGAAGAGGTCGATGGAGCGAGATGAATGGATCGAGCGGATCGGACTCGTGCTTTGACCTTCGGGACTGTATCCGATTGCACAATCTCCAGCGCCGAGTGAGGACGATTTATGGAGAATGCTTCGAAAATCACCCTTGCTCTCTTTGCACAATTTTGAAACTCTCTCAATTGGACTATGAGGGGCGAAAATTCTATGTTAATTATGTGAGCATTAACCTAGACTTTATCTCATACCTTATATTTATAATGCACTACCTTAATCCCATATGGAAATTACCATAATCCTATATGGAAATTACCATAATCCCATATGGAAATTACCATACTCTAGGATTATTACCATACTCTCGGGATTATTACCATAATCTTATATGGAAAGGATCTATGCATATACCATAAATATAATTATATCCTTGTGGGATAAAGAGAATAAAATCTTACCTTTGGGAGCATAAGGGCGCCGATTTTCCTTGGCTACGAACTGGATGGGCCACCGAGGATCATATGCAAGGAATAAAGATGGGCCTCAAATAAATTAATTATCTTATGTTCGGATTTAACATAAATTAATTTATAAACATTCGATCATGCCACTAGAGAAAGAATGTTGACTTATCCCTTTATTACCAAGTTGAGTCGGGCTTGCACTTAGACATTACGAATCCCGTATTTAAGATATCGAACGTCCATTAATCATTTATAGCAATCGATCGCTAAAACAATTAATAACTTCATTTCCTTAAGTAGTACCACTCGACCTTATTATTGTACTTGAGCTAACTCAACCTGCGGGGTTTAGTACAATAAACCTTTGAGCTCCTTAAGGGACGTCATCATCCTAAGCGGATACGGTGACTCGTCTGAGATAACTAACGTGACATACAAGATCGCCATCACCCAAGATACGGAGAATCTTGGGTTAGAACATATAACCTCACCCATAACAAGTCAAAGTGATGGACAGCAACTCATACTCACCTAATACCTTATCGAGGTTTAGATCATCGTAAGTCACCGAGATCTTTGTTCTTCACGACGGTCAGAAAGAAGAACACATCTCACTGTGATCCTTCAATATGTCAGAGACGTACCAGCATAGACAAGTAACCAAGTCAAGTCACTTCTTATCTATACCGTAGCCTATACCGACAACTCATCCTCAAGTCGTCTCAGCTGTGAAACTTTTTATATCTCATTAGGCTTGACCAATCATACAGACTTCTGTGATCTTCTACACACTGTATGATCTAACTTATATATGAGATAAGGGACACAAATATATGCAATCAAGTATTCAATTCGGATAGGAGATTGTAATAGTGATAATGTGAAACATTGTATACAAGCTCAACCAAACTGCTTTCAGTATACAAATCCAACACACCCGTCCGGCGCTGGACTCGCAACGCCCGCCGTGCTCTCGCGTGGCGCTGGCCACCTTGCTCGCCTCCTTTCGCTGGCGGTTCACGAGCTCCATCCGCTGGTTTTCCAACGCCCGCTGCTCCTTCCGCCCTGTTTCCTCGCGTGCCTCGCGAAAGCCCAACCGGCGCTGGACCTTCAGCCGGCGTTTGGTACTCATCCAGAATCTCAGCTCCGTCCGGCGCTTGGCTCCGTCCGCGCTGGGCTGTGGAGTCTGTTCTCTCCAGGAAGTCTTCGAGTCCGGCGCTGCATCTCCGTCCGGCGCTGCGACGTCCTCCAGAAACTTGTTGCGTCCGGTGTGACGATCGAGTCCTATTTGGGTTTCATTTATTATATATATCGCGTTAGGTCATCACCGCAGGTCCATGATTCGATTCTCAATTTTGGTTCTTCTCCAGTATGAGCCGCAGTCCGCTTTCCTTTCGGCATTTCTTCCGGAATTCTTCGACAACGTAGTTAGATTCATAGTTTAATTCTTGCTTTCGGTTTATTGAATGATTTCGTAATCAAGTTATATTCTTGGGATTTATCGGTTCTTGTGGAATCAACTTTATAGTTCATTGTTTATGCTTTCGGATTACTGTTTTATTGGATTCAATTCATAGTGATGATGAATTAGATTTCCATGTTCCGTTGATTTATATTACATAATGATTTCCGCTTTCGTTTATTTGCAATTAGATTTAGATTAGGATTGACAAACCCCATGAATAATATGATTGCATATGCTTTGTTTATCGCTTTTGATTTATCGCTTTCTTAGTTCAACTAGGGATTGACAACCCCTGGTTTAGATTTATCGCTTTATTAGTTTAGCTCGGGATTGACAACCCTTGGCTTAGGATCGCTGTTTGATTCTCGTATTTCTATTCTTGCATGTTCAACCCTTTTTGGCATTAGAATGTTTAGGTTTTAATCGCTTTCTGTGTATGACATGAACAATCGCCATGTTAAGTTTTCCTTGAGAGACGACTCGTGTTAACTTACCACGCTACGATTACCTCATACGATTGCGAGTGAATTTGAGTGTGTTTTTAGCTCGATCAATTTTGGCGCCGTTGCCGGGGAAAACTTTAGGCGTATTGTTTGTGTTGTTTGTTTTCTGTGTTTCTTTTCTTTTTGTTTGGTTATTTTCTCCCCCTAGTGCGTGTAATTTTGTTTTTGTTGTTGGTGTCTGTTAATGCAGGGTTACCAACAAGATGCAGTATGGTCGGGGCGGGCGGGGAGGAAGTTCGTCAGATTGGGCAAATTCTTCTTGCGAAGAAGGAGCCCAATACGGCTATTCCCAGTATCCGTCGGGCCGTGGCAGCCAGCCTACAATCCATACCGGGATCAACCACCTCCACCGCACTATGAGGATCACGCTTATGATCCCAGCTGGGACCAACCACCTCCACAAGACTATGAGGATCGAGCCTCCAATGCCTCTGGGAGCAACCATATCCTCCACCCCAAGTATGAGTACCCACAACAACCACCTCCACCTCGGTACTCATATTCTCGGAAGCAGCCTCCACGGCCCGACTGGGAAGGTGGGAACCGCAACATGATTATGGAGGTGTGATCACATCACCACGGCCTCCACAAAGAAGCGGTGGTACGACCATCGCCAGGAGTATTTTACTCCACCACACCCATCACCACCTCGAGGTATCCGCTGGATGCAATGGAAGCGAAGTGTTTGGACTCACCACAAACGGTCGAATGTCGATGACACCAAAATCGGTGCTGCAAGCAAAATTAGAAATTATGTGCGAAAAGCTATACGAGTTACTTCAACAAGATGCGATAGTGAGCCTCGAGCTCACCCTATGAGGCTCGAGCGACCACCGACCATCAGAGTTCGCCTTTGGATGATAGAGACGCAACTCTTGAGCGTTTAGAGGAACAAATGGGACTGATTACTGCTAAGTATTTTGAGTATCAACGGCAACTTGCAATGAGGGAACTTCCAAACCAATCCGGTCAGGTCCAGGCGGTCACTGTTCTAGTAAGTGACCCAATTATTGAGAATGGGGTGGGAGAGATATCTGACGAGTTGCTGCAGCCAGAGGAGGTGGAAATTGATGAAGAATGGGTACGTGAGGATGAGGAGCAAAATCAGAGCCACAAGGAAGTTGATACCAGGGCGGCTGACGAGGAAGAGTGGGTGTGCGAAGTTGCAAACATGCCAAAGCCCACTCGGGAAGTGATTGCACTACCTCAACAATTGGAGTACGGGATCCCAGAGGAGGACAAATCGAGGACAAAGGTTGAGGTAACATCAATTATTTGTCAACATCCTAATTCACCAAAGTACTGTACTTTGGGAATTGAAATTATTTATTTTATTTTGGTGAATAGGATGTTCGACTTGAGCTTAAATTGTGCATTACTTGTTTTCTTTCTCGTCCTCTATGCTTATATGGTTCATCGCGATGCTTTGGCCGAGATGGTATTCTGCGGTGAAGGACTATAGATAGTCCGTTGTTGTCAGTTTACGTCGTGCTCACGACGTTAAACCGAGTGCTCGTGGGGCGACCCACGTTTTGGCTTTGTTTTCTTTTCTTTCTTTTCGTTTGGTTTTCGTTGTTCTTTGATCTGTTTGTTGTTGAGTTTGTTTTGCTCAGATCTGGAAAGTTGTCAGCAGCGAGATGAAGCCGTGACACTCCAACTCTGTCGGTGCACGCTCACATTCCAACCCTGCCACTGCCATATTTTATCAGGGAAGTCTCCTCCTCTATCGGCTATTTTTATGTTATTAATGTTTTGAGCAGGGGACGATGCTCGAATTAAATGTGGGAGTTGATAGTATTTGGTTTTGTGGGCGTGATATATAGTGTTCATATGCTTAATGGCGTGCCTTATGCTTATTTTGATTGTTTAGGCGTAAGCTTTGTCTATGCGAGTAAGTTAGGATCTTGATTTGTGCAACTGAACTACGTGGTATTGATCGGACCTTGATGTATTTCTCGTTTATCTTGATGTCGTGTGATTAAAGTGCAATGTGAATTGACGAGATTGTGTGAATTGATTTTAAATCGGTGGTTATTGGCGTGATTTGTCCGGCTAATGCTAGGGGAGTGTTAACGGGTGGTTACCTATATACTGTTTCAAATAAAAAAAAAAAAAAAAATTTGTGAAAAAGAAAATAAGGAGAATTAAAACTCGATGTTGTTGAGATTGTATAAATGGAGGGCGGATTACGCCTCTCTCTCGTAAATTGAGAAATGGGCATGGAAACCACGATAGGAGACTCGAGTTCATCGAGACTTCACCTTCGAACATTGTTCCAAAATTTGTTTATACTTTCTTTGTGTTCTCAAAAGAAACTTGTTGCTAAAGGTAACCATTTTAGTTAATTCACCTCTAGCGGAGAGTTGGGTCTGAGCAAAAATAACCTACCTGTTTGTTTGATATTTTCACAATCTTAGATTTGTTTCACATTAACTTTTATTATGTATTCATCATGTTTGGGGAATTGCAAAAGAGATTTGATTGATTGGACTAAGAGTGATGTTGCATGAGTTATCTTTCGAACCTTATTAGTATAGACTTTGCTTGAGGACAAGCAAATGGATAAGTGTGGGGGAGTTGTTTGGTATGATTTTGTGATGATTCTTGGTATTGTTTTACATGTCATTTTCTATGGTTTGTCCTATTTATGCCTTTGGTTCGAGTAATATTTATCGATTCGGACTTACTTGTTCGTCTTGATGTTTTGTAGGAAAATGGCATAAATAGGATGAATGGATCTGCCAAGGATCATATATTATTGAAGAGCATCTCGATAGGAGTTCATAGGCGGCGGATCGTAAATCGGAGTTCGAGCGAAGGAGAACGGGTCGAACGACCAAAGTCGTGCACGCCCGCACGCGTGCGGCGCGCCACGCGCGCAAGACGCCACGCGCCCGCGCGCACCGCACGCCCCACGCACCCGCCGCCGCTCGACACCCCAACCGACGCTGGGATCGAGCGCGTTCAACAATTTGACGCAACGCTCGTTCCCAACCGGCGCTCAGCATGCTTCGCCGCCGCGTCGCCCGCGTCCGCGCCCGCGCCACGCCTCCGGCGCCGTCTGCAGCTTGCGTCGTGCATCCGTCGTGGCCTCGCCTCGCGCCCGCTCGCCGCCCGCAGCGCCACGCCCAGCGCTGCGTCTGCAGCGCGCATCGCGCACCGTCTCGCGCTGACTCGCAGCGCCCGCCGCGCTCCCTGGTCAGCCTTGCCTTACTCGCTCCGCGCTCGCCGCTTACGCAGCTCCCGCTCCGGCTGGGTTTTCAGCGCCATGCTTCCTTCCGCCTGTTTCCTCGCGCGCCTCGCAGCCAACCGCGCTGGACCTTCACCGGCGTTGATACTATCGAATCTCGGCCTGTCGCGCTAGCTCCGCCCGTGACTGGGTGTGGAGTTCGTTCTCTCGAAGTCTTGAGTCCGTGCTGCAAGATCTCCGTCCGACGCTGCGACATCCTCCAGAAACTTGTTGCGTCCGGCGACGCATCGAGTCCGACGCTGGGTTTCATTTATTATATATATGCGCATTAGGTCATCAGCCGCAGGTCCGCAGTTCAGTTCTCAATTTTGGTTCTTTCTCTCAAATATAGCCATGGTTTCTTGCCTCCTTTCAAACATTTCTTCCGGAATTCTTGGACAATGAGTTAGATTCATAGTTTAATTCTTGCTTTCAGTTTATTGAATGATTTCCTGTAATCAAGTTATATTCTTGGGATTTATCAGTTCTTGTGGAATCAACTTTATATGTAATATCCCGCAGTTTTAAACGCTTAATTACGATAATATAAATCGTAATTAGGGTTTTAACCTTGATAATTAAAATCTTAATTAGTCAATGCTTGACTTTGACCAAGCATAATTGGATAATATCTGTGTGATATTCACTAATGCTTAGTGAATTAAGGAATATAAATTTTGATATTCCTTCGAACGTAATGTTCTAACGTCGAATAAATTCGAAAGTTACGTCTTACAGTATTATTAAGCAGCTAAGCTTAATTTAGAAATTTCATATTAATTATTATAGGAATAAGTAAAGTTGTTACAACTTTATTTTAAAACGTTTTAGAGATAATTCGCCTATGAGAATATTGAGACGTTTCAAACGTCGGTTTTTAGAGATGAGTCGATAACTCAGCCAAATGATCACAGAATTATAAAATTTAAATTCCTATGATTATTTTATGATATAAGAATATTATTTTTATATAATGTAGCATTAAAATAATGCTAGAGAAATTAAGGAACAATTGTTGAATAATTGTTTCCTATTTTCGAAAAGAGGGTTCGAAAATAGTAAATTGTGACATAGGATAATTTTAATAATTTTTCCTATGATTTAATTTATTATCTGGGACATATATTATGTCACATAGCTATTAATTACAAAAAAATAAAATGTGTAACATTTATTGTATATAAGTGCCGAAAATTAGCACTTCTAGGTATTAATAAATAAAATTCATATCCTTTTGATAATGCTATGCAATAATTATTATAGTGAGACATTATTATTTTATAATATAAGGTGTATTAGCAAATTGCACAAGTGGGAGTCCACTTGTAATGAGGGAGCCGAAAATATGGACTTTGTGGTGTGAAAAAGAATAAAATGTCATCCTTTAATTAATGCTATGTTATTATTATGTTATAAGATATTATTAAGAGATAAGGTGATGGTAGTTATCATTTTGAACAAGTAACTATGGATTTGTTTGCTAGTAGTTGAAAATGTTGACAATTAAATGTGAACATAAATAAATATCTTGTGTTTATTTTTGACTATTCAAATATGACATTATCCTCAATTATTAATATAGTATATAATAGTATAAAGAAAATAAAAATTAATCCTATGATTTAGAAAGTGCCGTGAGCACAATTATGATTTGAATGGATTTTTCTTTCTTTGATTTCAAATTGCCGTAAGCAATTAGAGGTAATAGGTAGATACTTTAAGTTGATAAGAATTGGAATGATAGGATAAAAGAAAAAAAAATTAAAACCTTGTCCTATAATTAAGAAAGTGGACGAAATTTGGTAATAAATGAGCAAGTGGTATAGATTAATTTCACAATATATTTCTTAAGTTTCCAAGTGGACCATATGAGATAAGATTACAATTTGTCATACACTATATGTATTGGCCGATTTCTTTGACTAAATAAGCAAGTGGATTAATTGATATTTTATGTGTAATGATTATACACAAGTGGAATAAGTCTATAAATATAAGATAGGATCCTCATTTTCTCATTTTTTGCATCCTTAGTACCGAAAAGTAGGGAGAAAAATTGAGAGAGAGAGTTCATCAATTCTATCCCAAACCTTAGACAAATAAACGTTGCCGATCAAAATCGACACCGATTAAAAGGTTAGAAATCTTTCGATCTTCGTATACATGCTAGAATTTTCGAATTTCATCCGTTAAATTTTAAGTTATGAGCTTAGTTTATATGTGACATTTTCGAAAATTATATAACCTATGCTAATATGTTTAGATATTATGTTTATATGATGTTATTAAGCATGTATTATAATTATATTACAAAATTAAACATGTTATTAAATTACATGTGTGGACCGAAAATATGAGGACATGATATGTGGTTGATTTCGATATTTAATTGTTGATTTAAGCATGAAATCATAATCTAGGGTATTAAATAAGCTTATATGAATTTATATAGAATTTTTGGAAAACTTTAGTACCTAAGTTCGTAAATTTTGAAAATTATAATATATGATATGATATTGAGATATGATCCATATTTAAGTGTTATCATATCATATTAATGATGTAGATTCATAATATATGGTTGTAGGAATTTATTGAAATTTATAAAAATTATTTGGACCTAAGTCAAAAAATTTCGAATATGACTTAGGTAAATTAAATTTAATAATTCATAATAAATAACAATTATGTTATAATAAGGATAGTTAAGGATGATTAAGTGTTATATGAATTTATTGGAATTTTTGAAAATGTTTAGTTGGTGAATTATGTTGATGAAAACCATACCTTATGTATATTAATGTTATAAATTTATTTTATCAAGTATAATTACATAATATGATCTAAAATAATGTTTTAGACATAGTATGATTTTATAGGAATTTTTGAAACAAGAATTGTACATTAAAATCAAAAATTTCATAAGAAATTGAAAAAGTCAAAATGTTGACTTTGAGTTGACTAAAGTCAAAATTGTTGACTTGGTCAAAATTGTTGACCAAAATGTTGACCAAGGTCAAAGGCACGTAATTCGATGTCACGTGATCTATGTGACGAATGCGTTTAGTAACAATGTAACTTACGTTACGTAAGTACATTAAAGCGTACATTATATATTAAAAGGTAGAATATCTCTTATAAATTGAGAAAATTCATAATCGACATTAATTGATTAGGAAGCGTCAAAATAAGTCCCACGTTAGCCTTATTTGACGCGAGAACGTTATAGACTATGTTCGTCTCTCGAGCGTGATCAGCGTACTAAAATAGTTCTTGCGTTAAGGTGGGACGTGGACTTAAGCTTTCGACTTAGAAAGGAATGTTATTGAAAAGCTACGCACGGTGGGCTTTATTTGAAAACCCTTTATTTACTTGCTTTACGCAAATGAAAAGTATTTATTTGATACTTCCGTTGAGAAATGATTATGAGATGATTGCCGCCCAAAGTGTTTCGTTTTGTGTATGAATCCTGTCAGTTTGTTGGTTCGCCAAGTGACTTGATTCTGGGTTGTTCCCAGTGATGAGAAAGAGATCTGATTGTTGGGTCGCTCCCAGTGGGTCGTTCCCAATTTTATAGAATGAATTCGGGTCTGTGCTGATCTTGAAATTCTAGCACGGAGGTTGAATTGGTCATGTGCTAGATGAATTCCTAACTGGACGGTGTACACCATAGAAGTATTGTGTCTGTTAGCAACATCTTGGCCGTCGCGGATCTGGTCGAATCTGAGAATTCACGGCTATGTATTTGTGAGCCGTTAGCAACATCTCCGGTCGATCGCGGCGTGCAGCAGAAGAGCTACTTACGGCATGAGATCTGTTATGAATAGTTATGTGAAATGTGATATGGATCATACAGACAAAAATATGTCCGGCGACGACTTTTGAAAAATGAAAACGTTTTTGTAAGCACTGAGGCCTTTTCAATAAAACCGCGTGTGTCTTCTTGTCGAGCGATGTAATTAAAGAAAATGTTTTGGCATGAGCCACTAAATGCATTCTTGTACTTAGCACCGCATGTTTGTTTTAAATGTGCAGGTTGAGCGATTGATATTGGATGTTGAAGTGTTGGCGGTTGGAGTCTTACATCGTTGATGAGTATAGCGCGATTACATATCGTCATATGTGTAATCACATGTCTTTCATTTGCGAGTTATATAGGTTATGTTTGAGTTGAACCCTTTAGTCGAGAGTCTAAATGATTCGATTTGTATGTATACGATATATGTGTCACAACAAATGGTATGAAGTTTTGGAAATTTGTCTATCATATACTTCAGATTCCATAATTAGTCATTGTTCTTGTTGTTAATCCCGTCATTAATGTGATTTACGCTAATCCGTACTTTGGAATGGCGGTTACATTACATTATAGTTCATTTTTATGCTTCGGATTACTACTGTTTTATTGGATTCAATTCATAGTGATGAATTAGATTTCCATGTTAGTTGATTTATATTACATAATGATTTCACCTTTCGTTTATTTGCAATTAGATTTAGATTAGGGATTGACAAACCCATGAATAATATGATTGCATATGCTTTGTTTATCGCTTTTGATTTATCGCTTTCGTAGTTCAACTAGGGATTGACAACCCTGGTTTAGATTTATCGCTTTATTAGTTTAGCTCGGGATTGACAACCCACGGCTTAGGATCATTGTTTGATTCTCGTATTTCTATTCTTGCATGTTCGACCCTTGTTGGCATTAGAATGTTTAGGTTTAATCGCTTTACGTGTATGACATGAACAATCGCCTATTAAGTTTTCCTTGAGGCGACTCGTGTTAACTTACCACGCACGATTACCTCATGCGATTGCGAGTGAATTTGAGTGTGTTTTTAGCTCGATCAGATATCATTTCTAAAATTTTGGTTATTTTAATTCGGATATTTTTTTGATCATACCCGACCGAATACCCAAATACTCACCCCTACTAGCAAGGGTAGGAGGAACACCAAGTTAGGTGGAATACTATAAAATGACCCAAGTATCTAGGTTTATTTTAGTACATGTAAGCAAGACTAATCCAAAGTTAGTAGATTGACTTAACAATCAATCCGTGAATGTAGTAGTTGATCTATTCGAATCACGTAAAACTCAACGTGTTATTTACTTACAGTTGTGCTTTAAAATTACATGTTATTAAACTACCATCAGCAGCACCCAACAACACAATATTGTTTTGAAACATTCTATTAGTATCAGTTCGATACTGGAGAGATATAAACCTGAAAACTACTAATCAATATTCGACTAAGTGTTTAAACCTGAGTCTCAATCTCAGTTTTCAGTAAGACAAATCCTGTAACCACTACATTTCTCACGTACACCATTTATCAGTCTTACTGACTTGTTGTCGCTAACTGATGTCACTTAGTACAAGACATTCCCTATCTGAACTGGCCATTAGTATTGATACTAGTACTGGACTACCAGTTACCAGATCAATTGATGTCAGCAACCACTCAACCTTGTTTCCAAAAAAAATTAAATTAAATTTACCTAATTAGTGTATCCCCCATATACCAGTACATACCCAACGAGATCCATCAACCTTCCTTATTTAGATAATATAAAATCTTTTTTCTTTTAATTTCTTTTTCTTTTTTCTTTTTCCTTTTTTTGAGGGGTTTCTTTTTGGCTATCTACATCTGCAAACTACTTGGTAACATTAAAGTCTCGTTTACTTTCTTGAAACGATGATTAATGAAGGCATGTGATTAGTATCGTTTACTTTTTTGAAACGATGATTAATGAAATATGATTAGATTTGAAACGATGATTGACGAAAGAATGCGATCAATTTGTGATTTCCTAGTCTTTTGTTTTTTAAGACTTTTGTGATTTCCAAGTTGAGACTATATTATATATGTAGTTAGACCATGAATGATTTTATTGGACACTTCTAATTTTGTAGATTGAGTTAAACCAAAATACTTGCAAATATATGAAGTAGCGAAACAAACTGAATCTAATTTGGAAAGCGGTGAGAATTAATATAAAACTTATATAATATATGATAGGATACGTGACTACTGTGCCCAAACATCGGGCCCAATACAAGTAAGCTCGACATCAAGCTCGGCTGGACAAGTTCGCCGAAGACTCCTAAACCCGGTGGGAGCAGAGAAGGCTCGGCCATATCTAAAAGAATCTAATGGGAGAAGACTTGAATCCTAATGGGAGAAGACTTGAATCTAATGGGAGAAGACTTGAATTGAGTCAAACTCATTATATTTGTGTATAAATAGAGGCTAGATTAGGCGAAATAGATCATTCACACTCTTTGTAATCGCTTCACACATTGATACACGAATACTCTCTCTCCCGTGGGCGTAGATCTTATTCATAGATCGAACCACGTAAATCCTTAGTGTTCTTCGCATTTATTTCCCACAAAATTAAGATCGATCCGGCGCCGTGCGTGGGAAGCGAAATTTTGTGTTTTCGATCAACCTTTGTTTACAGGGAATCAATCACGACGATGAACACCAGAAGTCATACATCCAGAGTCACCGCCGGCAACAACAGCAACAACGGCGGCAGGGTGCGCCGAGCTCGGCTTGGGAAGAGCCCGGTCAGAGAACTTCCTCTCGCAGTTCCAATACAACATGATCAATCAGCGCCTCGGCACAATCCACATGTGCAAACTCTTCCGGAGTTCTCGATCGACAACGCCTGTCGGTGGTTGACGATCTACCTCCAAGCATTAGATCTTCTGAGAGACCTAATGGAAGCCTTCCATCGAAGGTTCTTCCAAAAGCGAGTCGAAAACCACCTCGGTAGCAGACTCCTCACCGTGAGGCAAGGCCGAGGTGAATCCATCGGCGACTTCATGACTAGGTTTAATAAGGAGAGCCTAAAAGTCGGTATGTGAGCGACCTCCTCATTATCTCGGCTTTCGAGCGGCATCTTGTCGGGGCCCTATCTGAGGAGATCGTCAATCGAGCCCGTCTTTCGTCGGGCGTGGCGCGTAAGCGGATCGGTTTGCCAAGGCGGGGCACGGCGGGCGGAAAAAGCGTGAAGGCGATGATCGAGGAACCGAGGCGGTAATCCAGTAGAAACCGAAGAGAGAGAGACATCGCCTACATTAGAAGCTCGATGCGAGCAACAAGAGCTTCGGTATTATAACCAAAGATGTTAAATCCCGACAATTCCAAGTAGGCGACCTCGTCTTTGATTTATTTGCCGTGTGCTTGCATATTTCATTTGTCATTTATGCATGCTACCTCTTCCCATCATACTATACCTCTTGGAGGCGAACTATACCCTCTTGGAGGAAGAACTATACCCTCTTCGGGGCGAACTATACCCTCTTCGGAGGAAGAACTATACCCTCTTGGGAGGCGAACTATACCCACGGAGGATCTAATTCCCTCGGAGGTCAGATTACCTTCGTTTCATACGAAGATGAATTTAAACGCGCGCATGCCTACATACGAGATCAGATTTCCTTCGTTTATGTCGAAGACGGTACTCTCTATGTAGATGATAAGGGGACCACCCCTCCCGATAACCTCGGCAAAAAACAGGAACCATTCCTACATACGAGATCAGATTTCCTTCGTTTATGTCGAAGACGGTACTCTCTATGTAGATGATAAGGGGACCACCCCTCCCGATAACCTCGGCAAAAAACAGGAACCATTCCTACATACGAGATCAGATTTCCTTCGTTTATGTCGAAGACGGTACTCTCTATGTAGATGATAAGGGGACCACCCCTCCCGATGACCTCGGCAAAAAACAGGAACCATTCCTACATACGAGATCAGTTTCGCCGTTTATGTCGAAGCGGTACTCTATGTAGATGATAAGGGACCACCTCCCGATGACCTCGGCAAAAACAGAACCCATACGCCCGTGCGAGCGGATACCTTCGTTTATTTCAAGACGGATACTCTCACGAGGGCGAACTACGCCGTGCGAGAATGGATACCTTCGTTTATATCAAAGCGGATACTCACGAGACGAACTACCGCCGTGCGAAGCGGATACCTTCGTTTATATCGAGCGGATACTCTCTACGAGAACTAACTACCTTGCGAGAGCGGAATACCTTCGTTTACTTGAAGGCGGATACCCTCATACGAGGAAGAACTACCTTCGTGCGAGGGCGGAATACCTTCGTTTATTTCGAGGGCGGATACCTTCGTGCGAGGACTAAGCGCTTCGTTTATCGAGGTCGACCTGCGCCTTCGTCACGTCTTATATCTATGTGAACATCCATTCGGATACACCGCAAATTACCTTCAAAAGGGACGCCTTGCGAAGAGAGCATCTGATTACTCATTCATTTGAAACATCTACATGCGGCGACATCCAAATCGGATCTCGTACCGCAAGGCATACAGACTACTCATTAAATTGAGCGTCTACATGCTCGCATACAGGTTACTCATTAATTTGAAACACCTACATGCCAGCGGCGTCCGGATCGGATCCCGTGCCGCAAGGCATACGGGTTACTCATTCATTTGAAACACCTACATGCCAACGGCGTCGGTCGGATCTCGTACAAATTACACCCTTTATTTGGGAAAATATACACTTGAGCGAGTCTAAATACATTTACGACCAAAGCGAAGTCCTAAGATGTTGGATTTGTATCACGAAAGCGGTTTGGTTGAGCTTGTATACAATGTTTCCGTTACCACTATTACAATCTCTATCGATTTGAATACTTGATTGCATATATCGTGTCCCTTATCTCATATATAAGTTAGATCATACGGTGTGTAGAAGATCACGTAAGTACGTATGATTGGTCGAGCTTAATGAGATATAAAAGTTTCACGGTGAGAGACGACTTAAGGGCGAGTTGTCGGTTTAGGCTGCGGTATAGATGAAGTGACTTGACTTAGTTGCTTGTCTATCTTTGATACGTCTACGGCGTATTGAAGGATCACAAGTGAGATGTGTTCTTCTTCTCGACCGTCGTGAAGAACCAAGATCTCGGTGACTTACGATGATCTAAACCTCGATAAGGTATTAGGTGAGTATGAGTTCTTGACCATCACTTTGACTTGTTATGAGTGAGGGTTATATGTTCTAACCCAAGATTCTCGCATCTTGGGTGGTGGCGATCTTGTATGTCACGCTAGTTATCATGTCAGACGAGTCACCGTATCCGTTTAGGATGATGACGTCCCTTAAGGAGCTCAAAGGTTTATTGTACTAAACCTGCGGGTTGAGTTAGCTCAAGTACAATAATAAGGTTGAGTGGTACTACTTAAGGAAATAAGGTTATTAATCATTTAAGCAATGATTGCTAGAAATGATTAATGGACGTTCGATATCTTAAATACGGGGATTCGTAATGTCTAAGTGCAAGCCCGACTCAACTTCGGTAATAAAGGGGTAAGTCAACATTCTTTCTCTAGTGGCATGATCGAATGTTTATAAATTAATTTATGTTCTGGGCTGAACATAAGATAATTAATTTATTTGAGGCCCATCTTTATTCCTTGCATTTGATCCCTGGGCTGGCCCATCCAGGCCCATAGCTACAAGAAAATCGGCCCCCCATGTGCTCCCATTGGCAAGATTTTTATTCTCTTTATCCACAAGGATATTATTATATTTATGGTATATGCATAGATCCTTTCCATATAAGATTATGGTAATAATCACGAGTATGGAAATAATCACGAGAGTATGGAAATAATCCTAAGATTATGGTAATATTCCATATAGGATTATGGTAATATTCCATATAGGATTAAGGTAGTGCATTATAAATATAAGGTATGAGATAAAGTCTAGGTTAATGCTCATTAATCAACACACAAATTTTCGGTATTCTCACAATATTTGAGAGAGAATTTTCGAGAGCTTGGTGAGAGCATTGGGTGATTTTCCGAAGCATTCTCCATAGATCGTCCTCACTCGACGTTGGAGATTGGGCAACCGGGATACAGTCCAGAAGATCAAAGCACGAGTCTCGATCCGTTCGATCCGTTCATCCCGTTCGATCCACCTCGACAGATCCAAAGGTAAACACGAGAAAACCCCTACGTGTTGCAATTAATTATATAGACGCATGCTAGGTTTATAATCAATGTATGGTGAATTAAACACCCAAGATGGATCCTCGGGCGAGGTTAACATCGTTTTCCTACAATTGGTATCGAGCACGGGATCGAATCTTGGCTCGTTGGATTAATTCACGTTTGATTATTACGTGCGTTTTAATAATTGTGGATGCATCGTTCATCGTGGCTCGTTTATTGTTTTGTCGGTTTTGTTTTACACCACGAGAAAATCCGTGGTTAGATTAGATTTTATTACGTAAATCTTATCTCGTAAAAGAAGAACGAGCGAAAGAGCGAAGAACGAAACGGCGGAAAAACAGGGGCTCGGTAGTCCACGGGCGGTATCTCGCGGCGAGCCTCGCGATCGCGAGGCGATCGCGGGCGCGGCGACGGGCGTCGCGTCACAAGACGAGACCCTGGCGCCTAGCGAGCGAGCTTCGCGATCGCGAGTACCCGCGAGGCGGCGGCCGCGAGCTAGCGGGCGGCGGGCGCGTTCGTGCCAGAAACCCGCGCAGCGGCGGACTTCGCGATCGCGGTATGGCGGCGGGCGGCGGCGTCTCGGCGGGCGTTCGCGCTGGGCGTGGCCGCAGCGTGCTCGGCGGGTCGTGATCGCATTAGCGACCGCAGGTAGCCCGCGAGAACACGCTGCAGGCGGCGACGCAGAGCCGGGCGCACGGTTGGGCTTTGCCCCAGCGCCCTCCAAGATCGGGCCGACCGTGCCCGCACCTTTTTCCGATTTTCGGTCCGCGCCGCGCAACGCGAGGCCCATTTGTTGAATCCGTCCGTGCCGTGCCGCGAGGTCCGTTTTCAAGTTTAATTGCATGCTTTGTAAATCTATGTAATAGATTAGATTTAAATATGCGGGTTTCACGATTGGGCGCGATGAGCGTTTTATTTTATTTTTATCGTTCATATGCATGTCGTGGATGTTTAAATTATGCAGTAGCATGCTATGTATGTTTATATTCGTTGACAAACCTTTAAGTGTTTTACGTAATTGGATGCGCATAGTAAGCATGCTAGGTTTATCGCGTTTATCAAGCATATTTTAGAATTTCTGCGAGCATGTTTTACATGTTGAGTTCTATAGAAAAGCATGCTAGGATTACGTGATCTCGTATGGACAAACCTTTTGAATAAAAACTAAGCAAACAACCCGACAAATTAATTTTCAAATTAAAATGTCAAGACCTCCACTTTTTGATCTCTAAACAAAGTGAGGCGACCGTGTGTAAGCGCCCACACGCGTGGCTTGCTTCGCACCGCTTATCATAAGTTTGTTAGATGAGATTTCTAAATAAAACATTTTAAATCTATTGAGAAGTGGGAGTTTCATGTATAAGCGCCCACACGCGTGGCTTGCATGTGCGATTTTCATAAGTTCTCTAGAGATAGATATAAAATGAGATAACAAAAGAATTTGAATTGGGCGGTATGGTCCGGTGAGTAAACCAATTCTAAGAATTCATTTCTATTTGTTAAAATTATGGTCAATGCTTAGACATCACCTCAAGTACAACTTCATGAAGTCCCTTCTTGCGATAGTGATGTGGTCTAGTAAGGTCCAATCGTTAATTTCATTTGTCATAAGGATAAGTTGACATGGATTGAAATTAAGCGACTAAAAGATATATTTTAGTCCAGTCGGGGTTCATGTAAACGCGATCACGCGTGGCTTGCATGTGGAATTCCTTGGGCGATTGGAGGTTTCAATTAATATTGTTTTATCAAAAGGTTACAATATTATTGTTACGAATTATTGCGATCGTATGCTTATGTGTTTACATTATCGTTTCGTATATGTCTCTTACGCCGATTATCAATATGCTCGCACAAAATCCGTTATCCGGTCCAAATTTCATCGAGTGGAAGCGAACCATGGAATATGTTCTTATCATTTGAAGAACACATGTTTGTTCTTACTACTCCTAAACCCGATGCCCTTATCGACGATCGACTAATGAGCAATGATGAGTCAAGCGAGACTTTGGAATAAGTCGAACAATATGGCTAAATCTTTATATGATGACCACGATGTCCAAAGAACTGCGCAACTGACATCGATCGAGATGGCGAGACGCGATCGATATTTGGTCAAGTCTCGAGAGTAAGTTTGGGTAGTCGGATCGGACGGTCCGCTTCCACACAATGAGAGAAATCTTGGCGTGTAAGATGGAAGAAGGAAGTTCGGTCCATGAACATGTCTCCACACGACTCATCTCATGGATAGTCTTGATCGGTTGGGAGGAGGTATCGACGGCGGCCAAGGTCGATATCATCCTCAACACACCGCCCAAGTCTTTTGAGAACTTTCGGCGTAAATGCAATCATGAGCAAGGCCGTGTTCACACTTAGTCGGTTGCTTAATGATCTCGTTCTTTGCGGAAGGAGTTATGGGAAAAGGAGCACATGCTCGCTAGCACATCTAAGGCCCAAAATTTTCGTTGCAAAATGGAAATAGAAAAGGGTGCCAAATGTGGTAAAGCAAGGGAAATAGTGGGAGTAATGGGAGCAAGAACATGGTTGCCACCGAGGCTTGAAGAAGCCAAAGGAGAAGGGCAAGTGCTTCAAGTCGCGTGAAGACTGGCGTTGGAAGGCCAAGTGCCCTATGCTCAGGCTCAAGTACGGTTTGCTTTAGTAACGGAAACATGTTTAGCGACTTGTTCTACCCATTCTTGGGTAGTAGATACTGGCGAATCGATCATGTTTGTTACACCTGCGTGGGTTCTGCGCGACAAGGGAGTCGTTTGATGGCGAGATAACGATCTCCATGGGTAACGCGCGAAAGTCAAGCATTGCGGTTGGAGATGTTTCTTTATGTTTTGGGACAACAGTTTTAGTTTTGAAAGACGTTTTATATGTGCCGGATTTTCGGCGGAACCTTGTTCTCGTTTGAAATTATTTACTCATGGATATTCTGTTATTTTGATAGTGGTGTTTCTATCATAAGAAATGACGGTTATCCGTGTTGGCACTTTATATAATTCGCTTTATACTATTTCGCAAAACATAATACCTATAACTATGTCAGATCTTCATCAAACCCTAAAAGAGAAAGTTTTCTTCAAGATGACTCTACTTTTCTCGGCATCTTAGATTAGGTCACATCAATCTAAATAGGATCCAAAGACCGGCTAAGAATGGGCGTTGGGTAATCTCACGGTTACTCCGCTTCGGTCTGCGAATCTGTATAGAAGGTAAGATGTCGACTGCACCCTTCAAAGCGAAGGGTTATAGAGCCAAAGAAATGTTGGAGTTAGTCCATTTCGACACTGTGGACCGATGTCCACACAAGCTCGTGGAGGGTATGCAGTATTTTGTCACTTTCATTGACGATTACTCAAGGTACGGATACGTATACCGCTTCACCGCAAGTCTCGAATGCTTTGAGAAATTCAAAGAATTTAAAGCGGAAGTGGAGACGAAGCTAGGTAAAGTATCAAGTCATCTGCGTTACGATCGCGGTGGCGAATACCTCGATAACGATTTTATGGACTATCTAGTGAGTGTGGGATTACATCCCAACAAGACTTCACCCAGCACACCACGCAAAATGGTGTGTCGAGCGAAGAAATAGGACTCTTTTGGAAATGGTTAGATCTATGATGAGTTATGCTACATCGCTTATTTCGTTCTTGGGATATGCCTTAGAGACGGCATACTTGCTAAATCTAGACCGCCCAAGTCGGTCGAAAAGACCCCTTCGAGTTGTGGTTTGGGCGCAAGCTTAGTTTAAGCCACATAAGGATATGGGGCCCAAAGACACGTCTTTGAACAAGAAGGCGACAAGTTGGAGGCTAGATCCGACGCAAGGTCGTTTATTGACTATCCTAGAGGAACTAAAGGTGGTTTATTCTATAGTCCCAAAGATCGGAAAGGTCGTTATTAGCACTAATGCTCGATTCTTAGAAGAGGACTACATGAAAATCATAAGTCCAAAGTTGAAATCATTCTTCAAGAATTAGAAGATGATCGTATTCCACCATCGACTGGCCAAAGGTGCGAGATGTCGAGTCTAGTGGGAGGATCGACACCGATACTTCAAGAAATTGAAGTGGTCGAGTTCATTGGAGATACCGACCGCATAAGTGGTACCTACACGAGCGAAGTTGTGCAGTTAGAGAACCACAAGTATCTCGCACCCACCGTTGCCATTGTATCAGGCTGTAGAACCTCGTCGTAGTGGGAGGGTTGTTCGTCAACCCGAGCGATTTATGTTCGTGGGTGAATCTTGGATTTAGTCCCAAGCAGACGAACATGCAATAATCGACCCATGGACATACAAAGAGGCGATACAAGATATTGATGCAAGATCATGGCACAATCGTATGGACTTAGAAATGGAGTCCATGCGGCTATGGATGTATATGAAAGACACCTCTACCGGATGGCAAGGAAGCCATAGGTAGTAAGTGGATATACAAAGGAAGAGAGATTCCGATGGAGAGGTTTCGCTTTTAAAGCCGGGCTTGTGGCGAAAGGGTACACTCGATTGAGGGCATCGATTTCGATGAGACCTTTCACCAGCTGCAATGCTCAAGTCCATCGTAATTCTTCTAGCCATAGCATTTCACTGAACCTAGAGGTTTGGCAAATGGATGTTAAAACCGCTTTTCTAAACGGTTACCTTGAGGAAGGTAGACATCTATATGCAAAGAACGAAGGTTATGTGGTAAAGGGTGAAGAGCATCTAGTATGGAAGCTAAGAAGTCCATTTATGGACTTAAGCGTGCCTCCCGATCATGGAACTTACGCTTTGACGAGGTGGTAAAGTCTTATGGATTTACCCGGTTGCTAGCGAGAGTTGTGTGTATCGGTTAGATGTCAACAGTGATGTGGTATTTCTTGCACTTTATGTAGATGACATCCTTCTAGTTGGCAACAACGTGAAGTCATTATCGACGTAAAGAGTTGGTTATCCGATCGTTTCAAATGAAAGACTTAGGAGATGCAATACATTCTTGGGATCAAGGTTTACCGAGATCGCAAGAAGAAAATGTTGAGCTTATCTCGGGCGTCTTACATTGATCTTGTAATTACTGTTTTAGTATGCAGACCGCCAAGAAAGGATTGCTACCTTCGGACATGGCGTTCCTTTATCTAAGACACGATCACCTATGACTACAAAGGAGATAGAGGAATGAGACAAGTTCCTGCGCTTCCGTAGTAGGAAGTCTCATGTACGCAATGCTATGCACGAGGGCCCGATATCTCGCTATGCGGTAGCATAGTAGCTAGATATCGATCTAACCTGGACAAGCTCATTGGATTAAAGAAGCATATACTCAAGTACCTAAAAGGACTCGAGATTATAGGCTGGTTTACCATGCGAGATAGTCTAATGCCTTTGGGTTACTGCACCGATTTCCAGTCGACCGTGATGAGAAAAAGTCAACCTCGGGCTATGTGTTTACTTTGGGAGGTGGGCCGTATCATGGCGGAGTGAAGGCAAAGCAAATATGCATTGCGGACTCTACCATGGAAGCCGAATATGTAGCCGCCGGAGGCTTCTAAGGAGGTCAGATGGTTCAAGAACTACCTCATGGATCTAGGTGTGGTACTGGTTTGCCCAAGAGTATCATAGTTTCATCGTGATAACTTTCGGTGCGATGCAAACTCGAAGGAACCACGGACCCACAAGGCGACAAAACACATGAGAGAAAGTACCATGTCATACGAGAAATCGTTAGACGAGGTGGCGGTTGATTGAAAAGATTGATCGACGGAAAATCTAGCGGATCCATTCACGAAGAGCCCGCCGCAAAAGTCTACGATGAACACGTTAGAGGACTTGGATTGCGCTTGATGGCACCCACTTAGAAAGGAAACTTTTGTATAAGTGGGAGAAGCAAAGTGATGGTTGTTTGTAATAGCTAGTAGAAAGACACATTGTATACTAAAAGTTTGCTTTAGTATAAGTGGGAGATTGTTGGATTTGTATACTGAAAGCAGTTTGGTTGAGCTTGTATACAATGTTTCCTGTTACCACTATTACAATCTCCTATCCGATTTGAATACTTGATTGCATATATCGTGTCCCTTATCTCGTATATAAGTTAGATCATACGATTGTGTAGAAGATCACGGAAGTCCGTATGATTGGTCAAGCTTAATGAGATATAAAAAGTTTCACTGGTGAGACGACTTAAGGACGAGTTGTCGGTTTGAAAGCGGTATAGATAAGAAGTGACTTGACTTAGTTGCTTGTCTATCTTTGATGCGTCTCGGCGTATGAAGGATCACAATGAGATGAGTTCTTCTTTCGACCGTCGTGAAGAACCAAGATCTCGGTGACTACGATGATCTAAACCTCGATAAGGTATTAGGTGAATATGAGTTCTCGACCATCACTTTGACTTGTTATGGGTGAGGGTTATATGTTCTAACCCAAGATTCTCCGCATCTTGGGTGGTGGCGGTCTTGTATGTCACGCTAGTTATCTCAGATCGAGTCACCGTATCCGTTTAGGATGATGGCGCCCCTTGGGAGCTCAAAGGTTTATTGTACTAAACCCCGCAGTTGAGTTAGCTCAAGTACAATAATAAGGTTGAGTGGTACTACTTAAGGAAATGAAGTTATTAATCGTTTTAAGCGATGATTGCTATAAATGATTAATGGACGTTCGATATCTTAAATCTGAGGATTCGTAATGTCTCAAGTGCAAGCCCGACTCAACTTCGGTAATGAAGGGTAAGTCAACATTTATTCTCTAGTGGCATGAATAAATGTTTATAAATTAATTTATGTTAAAATTTGAACATAAGATAATTAATTTATTTGAGGCCCATCTTTATTCCTTGCATTTGATCCTCGGTCGGCCCTTCCAGCCCGTGAGTCGCAAGAAAATCGGGCCCTGTGTCCTCTCAAAGGAAAGATTTTATTCTCTTTATCCCACAGGATATAATTATATTTATGGTATATGCATAGATCCTTTCCATATAAGATTATGGAAATAATCCACGAGTATGGAAATAATCTAAGAGTATGGAAATAATCCTAAGATTATGGTAATATTCCATATAGATTATGGTAATATTCCATATAGGATTATGGTAATATTCCATATAGGATTAAGGTAGTGCATTATAAATATAAGGTATGAGATAAAGTCAGGTTAATGCTCACATATTGAGAACACAATTTTCGGTATTCTCAAAATATTTGAGAGAAATTTCGTGAGTTTTGAGAGTGTCATTGGGTGATTTTCGAAGCATTCTCCATAGATCGTCCTCACTCGGCGTTGGAGATTGGGCGATCGGGATACTGATCCGGAAGGTCAAAGCACGAGTCCGATCCGTTCGATCCGTTCATCTCGTTTGATCCACCTCGGCGGATCGAGGTAAACACGTGAAAACCCCAACGTGTTGCGATTTAATTATATAGGCGCATCTAGGTTTATAATCAATGTATGGTGAATTAAACACCCAAGATGGATCCTCGGGGCGAGGTTAACATACGTTTTCCTACAATGCTATGCACGAGACCCGATATACGCTATGCGGTAAGCATAGTAGCTAGATATCGCCCAACCACAGACAAGCTCATTGGATCGCAGAAAGCATATACTCAAGCACACGAAAGGACTCGAGATTATAGCTGGTTTACCATGCGGATAGTCTAATGCCTTTGGGTTACGGACTCGGATTTCCAAGTCGACCGTCGTTAGACGAGGTGGCGTCGATAGAAAAGATTGATCGACGGAAAATCTAGCGGATCCATTCACGAAGAGCCCACGCAAAAAGTCTACGATGAACACGTTAGAGGACTTGGATTGCGCTGATGGCACCCACTTAGAAATGAAACTTTTGTATAAGTGGGAGAAGCAAAGTGATGGTTGTTTGTAATAGCTAGTAGAAAGACACATTGTATACTAAAAGTTTGCTTTAGTATAAGTGGGAGATTGTTGGTTGTATCTTGAAAGCGTTTGGTTGAGCTTGTATACAATGTTTCTGTTACCACTATTACAATCTCCTATCGATTTGAATACTTGATTGCATATATCGTGTCCCCTTATCTCATATATAAGTTAGATCATACGGTGTGTAGAAGATCACGAAGTACGTATGATTGGTCAAGCTTAATGAGATATAAAAGTTTCTGGTGAGGCGACTTAAGGGCGAGTTGTCGGTTTAGGCTGCAGTATAGATGAGAGTGACTTGACTTAGTTGTTTGTCTATCTTTGAGTGCGTCTCGACGTATTGAAGGATCACAGTGAGATGTGTTCTTCTTTTCGACCGTCGTGAAGAACCAAGATCTCGGTGACTTACGATGATCTAAACCTCGATAAGGTATTAGGTGAGTATGAGTTCTTGACCATCACTTTGACTTGTTATGAGTGAGGGTTATATGTTCTAACCCAAGATTCTCCGCATCTTGGGTGGTGGCGATCTTGTATGTCGCTAGTTATCTCAGTCGAGTCACCGTATCCGTTTAGGATGATGGCGTCCCTTAAGGAGCTCAAAGGTTTATTGTACTAAACCACGCAGGTTGAGTTAGCTCAAGTACAATAATAAGGTTGAGTGGTACTACTTAAGGAAATAAGGTTATTGTCGTTTAGCGATCGATTGCTAGAAATGATTAATGGACGTTCGATATCTTAAATACGGGGATTCGTAATGTCTAAGTGCAAGCCCGACTCAACTTCGGTAATAAAGGGGTAAGTCAACATTCTTTCTCTAGTGGCATGATCGAATGTTTATAAATTAATTTATGTTCTGGGCTGAACATAAGATAATTAATTTATTTGAGGCCCATCTTTATTCCTTGCATTTGATCCCTGGGCTGGCCCATCCAGGCCCATAGCTACAAGAAAATCGGCCCCCTATGTGCTCCCATTGGCAAGATTTTTATTCTCTTTATCCACAAGGATATTATTATATTTATGGTATATGCATAGATCCTTTCCATATAAGATTATGGTAATAATCACGAGTATGGAAATAATCACGAGAGTATGGAAATAATCCTAAGATTATGGTAATATTCCATATAGGATTATGGTAATATTCCATATAGGATTAAGGTAGTGCATTATAAATATAAGGTATGAGATAAAGTCTGAGTTAATGCTCATTAATCGACACACAAATTTTCGGTATTCTCACGATATTTGAGAGAGAATTTTCGAGAGCTTGGTGAGAGCATTGGGTGATTTTCGAAGCATTCTCCATAGATCGTCTCACTCGGCGTTGGAGATTGGGCAATCGGGATCTGATCCAGAAGATCAAAGCACCAGTCTCGATCCGTTCGATCCGTTCATCCGTTCGATCCACCTCGACGGATCCAAAGGTAAACACGAGAAAACCCCACGTGTTGTAATTAATTATATAGACGCATGCTGGGTTTATAATCAATGTATGGTGAATTAAACACCCAAGATGGATCCTCGGGCGAGGGTTAACATCGTTTTCCTACATAAGATATGTTAGTACCTCTCGAGGGGAAAATATACACTTGAACCAGTCTAAATACATTTACGACCAAAACGAAGTCTAAGCTATGTTAGTACCTCTCGAGGGAAAATATACACTTGAAGCAGTCTAAATACATTTACGACCAAAACGAAGTCCTAAAGCTATGTTAGTACCTCTCGGGGAAAATATACACTTGAACGAGTCTAAATACATTTACGACCAAGCGAAGTCCTAAGCTATCTACAAACTCATTCGGGCCCGAGTCTGGTCTCACGCGGTCTCACCAAAGCTACACCAGTGCACAAAATCTCCGGTCGGCGACAAATACCGGAGCGAACTCGGTACCTTGATCGATCCACGGTCGGCGTTGCCACGACCTACTACGAGGGCTCGCCTTCAAGAGGTGCAGGATGCTCCGGACACGGAAAGTGGCACTCGGGCCGAGGTCGAACCCCCCGCTCTTGGGTTCGTCGGTCCGCCCCACCACTCACCGCCGAGTGGTGCCCTTCCTTGATGATCCGGCACTCAGCGGGCGAGGCCGAACTCTGAATCGAGATCGGCGGCTGCTAGAGCCGCAACTCGCCCGAACTGACAACAGTGCTCGGCTCGGACCTCGGTGTCCTCAACCGATCCTCGATTTTCAGCACCGCCCGGGCTCCACGACCATCCTCGGCCTCTGTGCCACTCGGCCGCCGCCATGACGGACCGTCCTCGGCCTCCATGCCACCTCGGCCTCTGTGCCACCTCGGCCGCCCGCCAACAGCACGTCCTCGGTCTCTGTGCCACCCTCGGCCGCCGCCAATGCACAGACCTCGGCCTCGGCCTCTTGTACCCGCCTCGGCGCGCCGCCCCTGCCGTCCCGGACCGTCCTCGGCCTCTGTGCCACTCGGCCTCCTGCCACCTCCGCCGCGCAATGCAGCCGTCCTCGGCCTCTGCGCCACCTCGGCCGCCACCACTGACCGTCCTCGGTCTCCGGACCGTCCTCGGCCTCGTGCCACCGACCGCCGCCAATGCACCGTCCCTCGGTCTCATGCCACTCGCCGCCTTCCATGGCGACCGTCCTCGGTCTCCGGACCGTCCTCGGCCTCGCATGCCGCCTCGACCGCCGCCACCGCATCGTCCTCGTGCCACGATCGACCTCGATCGCCGGCGGCCGACCACGGCCATCGTCGTCGCCGTCTCCGCCTCCGCTGGGCCTTCGCGCATCGACCTCGGCGCTTAGCAAGCGTTGGCCGCCGCCGTCGAGCCGCCTCCTTCGCCGCATCCGAGCCTTCACCTCGCCTCGACCTCGACACGGTTACATATTCGACGGCGGTGAAGCCGATCGAGAGACTCGCTTAACGCCGATGGGTGAAGCCAATCGAAGACCTCGCTTAACGCGCGCCGTCGGTGAAGGCGATCGAAGACCTCGGCATAACGCCTCGGCGGTGAAGCGGTCGAAGACCTCGACAGCGCCCGTCGTGAAGTCGATCGAAGACCAAAGATATGCGCGCCGACGGTGAAGCGGTCGAAGACCTCGGCATAACGCCTCGTCGGTGAAGCGGTCGAAGACCTCGGCTTCACTCGATGGGTGAAGCGGTCGAAGACCTCGCTTAACGCCTCGTCGGTGCGGTCGAAGACCTCGGCATAACGCCTCGGCGGTGAAGCGGTCGAGAAGACCTCGCTTAACGCCCGTCGGTGAAGTCGGTCGAAGACCTCGGCGTAACGCCGGCGGCGTGAAGCGGTCGAGAAGACCGCTTAACGCCCGTCGGTGAAGCGGTCGAAGACCTCGCTAACGCCCGCCGTAAAGCGATCGAAGACCTCGGCATAACGCCCGTCGGGTGAAGCGGGAACACCTCGGAAGAGATCTGAAACGAGACACGTGACCTCGGCGAGATACAAAGCGACTGCGTGACCTCGGCGACGCTCCGCAAGCACGGCATACGATATATGACGCGTCGGAAGCATTGACACGCACAAAGTCGGGCCCGAGAGAAAATGTCGGCGGATCGCTCACACCCCGTCATATAAACAACCCCAATCCGGCCACGACCTCGCCTGCGTCTTTTTGGGGGTTGTGATAGGATACTACCAACTACAGCCCAAGCATCGGGCCCAATACAAGTAAGCGACATCAAGCTCGGCTGGACAAGTTCGCCCGAAGACTCCTAAAACCGGTGGGAGCGCAGGCTTCGGTAGTATCAAAAGAATCACAATGGGAGAAGACTTGAATCCTAATGGGAAGACTTGAATCTAATGGGAGAAGACTTGAATTGAGTCAAACTCATTATATTTGTGTATAAATAGAGGCTAGATTAGACGAAATAGATCATTCACACTCTTTGTAATCGCTTTACACATTCAATACACGAATATCTTTCTCCCGTGGACGTAGATCTTATTCATAGATCGAACCACGTAAATCCTTAGTGTTCTTGCGCGATTTATTTCCTTACAAAATTAAGATCGATCAATATATTTTTGTCAAAATTATCTCAATCAAAATTAACTTTAGACAAATTAATATACGTATCATGTTCATGAGTGATCTCAACTATAGTACGATATCGATACCCCTACATTGCAAGAGGTGTTAAAAGCATGCTCTTCCTCAAATGACTCTATATTAGAATTGCTTAAAATTGCTGTCTATTAAATAAAATGTTACTCCCTCCTCCGTCCACTATATTTGTTCATTTAATTATATTTCAATATATTCATAAAATTCGTTCACTTTCATTTTATAGACATGGATATTATCCAAAAGTCAACACTTTTATCTCATACTCAATCCATCTATTTATAAAAAAAATACTCATGATCCAATTTTCCACTCACATAAATATTTTATTATGTTGATCTTATTCTCTACTTACTTTACATTCATTGTATTTATTAAAACTCATATGAGTAAAAACTAAGATTATATATCATGGACGGAGAGAGTATGATATACGATAAAAAAAAATCACTTAAGCATTTGTAATTTGTAATTTAAGAGAGAAGAAGTCCACCCAGCCGGCCTCTAGTCCATTCTCCAACTTTTTGCAACTTGTAATTTAAGAGGGAAGAAGTCCGGCCGGCAGAAGTCCGCCCAGCCGGCCGCTAGTCTATGCTCCAACGGTTTGCAACTTGTAATTTAAGAGAGAAGAAGTCCGCCCAGTCGGCCTCTAGTGTATGCTCCAACGGTCTCCTCAATATTGCTATTAATAATTAATTATAAATTCTTTTCAAAAAATAATTAATTACAAATTGCTGACAAAGCATTTTTCCACCACGTGGGCATAACTGATTTGCGGCTGGAAACAAGGTAGTTGACTGATAACATTCAAACGGACGCCAAGGCTCATTTGAAATCCGCTTTGAAACATTTCAGGTCCATTTCTCCAGTACTAGAAATATACCCTTATATATATACACACACATGTAAGTATGTGCAATACATCTCGATTCTGTCTCTAGTGTCGCAGTAAGCATATCCGCACAGAAACGAATCAATGGCGCCGGTCGCAGTTGGTGACGTCATCCCCGATGGTACCCTTGCATACTTCGATGATCAGGATCAGCTCCAGAGCGTCTCCGTCCACTCCCTCGCCGCCGGCAAGAAGGTCGTGCTTTTCGCCGTCCCCGGCGCCTTCACTCCCACCTGCAGGTGATCCACACTCCCTCCAATTTCCCCTTTTTATTTTTGCTACTATCGATTCCTAATTTTGAGTGCGAGTGTGTGCTGTGCAGTATGAAGCACGTGCCAGGGTTCATTGAGAAGGCGGATGAATTGAAGTCGAAGGGCGTTGAAGAAATCTTGTGCATTAGTGGTATGCCTCTCCTCCTAAAACATTTTCAGATTTCTCAATCCTCGCAAATTTGCCTAATGTGAAGAAAGAATTATTCAATTTTTAGGGTTTTTTAAAAAAAAAATCCTGCTTATATGTTGCTATGGGACCTACAGTTTCTCAAAATTGTGAATATATTCATTTTGTGTTCGAGAATTATGTGGCCTTAGCAGATTGGTGTTTGTAGGATTTAACATAGATGAATAAGAGACTAACTAGAATTCCAATTGTTAATCGTACTTGTTCATGAGTATTTACAAATAGTGATTGAATGCTTTATTTTTTGGTGAAATTGATGAATGCATTTGTAACTTTACATTCAAACTCAAATGTCTGAAATCTTCAATTAGTATGCTAATTTCCTCCTCAAAAAGGTTCAAAGTAATCTGTCAAGGTTGTTTAGTTTCCAGATTGGTGTTTGTAGGATCTAACTAGAATTCCAATTGTTAATCGTACTTGTTGATGAGTATTTACAAATTGTGATTGAATGCTTTATTTTTTGGTGAAATTGGATGAATGCATTTGTAACTTTACATTCAAACTCAAATGTCTGAAATCTTCAATTAGCATGCTATTTTCCTCCTCAAAAAGGTTTAAAGTAATGTGTCAAGGTTGTTTAGTTTTCCCTTGTTAGAATTTCCATTCAATTCAAGTGTTCATACATTTTTGTTTGTTTGCAGTGAATGATCCATTTGTGATGAAGGCGTGGGCGAAGACTTACCCGGACAACAAGCACGTCAAATTCTTGGCTGATGGCTCAGGAACATACACTAAGGCCCTTGGCGTCGAACTTGACCTCACTGAGAAGGGGCTTGGCATTCGGTCCAGAAGGTTTGCTCTTCTTGTTGAGGATCTTAAGGTTAAGGCTGCGAATATTGAGTCGGGCGGGGAATTCACCGTCTCCAGCGCAGATGATATCCTCAAGGCTCTCTAATTGCCCCTTTTCTTTACTTAAAAGTATACTGCTCTCAAACTCTCTCTTGGTATGAAATAATAGTTCTGTTGCATTTCAGTTGTTAAAGTTACTTACTTAGCTGCTTGCATTTCTATTACAATGTGATCTGATCAGCTGTATTCAAACAGTAGATTTCATGTAATCCTTTTTCTGTCTATCCAGTGCTTGTTTTTGCCCCTTTTTCTGTCTATCCAGTGCTTGTTTTCGCTTAGAACATTTACATGTAAATGGCAGCAGTCAAAACAGCCTTGAAATTTGGGAAAAGTTCGTTCCTTTTCAAAATCAAACTTCAGGGGTTTTGTGTGGAACTAATCATGATCCTTTGGCTTTCTGAATTGCAATGATTCTCTTGGTCTATGAGTTGATTACCATTGTAACTGTAAGTAACATCACATAGATTTGAGAACTTATGAGGCCATCAAGGTATTTGTAATGCTAACTTCTACATTTGTAAAAGTTGGCATTTTCTAGCTTCTAATGGTGGTTGTAATGGCAATTCTACAATGTAGAAGTAGGCTTCTTCCAACTTTTACTCATTACAAGTTTACAACATTGATATGGTGGCAAAATTCAAGAGGTTGGCTTTCAAATCTAAAAGCCAACTTCTTGAAAAACCTTGCTCGGGCGATCGAGTGTGTTTGGCATGGCCGCACATCATGCGCAACATGTGCTTGTCTAGCGTGCCTGGACGCCCATGATTTTTAAAGAAGTCAGGCTTCTAGATTTGGAAGCCAAACTCCTAGATTTTTGCCAACATCAGGGTAAAAAAGCAAATGATAATTTTTTTTAATATAAATTATATTTTTTAATAACAAATGATATTTTTATTCGTAGGATACAAATCGATGTAATGTACGTGAGTTAACTTGTAATGGTTAAAAATTGGGAAAAATCAACTTCTACAATTTAGAAGCTGGCCATTAGAACCACCCAATCAAACATGCCATTGACTCGTGTACAATACGCGCACGTGGGAGAGTCATTATATATTTGTTAATGATATCATTATCTTTAATTTGATATTTGATGTATAAAACTAAATTTAAAATGAAAAAATTATGATAATTTGAAATTCAATTTAGTTTGGTTAAATTTAGGCTTTTGAAAAGAAATTTTGGTTTATCGATTTTTGATTTGTTTGGTATTTTTCTGATCGGTCGAACTTATATAATTTATAAATAATAGTATTATTTTTGTTGTATTTTATAGTTAGTAGATTTTTGAATTTGTTGAATGCAACTATTTATTTTGTTAAACTATAAGTATTGTCTTATTTTTATTTGTTTAGTTTATTTGTAAAGATATTCAGATATTTTCAAGTCAAAATGATAAATCGATGTTCTTTATTTTGTTTTTATTTTTCCTTTTCTTGTATCGATTTGTTTTTTGGAGGGTTTTGATTTTGTAAGATTCGCTCGACGGCTCTCAATCTTATTCTTTTTTTCTTTTCTTTCTTTGTTAAAAAACAATAAAAATGAATTGTGACTGTAACGACACACTCTCTTTAATAAACAACGATCAGATTGAGAGCAAGGATCCCACGCGTTTTCTCTAATAAATAGATTAAATGGTTTTTTTGTCTATAAAAATGGATCATTCTCACATTCCAAACATCTTAAATGTCTTGCACAATATTTGGAACATCTAGAATATGAAATGTGAAAATGTATATATTAGTTTATGTCTTAATCTTTTGCAATTGTTCACTTAATGTTAGAAATGGTAAATATTAGTTTATGTTCGTACATTTTACGATTTTTCACTTAATATTCAACGTAAGCATATTATAATTTTGATTCCTAACGTTTTAGAAAATTTCTATTAATGTCTTGTCGATCGATTTTCCGACATACAAACACTTACGTGGCTCATGAAATCCATCTTGGACTCTACGTCAATACAAAATTAAATAAAAATGTTGAAAAACTCCATATTTCGATAATCAATTTTCGATCTTAAATATATTGCATGAAAGATCCTCATGCTTAAATACATATTGTAAGTTCTGACGAGAGACATGTAACTGCGAGTAAGGGGTAACTATACTACGAAAACAAAGAGTTTTAAACCTTGAGTATGGCCGAAGAATAATTCAGGAACTTAGAAGAAACGAACCTCACCCCACATGGAGGCCGAACCTTGTAGCCAATCGAGAGTCGACCATAAGACATGGATCCACTCCCATAACGTCAAAGCCTAGTGAATACGGTGAAGATGCTCCTAGAAGAAGCCCTAAACGCTAGAGGACTTCTCCACCAATACTTTGTTGCACCATTTGAACAAAATGCGGGAAGAGTTAAATAATGAGCGAGCACCGACCAAAATCTTATCAATCCGGATAGAAGATGTAACTCGCTTGAAGTTAGGGTAAATACTCATGATTGTCTTTCAGAAGAAACCAAGACAAGCGTGACGAGGAATATGAGGCAAAGGCTAATCCATACGAAAGCAGTGATCGTACACCAAATCCATCGCACCTATCATGTGGAGACAACAACAAAAATTGTTGCACAGAACAACAAAAAGAGATGAATGATATGAAGGAAGAATTGGCCCGTCTAAGGAGACAACAAGAGGAGATGTATGTCCCATAAAGTCATCAAAAAAGATAAGAAGAAAAGGACTATGAATCAAATATGGAGTCATCTAACAAAGAAGAGAACTTTGGGATGGCATAAAAACGCTAGCTAGCAGTCTTTTCTCGACAGCTATGTAGGCAGACCCTTTGTCTAAGAATTTCAGGCACATCAACCATGAGTACACGGGGTCACAGACCCTCAAGAGCACTTGATGAGATTCAAGAATATGCCCAACTACATTAATGCACTCACAGAGTAAAATGTAGAGTTTTTCTAACTACACTCATGGGTCAAGTGCAACAGTGATTCAAACAATTACCGCGTCATTCCATACACTACTTTGAGTACTTAAAGGGACTTTTGAACCGTTAAATAGTCATTTGAGTGATCTACCATTGCTAAAAAAGCCCTTGAAGGGAGAGACATTTTTCTTAAACTTCACGGTAGGAGAAAAGTCGTTAAGTTCGATCTTAATCAAGGAAGATGAAACACACCAAAGGCCCATATACTACATGAGCAAAATGATACAAGGAGCCGAACTGGGATATTCAGAAATAAAAAAAAACAGCGCTAGCAGTGATGGTAATAGCCATAAAGCTCAGACATTACATACAAGGTAATAGTTAGAACGCACATATCTTTTAGACACATCCTCAAAAAACCAGACCTATCGGGAAGAATGGTAAAGTGGACAGTAGAGTAGAGTGAATACGATGTAGATTTTGAGCCAAGAATGGCCTTCGAAGCCCAACCCCTAGCCAATTTTCTACAAGAAACCACAAGTTCACCAGAGATTGCTGTTTGGAGAGCCTATATGGATGGCTTAATAACAAATGAGGGATGTGGAGTTGGCATTTGCATACATCCGCCAGAAGGAGATGACCTATAATTCGCAGTACGATTTGGTTTCTCGACATCGAAAAATAAAGCAGAATGAGAAGCTCTTATCCAATCAATAAGAATCATGACGGATCTTGGAGTAGAAGAGATAAACATATATTAGGATTTGCAACTGGTAGTGCAGCAAGTGCTAGGGACATATGACAAAAAAAAATGAATGATAAAATATTACGAACATATGGATGATCTGAATAAGAAATTCGACAAGATATATGTGGTACAAATCCCTAGGAAGGAAAAAGAGAAAGCTAATAAGTTTGCATTGTTAGCCAGCACTTGAATTTGTATACTGAAAGCAAAATGGTTGTGCTTGTGTACAATGTTTCATGTTACCACTATTACAATCTCCTAACTGAATTGTTTACTTGATTGCACATGTATGTCTCATTATCTTATACAAAAGTTAGATAATACATTGTGTAGAAGATCACAAAAGTTCGTATGATTGGTTAAGCTTAATGAGATATAAAAATGATCACATCTAAGACAACTTGAAGACGAGTTGTCGGTATAGGCTGCAGTATAGATAAGAAGTGACTTTACTTGGTTGTTTGTCTATGCTAGTACGTCTTGATGTATTTGTGGATTACGGTGAGATGAGTTCTTCTATCTGACCATCGTGAAGAACCTAGATCTCGGTGACTTTACGTTGATCTAAACATTGATAAGGTTTTAGGTGAGTATGAGTTACTGACCATCTATTTGACTTGTTATGGGTGAGGGTTACATGAGATAACCCAAGATTCTCCGCATCTTGGGTGATGACAGTGCTTGTATGTCATGCTAGTTACATGTATCGAGTCACTGTATCCGTTTAGGATGATGACGTCCCCTTAAAGAGCTCAAAAGATTTATTGTACTAAACCCTACATGTTGAATTAGCTCAAGTACAATAATAAGGTTGAATGGTACTACTTAAGGAATTAAAGAGATTAATTATTTTAAGCAGTTAGAATGCTATAAATAATTAATGGAATGCTATAAATAATTAATGGACGTGTAATATCTTAAATACGGGGATTCGTAAGTCTAAGTGCAAGCCCGACTTAACTCCGATAATAAAGGGGCAAGTTAGCAATTATTCTCTAGTGGAATGAATAAATATCTATGAATTAATTTATGTTTTGGGTTGAGCATAAGATAATTAATTCATTTTAGGCTCATCTTTATTCCTTGCATTTGATCCCTGGGCTGACCCATCAAGGTCTCTTGCTATTTATAATTTCGCCCATCACCTTGTAGAGTCCCACTGAGACTCTGTTCTGATTCTTCAGTAACTAGATAGTTATTATCTGATATTATTATATATCAAATGATATTATCTGACATCATTAGATATCAAAAGATATGATCTAATATTATTAGATATCAAAATATAATTATTCTCGATATGTTTTATCTGCAAAGATATGATTGTATTTATTAGATATGCAGGGATGCAGGGATCCTATTTAATTAGGATTCTAGGAATGCGTTATAAATACAAGGTGAGAGAAAATCAGAAATACTCTATTCCTATTATTGAGATTTTTGAAAATCTCTAGTTAGAGGAAGTATGTGAATTTTGCAATATTCTCCATAAATTTCTCACACTCAGCATTGGAGAATTGGCATCCGGGTTATAGTCCAGAATATCAAAGCTGAAGTCTGCCATTGATCAATTATCTGAGAAATTCGCAGGTAAACACGAGAAAACACTAACGTATTGCAATTAACTTGATATATGCATGTTAGGTATATAATCAATGTATAGTGATTTAAACATCCAAGATAGATCATCAAGAGATGATAAAATCAGATTTTCCTAAAATTGGTATCAGAGCTTGGGGTCAAAATCTTAGCTATGTTGGATTAATTCATGTTTGATTATTACGTGCGTAATAATTAATTGTAGATATGTCGCTCATCGTGTCTCGATTGTTTGGTTTTTTCGTTGGAATCGTTTTTCACCACGAGAAAATATGTGGTTAGATTAGGATTTATTTTTTTAAATTAAATCTGTAAAAATAAAGAATGAAGACGAAGAACATGAAGAACGAGATGAGACGAGAGAGTCTCATCACACGGTGCGACGGGAGGCACGCCGATAGCCGAGTGCACGGCTAGACGCGCGAAGGTGGGCAACTGCACATCAGCCCTACGACACAGCGCCCGGGCGTGCAGATGGGCGAGCGAGGCTTGCGGGCGATGTCGGTAGGAGAGCGACGGGTGTGCAGGCACTCGTAGGGGTGACTTTTAGGGTGTCGGGTACTCGGATACCGATGCAGACCCTAATTTGTCGGGTATTGGTGCCGACACCAAAATCGGTATACGGGTCGGATTCGGGTATGGTGATTTAGGTGTTATCGGGTATCGGGTATACCCGATAACATCTAGTCGGGTATTACCCGATACCCGATATTTTTTTTCATTTTTTTATATATTTTTATATATTTAAATATATTAACTAATATATTCAAATTAAAAACTAAAAATAGATTATAACTTAAATTAGTTCACTAGTTCCGGAGTCAATGTTATTTTTATTTTATTTTTCAATTGATTGACAATTTTATCGGGTAAACAATTATCGAGGTCGAGAATGATTATGATATTAATTATTAAATAATTTTTTTTTCTTCATCTCAATTTTTGTTTTTACAATATTAAACTGTATATATTAGGTATACTTGGAAAAGTAAAATTAGCATTATTTACTTATTCTCGGACAAAAAAAAGTATCATTTACTTATCGAATAATAAAAGTTGATTTTAATAAATGTTTGATTTTAGTGGCGAGTGAGATTATAACTAATATAACTTAAAGATATTAAGACCCATAAAATAAAAAATTGTTATGTTATTTCATTATTTATACAAAGTTACTAACTACCTCTACCGATTGTAAATACTATGTGTACTAACTAATTGTATTACCCATAAATCATTTATGTTAAATCCTAAAATTATTACTTACATTGTCGATAATGTTAAAATTGTTATGTTATTATATTATTTATACTAATTAAGTTACTAACATTGTTGATAATATAGTTTTATCATAGTTAATTTTAACATGTCAAATTTATAAGTTAATTTTAAAAATAACTTATATATATACACAAAAATAGAAATGAAATAGTAAAAAAAAAAAAAAATTGTGCATAGGGATCGAACTCCAGTCTTTCAAGTTAAAAGACTAAATCTAACACTAAACCCAATAGGCTAACACATTAGTTTCGAATATAGACTACAAATATATATTAATGTTTACGGTTTAATCGGTGCCGGATACCGATCGGTACCAGTCGGTGTCAGGCACCACCTATAAATTCGGTCGGGGTCGGGTGGCTTATTTTATACAACATCGGGTTCAGTACCGATTTGTTCGGTAGGTACAGGACCCGCATCGAATAGTCACCACAGCACTCACACGTGAGGTGTGCAAGTGCTCGCACAAATCAACGTTCTCGCCCGAGTTTCAATTTTTCGCCGTAATCCATTTTGACGAGTCTAGTCTTTACCCGCACGCGAGGCCCGTATTGAGATTTTATTGAAAATCTGTACTTTGCAAATTTATGTAATAAATTAGGCAGGGAAGAACATTATCCACGAATGGGCCGCGATGAATGAGTTTCATTTTATTTTTATCGTTCATAGCATGTCGTGGATGTTAAAATTATGCAGTAGCATGCTATGTATGTTTAATTACGTAGATAAACATGGATATATGTTTTCGTGATTGACTGCGTTTAGCAAGCATGCTAGGTTTATCGCGTTTTGAAGAATGTTTAGAATTCTGCGAGCATGTTTTACATATTGAGTTCTAGAGAAAACATGTTAGAAATAAGTGATCTGCATGGACAAACCTTTTAAAACAAAAGACCAAGCAAGAAACCTGACGTATTAAATCTTAAATTAAAAATGTCAAGACCTCTACATTTTGATCTCTAAAGAAAGTGGTATGCACTGTGAGTACACGTCCACACGTGTGGCTTGTTTGCACTATTTATAATAAGTTTGTTAGATGAGATTTCTAAATAAAACATTTTAATCTATTGAGAAGTGGGAGTTTCATGTGTATACGTTCACACACGTGGCTTGCATGTGCGATTTTCATAAGTTCTCTAGATATAGATTTAAAATGAGATGACAAATAAAATTGAATTGGAAGTGGTATGATCCGAGTGAGTATGTTAATTCTAAGAATTCGATTTCTGCTGTCAAAATTATGGTCACTGCTTAGCCATCACATCAAGTACAACTTTCCACAAAATCCCTTCTTGCGATAGTGATGTGGTCTAGTTAAGGTCCAATCATTAATTTCATTTGTCACAAGGATAAGTTGATATGGATTGAAATTAAACAACTAAAAGGTTAATTTTAGTTTGGTCGAGGGCTCATGTGTAAACGTCCACATGCATGGCTTGCATGTGGGATTCCTTAGGTGATTAAAGGTTTCAACTAATATTGTTTTATCAAAAGGTTACAACATTATTATTACGAATTATGTGTGATCGCATGCTTATGTGTTTACATTACTTTTCAGGTATGTCTCTTACTCCGATTATCAATATGCTGGCACAAAACCCCTTATCCGATCCGAATTTTATCGAGTGGAAACAAAACATGGAGTATGTTCTTATCGCTGAAGAACACATGTTTGTTCTCACTACTCCCAAATCTGATGCCTTTACTAACGCATCGACTAATGAGCAGCGAGAGTCAAGCAGACTTTGGTATAAGTCAAACAATATGGCAAAGTGCTATATGATGACTACAATATCAAAAGGCTTACCGCTGCATCATCAGTCGATGGTAGACGCGACTGAAATATGGTCAAGTCTCGAGAGTAAGTTTGGACAGACGGATCGAATAGTCCGCTTCCACACGATGAGAGAAATCTTAGCGTGTAGGATGGAAGATGAAAGTTCGGTTCATGAACATGTCTCTCACATGACTCATCTCATGGATAGTCTTGATCGATGAGGTATCGATGGTGAAGCCAAGGTCGATATCATCCTCAATACACTGCCCAAGTCTTTTGGGAACTTTCGCATGAATGCGATAATGAGCAAGACCGAGTACATACTCAGTCAGTTGCTCAATGATCTCGTGGCAGCGGAAGACGTCATGGGTAAAGGAGAACATGTCCTTGCTAGCATATCTTAGGGCCCCAATTTTCCATCGAATGGTGGAAGAAAAAAAATGGGTTCCAAAGATGGTAGAGGCAAAGGAACAAGGAGAACAAGAACATGAATGCCACGGAGGCGTGAAAAGCTAAAGGAGAGGGCATGTACTTTAAGTGCGGCAAGACGGGCACTGGAAGGCTAAATACCCTATGCTCAGGCTCGAGGTGCATAATTTGCTCTTGAACGCAAACATGTTTAGCAACGTGTTCTACTCATTCATGGATAGTAGATACGGGTGTGATCGATCATGTTTGTTACACCTGCGGGGTTTCTGCACACAGGGAGTCGAGTGATGGCGAAATAATGATCTCCATGGGTAACGCAGAGAAAGTCGAGGCCATTGCAGTTAGAGACGTTTCTTTATGCTTTGATATGACAGTTTTAGTTTTAAGAGATGTTTTATATGTGCCGAAGTTTCAGCGAAACCTTCTTTCAGTTTCCAAACTATTTACTCATGGATATTCAGTTATTTTTTATAGTGGTGTTTCTATCATGAGAAATGACGAGTTTATTTGTGGTGGCACATTATATAATTCTCTTTATACGATTTCTGCTAAGCATAATACCTATAATTATGTTGTATCTACTACATCAAACCATAAGAAGATGAAGTTTTCTTTGCTAAATGACACCACATATCTTTGGTATCTTAGATTAGGTCACATCAATCTAAATATGAAGACCGACTAAGAATGGGCGTTGGGTGGTATTTCGTTACTACATTCCCATCTGCGAATCTCGTGATGTAAGCTAAAGATGTCGACCGCACCTTCAAAGCGAAGGGATATAGAGCCAAAGAAATATTGGAGTTAGTCCATTCTGACCTATGTGGGTCGATTTCTACACAAGCTCGTGGTGGGTACTAGTATTTTATCACTTTTATTGACAATGACGCAAGATACATATACGTATACCTGATTCACCGCAAGTCTGAATTTTTTGATAAATTCACATAATTTAAGGTGAAAGTGGTGACGAAACTAGGTAAGAGTATCAAGTTACTGCGGTCTGATCGCGGTGGCGAATACCTCAATAACGAGTTTATGGACTATCTGGTGCAGTGTGGGATTCCATCCCAGTTCACTACACCGGGCACACCACAACAAAATGGTGTGTCAGAGCGAAGAAATAAGACTCTCTTAGAGATGGTTAGATCAATGTTGAGTTATGCAACTTTGTGTATTTCGTTCTGGGGGCATGCCTTAGAAACAACGACTTATTTGCTTAATCTAGTATCATCCAAGTCAGTCGACAAGACCACTTTCGAGTTATGGTTTAGGCGTAAGCCTAGTGTAAGCCATATAAGGATATGAGACAGTCTAACACATGTGCTGAACAAGAAGACTGACAAGTTGGAGGCTAGATCTGATGCAAGACGATTTATTGGATATCCTAAGGGAATAAAATGTGGTTATTTCTAAAGTCCTAAGGATCAGAAGGTCGTTATTAGCACCAAGGCCCGATTCTTGGAGGAGGACTACATGAAAAACCACAAATCTAAAGTTGAAATCATTCTTCAAGAATTAGAAGATAATCGTATTCCACCACCGATTTCGTCATAGGTACAATATATCGAGTCTAGTGGGAGGATCGACACTAGATACTTCAAGAAATTCAAATTGGTAGAGTTTCACAAAGGATACCGGTATGCATAAGTGGCACCGTGGGAAAACTAATTTTACCCTTTTCTGATGATCTATCTTGGATGTTTAATTTACCATACATTGATTATATACCTAGCATGCATCTATATAATTAATTGCTACACGTTGGTGTTTACTAGTGTTTACCTGTGAATTTTTTGGATAATTGATCAATAGCATACTCCAGCTTTGATCTTCTGGACTATATCCCGGATGTCAATTCTCCAACGCCTTGAGTGAGAACAATTTATGAAGAATACCGTAAAATTTACCTTCACGTGGATTGACCACGTGTACCATATCCGTGTGATGATGCAAGATTAGTAAGATAATTGAAGGTAATTGACCCATGAACCGAGCCCCAAAGCCCATGTCTATAAGCTTAGGGCGCAACCTCGAGCAATAAAACGACATCCTATGTGTTAGTATATGACAAACAAGAGGACTCTATTCTCTAAATAGAGTCGACTCTTATAGATAGACTTGGTGCAAGTAAATGGTGCGGTCTCGGAGGATCTACACATCCTATTCCTAAAAGGATTCGAATCACCCCAACCGATACCATCTCCACACCTATAAATACTCTCACCATGAATGGGTTAAGTAGACAATCTTAAACAATCAATAAGTTTTAAGCATAATATATTACTTATTTGAGCATCGAGTGTCTCACCCGAGGCCCTCCTCCGACTCTTTTTGCGATTAGCTTGGTCCGTACATCGTCCGATGATCCAATACGACATTCGTATTTCTCGCTCATAGTCATTATTCCATCATTACCACGTGGTGCTTATTTTCATAATTATTTATTAGATTTATAAGTTAAATTTATCACTAATCATCACCAAATCGTATCCACTTGTATTCAATTAAATCCAATCAAAGATGTTGATGTATTTCTTTATCACGTATTTTAGCACCTCTCATGAGTTACACATTGAATCTTGGTTTGTTTTCCCTTCATTATGTTGCTCGACTTGCCTGGTTCGTCTACCAATTTTGTTGCCTTTTCTTTTATTCCTCAATCATATATATATATTACAGGGAATGAATCATATAAGAATACAAATATTGATAAGAAATAAGAATGCAACATTGAACATATAAAGTTGTTGCACTAAATGTATGAATTTATTGTACCAAATTCAACATATAAAGTTGTTGCACCGAATTTAGTGCAATAAATTTATACATTTAGTGCAACAACTTTATATGTTCAATGTTATATATTATTCTTACTAATATATATATATATATATACACAAAGAAGAAGACGATGAAGATATTGTTGGTATAGCAAATGTTGAAATTTGAATTTGATTGTCGAAAATGTACAGAACGAATGTCAGGAGTCAGGACCCCTAAAAATTTTCAATTCTTGTGCTGTTGGCACCATTTGTAAAACACAAGTACACGCCTAAATTTTGTAATTTATCATTTTCGAACATTTTGTGAATAAAGAAGTTCAGGTTTCATGATGATTTTTATAGCTTTTCTTGACAAAGACAATAAATTAATTGCTGTCAGAATAAGAGTTGTTCAAGAGAAGACTACTCACGTAAATAGAGGAGACAATATTATTAGACTAAACAAGTAATAGACGCATTGTGAACCATTCTTTGGAAGATAATTTTTCAGTAACGCCTTTCAAATATTGAAAGCAAAAGGTGTCTTTTTAACTTCTCGAAATTTATTAACTAAGGAGAAGTATAACAATTTAGAAAGTCGGCACTTTAAAGTAAAAGACACCGCTATAAATCTTAAAACTGTCAAATAAAAAAGGTAGTTTTTTATATATCTATCCGTACATATGAATTTTGATATTTTTCTTCAAAATAAATAATATTTTTTTAAATTATAGATTAAAAACAAATGGATGGACAAAATTGAATCGAAGAATCAAATCGATTAATTATGTCTCCATTTCTTTTAATTATACTTTTTATTTTCTTTAAATGTTATTTTTTGTACACAACCACTAGAAAAAAAGAATGTAGTCGACCAGAACTTTAATTTTCTTCAAATTTTAAGATTTAATTTCTTAGTTCAACCAGATTATTCTATACATGTCAAAAGAGATTATAAACAACATATATTAAATGTGGGATTAATATATCTATTAATGAACCAGAGAAATATTATATAACTTAAATATGGTTGGTTTGTTATTCCAAACTCTCCAATCAAAATCCAACAAACTCTTTAGCATATTTACTATGGTTATGAATGCAAAAAAGAGAGCTTTGGTCGCTTATTCATTGTCAATATATATAACTTTTGACTATTGTAGTAATAAATAGAGAGCAGAAAACAAATATAGTTGTTGGGTGCTAGCCGTTTGAGAAGAGGGTCCCATCAAAGCCATGAAGCTTTCTGCATTTCAAAAAATATTTCTGTTGGATTTTGAAATTTATTGAGAGGGACGAAAAGCGACAGTCACTCACAGTCTCTCTCTCTGTCTCTCCTATACAATTACAATAAGCACACAAACCACAAACACATGCGCATACAAATACATGCTCTGTTTGTAGCTTTGTTTTTATGCCATTCTTGAAACTCCAAGTTTTTAATAGGGCCTCTCTTTCTATATCCAACCACTTTCCTTTCTGCATTTGGGGCTTCTCTCCTTCTTCATCAATCCACCTTCTCTCTCTCAATCATCTTGTACCTTTGAAAAGTGGGTGAAAGTAGAATCTGAAGATGAGTGCTTCAAAGTTCATAAAATGTGTGACTGTGGGAGATGGAGCTGTTGGCAAAACCTGCATGCTCATTTGTTATACCAGCAACAAATTCCTACCGTTAGTCTCTCTCTCTCTCTGCATTCTAATTCATTTTAAGGTTTTTCTTCCATTACCAAAATGCTTATACACATATGGGAATAATTAACATTCTTTTTAATCTGTCATAGCTTTTAATTTCTTGAATTCTCTCTTTCTCAACCCTAAACCCTGTTTCCCATTTTTGTGAATGGCAGGATTATATTCCAACAGTGTTTGACAATTTTAGTGCCAATGTGGCTGTAGATGGCAACATTGTCAACTTAGGACTCTGGGATACTGCAGGTATGATCTCTTCCCCCTTTTAGTATGTAAATCCCTATTGTGGAAATTGCCAACATTTTTGTCTGTTTCTTGAATTTAAAGGGCAAGAGGATTACAGCAGGTTGAGGCCCCTCAGTTACAGAGGCGCTGACATATTTGTGTTGGCATTCTCTTTAATCAGTAGGGCTAGCTATGAAAATGTCCTTAAGAAGGTATACATTTGTCATTTCTGTCTCTCTGTGTGTGTGTGCTTTCTTTCTTGCATAAGATCTTCATTATGTCTAGAATGTGAAGTGTTGTTGTGATCAGTTGTCCAATTTATCTTGACTGGCATACAATTTTGTTTCTTGTTTCGCCAGTGGATGCCGGAGCTTCGTCGTTTTGCTCCCAACGTTCCAATTGTGCTTGTTGGAACAAAGTTAGGTAAGAATCTAAGTTGGTGGAATGTGACATATATGTGTGAATATGATATAATTGGCCTCACATTTTCGTGTGTAGATCTTCGGGATGACAGGGGTTATCTTGCTGATCATATGGGATCTAACATCATCACCACAGCCCAAGTGTGTATCTTCTTTTATTCGTTGCCCCTCATTTTGACGGTTTGCGTATTTGATTGCATTGCTCAAATTGTGTAGGGCGAGGAGCTTAGGAAGCAAATTGGTGCAGCAGCTTATATAGAATGCAGCTCCAAGACTCAGCAGGTGGGAATGCTTAACTTGTATTCATAATTGTGCAACTAAATCAATTGAATAGATTGTAGTTGATTTTTTCTTGTTTTTGGCAGAATGTGAAAGGTGTTTTTGATACTGCAATCAAGGTTGTGCTTCAACCTCCACGGATAAAGGAGGTGGCGTCGCGGAAGAAGCGACACAGTAGTGGCTGCTCAATTGTGTAAGAACTTCCTCCCTATATTGTGCATACTAACAGTTGGAGACTAAGATGGAGTATGGCTAAAGCTTATTTTATACAGCTTATAGGATATTTCAAGAGTCTTAAGAGTTTATAAGTTGTCCAGTATTTGGATAATTGAGCCTATAAGAAAAAATGATAAGAGGTGAATTGGAAATGACAAACTATGATTGGGTTAGTTTTGTGAATTATTTTTTGTTTATAAGATCATGAAAAAATTTGATGGGGCGGAGAAAATTTATTTATGTTGGGAGCTTATAATCTGTTTATAAGCTCAAGTTCGTAAAGAGTTTATAAGCTCAGCCAAAAATACCCTCTAAGATATTGCACTAAACCAATAATTTATACTACATTCATCCCACTATTCTTGGCTTCTTTTTTTAACACTAGATTAAGGAGAGTTGTATTATGTGTAACACAAAATTCGAAGTACTTTTTAGTGTAAATTATTTCCTTTTATGAAAGGAGCCAATAATAGTGGGACAATCTAAAAAGGAAAACGAGCCAACAATAATGGGACAAAGAGAGCATATTCTATCAGCATCCGGTGCAAGTTGGGAGTAGAAGAATGATAAATTAAGAACTAAGTGTTGTTGATTGTTCATTTCAACAAATAAAAAGCACCTTAATTTATATATTTTGTTTTGTTTTTACAGGAGAGGTATTGTTTGTGGAGGCTGCGTCGCCTAATGCTGCAGACATTGCACCCTCAACTCAAAATGTGTGTTTTCTTTCCCCCTACTTAGCCTGCAATTTGTGTGAGTTTTACTTAGTTAATGGGGGAATTGTTCATTCTCTCAGCTCGTGCTCGTGTATTTTTAGTCTGTAATTTATGTCGTGTGCTCGAAATTATTATATTTTGTCTCAATGTTAGATCCAGTTAGGACCATTTGTTCGGTATTTCCACTATTAAATTTATTATTATCATAATGTTTATTATTAAAATAAAAACTATAATAATATAATTAATTAAATTTGAACCTTGAAAATTATATAGCCAAAATTACAGAATATCAATTTGATAACAAAAAATTGAAAAATAAATACCAAAAATAATTATAACTTTTAGTTAGATTTTAACAAACATTAATTCATATTTAAAAATTAAGTTGACATACAAGAAAGTGTAATTGAAGCAAAAAAAACACTAATAGTGGTTCACACAAGTATGGTACCAAAAAGTGTGATAAAGTATCTCTGGTTCATTTGGCTCCTTTTGATAAAGTAATCCTCTAAATTTTATGGACTTATATTATATCATGGTGGAACTTTACGTATAGCCAAAAAGAATAGTTATGAAGTTTTATAATCATATTCATAAAACTATGAGTTTTCTAGTAATTTTGATTTAAAAAGACAAAGACGCTCATAATAAAATCCTACCATTAAAAAATTCAAATTTTAACTTATTAAGTTTTGGAAAATTCTCTCTCTTATATACGTACACAACATTTTTTGATCGAACTCTTTGTCTCTCTTATTTTATTTTTTTCATTTACTGAAAAGAAAGAAAATTCAATCGGTCTCTCTCACTCACACAATTTCGAGCACGCCAACTTTGAAAAACTACAATTTTGAACATGCGACCTTCAATTCGATTCGTGAATCGCTTGGCTTAAACATTAAATCTTGATAGAGATTTTTATATGGATTTTCTTATTATTTGGTGTTGATTGGATTTCATATAGTTTGGTGTAAAATTGATTTGATATGGTTTAGTGTTGAACAACGGGCTAAAAATAGGTTCAGCGTGCACCGTGCATTGAAGAATAGTCGTGCACGGTGCACTGTTTTTCCGAATTGATATTTTTGTCATTACAGGTCGTTTGAACCATCAAATTAAATATTTTGATAGTAATTATGATCCAAATAATCAAAGTATAAGTGATGTGTCCACAATTATAGTATTTGTCTATTGGAGTTTTCCAAACCATTACATAAGTATTAGTAATTCTAATGAGTATTTGTAATTCAATTTTACAATGCATTGATAATCTAGTACATAGATATATTATAATTAGCATTAATTTGTAATTCTATTATGGATTACTACTTGTAACTATCATATGTATTGGTAATCCACTATATATTTGTATTCCTACTATGTATTGCTAATCCATTATATATTAGTGGATTCTACTATGTGTTGGTAATCTAGTAGAACAAAGAACTATAGATTTGATGATTGCATCGATATATAATGAACGAGACATGAATAATCGTTCAAAAATTATTTTGTTCTAGGGTACATGCTCGTACACGCCCAATTAGAATATACGCCAATTTATGGTACACACCAGTTCATTAGTGTATACGCATGTATGCAGAACTTTATTCCATATGCACACCATTGATGTTCATGTGTGCATGGATGAATGTCGTGCACGCATGTTCCGTACACGCTATTTATGCATGTACGGTTCAGCGTGTCCTCTTCATGCATGCTAAATAATGTGTTATTTATCCGTTACATGTTCCTAAATATTAAATTAGTCACTCCATCAACATAAAATCAACAAAAAAAATCAAATTTTGCAACATAAATTCACAACCGTTAAAATCATGTTTGGGGCCTAAATTGCAATGGTGTACTCATGAGTATGTGAGAAATTGGAAGCGAGTATTAATTTACCCTTAAACAAAGAACCGTAATATTCCAAATTCGACAGACTTGTTCCGATATCTGAAGAAATGTAGTTTTTTTGAATTATTTTTTCTCCCATAATGGATTTTTTCTTTTCGAATTTTAAGTTTAGAAATGAATGATGTTTGAGATTTCAATTAAATTTCACCACTTTTTAAATAAATGTCTACCAACATATCTTACACAAATTAATGTTTATCAATCTCTTACACTTTGGTCATATTTGCATGTTTAATTTCGAGTAGAACTAAAGTTAGCCGATGCATTTTTCTTTTTAAAAAGATATCAACATTAGCGCAACCGTCAATTGTCAAAAGTGAAAATTATCTTAAGCTAAAATGGCTAGAGATCTCATGGTTTTTTGAAGGAGGCTATAAAATGTATCCCTCTATTTTTTGACTAATTCTATACGTACATTACCACTTTATTATATTCTATTATACTCCATACGTCCCGGTATTGTTATTTCATTTCTTTTTTACACATAAGGAGAGTTATATTTTGTGTGTAAAGTAGTGTGCAACACGAAATTCGAGGTATTTTTTAGTGTAACATTATTTTCTTTTCTGGAACGGGTCAATAATAGCGGGACAACCGAAAAAGAAAAACGAGCCAACAATAATGGGACATAGTGAGTATTATATGATATTCCAATATTTAATAAATTAGAAAGTGATATATTTCATATCCTACATCTAGCAAACATGTTCGTATGATTGATGTAAAATAACATAATATGCTAGAATTTATATGAAAATATAGTTAAAATACAAAAAATGACATGAAAATATTTATACTCGTCACATCATATAAAATGATGTCATCATGTTGTTTGAATATAAACAAAAAAAAATCAAAATGAGAAACTTTCCACGTCATTTAGGGTTTCAAATACGTTGATACAAACAAGGGAAAGTTCTCCACTTCCACCCACTCTTGCTATAAATAAATTGTCTAACTTATATTCTTGTTAGGTTCCCACTTCAATATATCCACATTCTTCACTGAACAAAGGGGCTCCAAAAGAATAGGGTAAAAAATAAAAATGATAATTTTCCTTTGATTTTTGCATGTTAAAAAATAATACAAAATAATTTTGCCACACAATTTTCATTTTAGACTGTCATCCGTTTTGATTTCGACGTCCTAATTAATTAAATTTTTTTTTTTGATTGAAAATTTTGAAGTTTATATAATCCGCTGGTTCGGATTAAATGTTGGTTTGGGTTTGATACTATTAATTTGAAGTTTAAATTTGGAATGCATGGCTACCAAAACCCACATGTTCCTCAAAACTTTATTATTAATTTGCTACACAATCAAGAAGCTACTCATTATAAATTGGGTTAAAGACCAATTAGATTGGATGGAGTAATTCGAGTCCACCGTGACGCAACCTTTAAAATTTCTGTATTAAATTGACTCAAAAAAAAAAGAAAAAAAAAATACTAAATGAGTTGATAAATAAATTTAGTATTTTTTATGCTAACATACATGGCTTCAACAGAGACAAAATCATCAATAACAAAGGGTATTTATGAACCTGCCAGACAAATTAGGTATCGACGCTAATGAAAATGCCATCTAGATAAAATAGTGCAATTAATTGAATGATCTAATTGCAACAACGAAGACGGGCATATTATAAAAGTTACATACCATGAACCTGCCCAAAAGGCTTTAATAAAAATATTATCCCCCAAAATGGTGGAACAAAAGATTCAAGAAAACTATCTGTTGATGTTACACCGAATAAGATTTACATAATGTTAATATATAAAAATAGTATATACTAAATATTTTATTTATTTACAGTGAACCTCAAAACACACACTCTTCAAACTCACATACACCATAGATAACGCATCTATAGGACAATACATTAAGTTAACTTTGAAATATATATATATATATATATATATATATATATATATATATATATATATATATATGGGGTGGTTCCTGTGAGAATGAAAATAAGTGTAAGAAATAAGAATAAATCTAAACCATTGATTTCAGTAAATCAATAGACATGATTTATTTTCGTTATGCTACAAATAATAACTATATGTACTATAAATTTTTACATGTGTTTTCGCTCAAGGTTATATAAGTAATTTAATTTTATAAGAATCAGTTTTTTTTTCCTTAATTTAAGGTAACACATGGTTTTATCCTTATTTTTAGGGATTTTTTGTAATTTATCCTTTAACTTATTTTCTATAATATTATTTCAGTTTCAATACTTAATATATACAGATTTATTTGTGATTCAAGCTAGCAAATCCATGGAAAACTCAAGTAAAATAATTTATATATTAATTCATACGTGTGATTCAGACTATAGCACTGGTGTAATATTTTCGTAGCATTTTTTTACTTATTCGTTGCACATACTACTAAAATTTCGAAAATAATTGTCAGTTCATTTTATATGTTGTTCGGTACATATGCAATATTATTGATGTATATGTGCTACAGAAAAAAAAACAAATAAACATAAAATATGTACAGAACAAAGAATCAAATTAACTGGCAATAATTTACGAAATTTTAGTATATGTGCACGATGAATAAACTAAATATGCTACGAAAATATTCCACCACTGTAATAAGTACTGAAAAGCACGTATAAATGAATACATAAATTTTTTCACCCGCGTATGTGTAAAATGAATACGGTAATAATACTACAAAAATATTCCACCAGTGCAATAACTTAAAAATACGTATGAATCAATAATTTTTTTTAACATGCTTTTTTCATGGTTTTTGTAGCTTTGATCACAACTAAATTTTCAGATATTAAGTATAGAAACTGAAATAATCTATGTAAAATAATAAGTTAAAGGATAGATAACAAGAAATTCCTTAAAAATAGGTTAAAACCGTGTTTTACCTATATTTAAGGAAAAAACTGTTTTTAATAATAGCAAATTACTAAATTAACCTTGAAAAATATCGTGCGAAAAAAATTATAGCAACTATAACTACAACTTTTAGCACAACAAAAATAAATCTTGTCCATTGATTTACTAAAATAAATGGTTTAGATTTATTCTAATTTCTTATAAAAATCATTCGTATTGATCCATCATATATATATATATATATATATATATATATATATATAAAGTATCAGATAAAAAATTTCCATCACGTAGTATGTAAAATTCAATTCGAACCATTGATATTTGTATGATTATTGTACATGAAAATAACATTTTATATATTAATATAAACCATCTTTTGATAACAAACTTGAATCATACAAAATTAATGATCCAGATTATATTTTACATACTACGAAAAAGAAGATTTCTATTGATCTTATCTCTATATATTTGGGAGATTACAAACCCCAAGATATATATTTACATGTGTGAGAAAAATGTATACCGAATTAAATAGCTTAATTTAGTGCTTATGGAGCCATTTATGAAATTCTGAAAACTAATGATTTCTTTTTAATTGGTCAAACCTTTGAAATATTTGCGATAGAATGCTTTTCTTTTTATCCACCTAATTTCTCTCTTGTGTTTTTTCTTCACAAGAAAAGGAAAGATCAGTTTCTAAAAGTCATATATACAAACAAAGAGTAGTGAACTTAAGCATGAAGGTCTAGTTTTTTAGCATACGTACTCAATAATCCACATATTCTTCATTTACTTGGGCAACGATGGCGGCGTGAAGGCCAAGAAAACGAGCACCGCCATGATGGCGACCGGGACAACGAGGAGCATCAACGGCGGCGGCGGCAGCGGCGGCAGAATGAGCGGTAAAATCAAGAGGGATACTGTTATCAGAATCATCACAACGATCCCTCTTAAGCTGAAAAAACTAACCATCAAGCTTCGCTCTTCTCTTCTTCAATTCTGCATAACGATCTTCTTCTTCGTCATCCATTATTTTTTACTGTAGATATGTTTGACGAGCTTCTCGGACATGACATATACATATATATGTATGTATATGTGAGTGTGAGTGTGAGGGTGTGGGTGTGGGTTACATATATAGGAGTTTTTCTTTGGTTAATTTAGGGTGGAAATAAATGATCATGAATTAATGGAGGCTGCTAGGAGGTGATTTCTAACTCTGATTACTGATTGAATAGCTAATTACTACGTCTTAATTTCACAAAACTATTTTAATATATGAATAATTACAAGCTGATCCCCAACCTTTAATTTGGCCCTCGTAAAAATTTCGTGGTCTCAGTGCTGACTAAGCTTTTGGAAACCTAAGTTTATAGAATAAAAAGTGTCACAAAATTTCTGTACATCCGTCCGTATCGCGATGGACGAGAAAATATCATTTTTGTTAAGAAAAATATCATATACATTAAATAAAAGATCGTTTATTTTTACCCCGTAATTTGGAAAATATCATGTTATTGCTAAAAAGTATCAAAATTCATGTGTATGAGCAAGATATCTGAGACCACCTCAAAAGTGTACTTCCAGAGTGCTAATTAGCATCGAGATACAAAATTAAAGAATAAAAAGAATCATGGAAATAAATATTGAAAAGAAAAACTAAACGAACGGTTCTCGTTGCAGTTATCCATACTTTTGGGTGTTTTTGTGAAAAATGCAAATGATGAGGTCAAAATGATGATATTACCATAACTAGTTCAAAGATGAAAAGAGGTAGTTTGGACTTTATGATTCAGTCGATGAATGAAATTATGGTGTCTATTACTTAAAGTTAATTGAATTTATTGAAATATATTCTCATTATTTTATGGCACTCTAAGAGAGTGGGAATTAGCTTTATTAGAGGTGGGGTTTAGAAATTAAATTAGAATCATACTCCTTTCTTTGTTTTTTTGTCTAATCGAAGGGTGACTTCTCAACTTTTCTTCAAAGGGGAAAGAAAAGACCATTGAACAAATTAACACCATTAAAGAAACTAAACCAATTAATTTATAAGTATCCTTAATTTGTTTGAGAAAAACATTCATCGATTAATTAAAAGTTATTATAGTGAGTTTAAAGAACAATAGGGAAAAAGAAAGATGATTAGTCTCATGAAATACTCAAAATGTTTATTTATGTAAGACCATTTAAGATTTACGCCCTAATTAACATGAAATTAACTTATGAAATTGAATATATATTAAAAAATTGATCAAATTAGTACAAATTTGACATATTCGATCCAAATCAATGAATCAAGTTAGTAGAAACTAGATCATATTCAAATAAAATTAAATACAACCCACACGTCGATAGAACTTGAACCAAATACCTATACTAAAAATAAACCTATGGTACCTCAATTTCAAATCATCCAAAATTAACGTCAATAGTTGTTTCTTCATTTTTATTTTTTTAAGAAATTGTTCCTTCATCTAAACATTTTAACAATATTTTACTTACTAAATATGAAAATATTTAAAACCGAAATGCGAAATAGAGGGTGTTTGGCTAAGCTTATTTTAGAAAGCTTATAAGCTCCAACAACTTATAAGTTGTTTTAAGAACTTATAAGATATGGTGTATTAAGAGCTTATAAGATGTTAAAGTGTTTGGATAACAAGGGTAAACATGGAAATAAGAAAATATATCAAGGTTATTTTATTAGTTTTATCGTAACTTATAAGATTATTAAAAAATAAATTGGGTTTTGGAGCCTCTTAGAGTTTATTTTGAAAACTTATAAGCTCTCTAATAACTTAATTTGCTAAACATTGATTGAATTTTATGTTCTTAAACAACTTATAAGCTGTTTTAAAGAGTTTATAAGCTCAGACAACCCCCATAGTCAAGCCTCCGAGTTTGGAAATAAATTAGTTCTTAATTGTACCATATATAACTCATTAATAGTCGTAACTTAAAATCATTCCATCCAAAATTAATCCCTAAATAGATAGTGAGGGAGGAGTCTGAGTGTTGATTATGTCAATGTACACGTCAGCACTCAGTAGGTTGAAAGTTTTGGGCTGGATTCATGGTACCTGCGACTTTTTTTATTATTTTTTTTATCATCAATGCATATTAATTAGTTGGGTTTAATAATAAATTTGATCTTCAAGCTTTTCATGGCAACGATTTTAATATTCTTTAAAGAATCTTATTAATCATTATTTGTGTACGTGTAGGATAAAGTTTTGGGAAGCAGCTCTCTTCCCTTGTACTCGCTTTGACAAGGTTATACATCCATTACTTCTTTTCTCCATTTTGACTTAATAGTATTTTTTTATATATAATAAATTAATATGGAATTTTGAGATATGCTTCGTACTTCAATAGTACTAAATTTTTGGTTCAAGTATAATTTAAGTTAGAAACTTTTAACTTTTTTAAATAACCTCATGTCATGTTTATTTGTAAAAAAGTTTTGATTGTACATGACATTTTTTTTCTATCCAAACATGACATTTTTGGATGAAAAAAGATACTCCTTTTGTTTCTTTCCTATTTTTCTTCGGGGGAATCTTCGACATAGATTTTAATAAAAATTATTAAGTGTATTATGAGTGGAGTAGAGGTCCTACATTATTATCAGCATCGTTCCTGATATTTTATATGCCCTAGGCAAAATAAGGAATATAGGCCCCCATTTTTTAAAATTCATATAAACCATCAGTCATTATCTTTTGTGCATACTAGGTAAAACTTATATTTCTTTACAATAGCTTGCAAACGACACATAACGACTAAACCACATTTGAAAAATTTGGTGTGACTGACTTGAACATATAGAGGCGATAATGAGGTTTGAACTCGTGACCTTTGGCCACATGAACTCACTTAACCATTAGACCGTCCAAAATGGTCTCTTATATTATACTTATAAAATAAATCAAATTTGTAAATTTACGTAAAATTCAAGTGATCTACAAATAGAAATAGATAATAAAAAATTATCAAAAACATATACAACGTACTTGTCATCCTTATATTTCTATATCTCAACTCTTATCTACGATACGATATCATAAAAAATAATTTATTCAAGTATTTACGGATACAAAACCATTATTAATCACATCAACATCAATATTTTCTAATATATTTTGGGAGCAAATGAAAACATATATCTATAAGTAAAATATATAAATATTTAATACTTTGGACTTTAAAATAAAATAAAATATTTAAATGATATAATATTTTGAATCCCAATAAATCTATATATCTATAAGTAAAATTAATTTTTGAAATAATTTGGGCCCGCTGAGATGGTGGGCCCTGGGCGATCGCCCAGGGTGGTCTACCCTCAAGGGCGGCCCTGATTATTATAGTGTTAATTAAATTAATGGTGAACCATAGATGGTAAACTATATTAATAAATCTTGTTGTTGAAAATAATAAGTAGGAATACTGGTGGACCATGAGTGCTAAAAAATATAAATATGTAATGTTATTGAGGGTAATAAGTAGATAATATTTTATAGAATAGTTTTCAGAAATAAAATAAAAAATTTGCAGAGACGTACCGAAAAGAAAAACTATAAAAGAAAAATAGAGAAGGAATGGAGTATAATAAAAATCTTAAAATTTGAAAAATAAAAATCAAGATATTTATAAGAGAATCTGAAAATTTAAAATATTTACTGTGTTATTCTCTTATAAATTTAAAATATCTACTGTGTTATCCTCTTATAAATTTAAAATATCTACTGTGTTATTAACTGTGAGGTGTAATATGATTTTAAATTAGAAAATTCAAGTTTAAACACCTTACAGGTAACTTTTCTTCTTCTTCTTCTTCTTCTTCTTCTTCTTCTTCTTCTTCTTCTTCTTCTTCTTCTTCTTGTATATATCATAACATAATTCGTAATGTATATATGATAATAAAATTGGTAACGATGTAGGAAGCTTGTCAAGATACACGCACTTCAATAGCTATTACTAGGTTTAATTATGAAATCTATTATCGCTCGAAAAAAATATTATGAAATCTATCCTAATTTTTACTCATTTATCTATTGCATCCCAACTTTATTCATTTTATTTATTTCATCATAAGTTTTAAAATTTATCAAATCTAGTCATATCTTTTAAATTTGTATCAATTTTATCATCATAGATCTTCTTCCAATAATTAAATTGTGACGTGACATGTAAGAGGATGACATACATATTTCACCCAAATATAAGGTGTACACATGCAAAAAATAAGTGTCACCCCTCTGGCATAGAACACACGATTCAATCACTAAAGATGAGATCTGACGATTAAATAGATATAAACTAAGAAGGATAAATTTGCTAGTTTTAAAAGTCGGGATATAATCAATAAAATTGGTAAATATTGAGATATATTTAATAATTAACTCTAATATTATTATATAATTCTATTAAAATAGGGGGCTAGGATCTAGCAGCACCATGTTCCTAGTTAGTGTGTTGCACCAAATCTGGACCATATACTGTGTTTATATGGATACTCCAATTGGGTGCGTTTTTTTTTTTTTGAAAATTTTGTCGAGGGGTGTAATTATAAAATTGCATATTACAAGATCCGTATGGCATATGCAGGTTGTTGTTTTATTCTATGCAAGATGTTATTTTAATATGCATGATGTTGGTATGTCGATTGTGGTTTTATTATATACATGATGTTGATTTATTATATGTAAGACGTTGGTGATCGATCTTATTTTCGTAAGGGAATTAAATGCACACAAGAACACCAGAGATTTACGTGGTTCGATCTATGAATAAGATCTACGTCCACGGAGAGAGAGAGTATTCGTGTATTGATAATGTGAGGAGCGATTACAAAAAGTGTAGATGATCTTTCTCGTCCAATCTAGCCTCTATTTATACACAAATATATTGACCTAGATCCTCAATCCGAGATTTCCTCTAGGATCGGATCTTCTCCTATCTCTTTTCAAATTAGGATTCTTCATATATGGCCGAATCTTCCGCGTTCACATCGATTTAGGAGTCTTCTTGGGCCGAACTTGCCTGGGCCGAGCTTGATGTCAGACTTACTTGTATTGGGCCTGTTGCTTGGACCCAGTAGTTGGGCCGTATCCCATCACATCCCCCCCCCCCAAAAAAGACGCAGAAGCGAGGTCGTAACGGGTTTGGGGGTTGTGGTTTGCCGATGTACGTGTGGTGAATCGGGGCCCTTTTGGTGCCGACTTCGGTCTTGTCTGGATGGCCTTTCCGAGGCAATGTTCCGAGGTCGCCCGTCGAGGCTCGCTTTTGAGATGTTGTGCGAGGTCGCACCGTTGGGTTCACTTTGTCGTAATGCAGGTCGCGCTGTTGGCTTCGCCTTACCGGGAGTTATGCCGAGGTCGCCGCGTTGTCGACATCATCTTCATCGGAGGCTTCATGCCGAGGTTGTACATCGTTGGCTTACCTCTCCGGTGTTATGGCAAGTTCGTGGCGCCGTTTGTTTCTCTTGCCGGGTGTTTTGCCGAGGTTCATCGGGATGGCTTCACCGGCGAGGCGTATATCAAGTCGTTATGCAATTCATGGTCGAGGTCGGATATACGGCGTTCTTATCTTGAATGCGAGCTGTTGGATTTGTATACCGAAAGCGGTTTGGTTGAGCTTGTATACAATGTTTCCTCGTTACCACTATTACAATCTCCTATCCGATTTGAATACTTGATTGCATATATCGTGTCCCCTTATCTCATATATAAGTTAGATCATACGAGGTGTAGAAGATCACGTAAGTCCGTATGATTGGTCAAGCTTAATGAGATATAAAAGTTTCACGGTGACCGAGACGACTTAAGGACGAGTTGTCGGTTTAGCCGCAGATATAGATAAGTGACTTGACTTAGTTGCTTGTCTATGCCGGTACGCCTCTCGACGTATTGAAGGATCACGATGAGATGAGTTCTTCTTTCGACCGTCGTGAAGAACCAAGATCTCGGTGACTTACGATGATCTAAACCTCGATAAGGTATTAGGTGAGTATGAGTTGTCGACCATCACTTTGACTTGTTATGAGTGAGTGTTATATGTTCTAACCCAAGATTCTCCGCATCTTGGGTGGTGGCAAATCTTGTATGTCACGCTAGTTATCTCAGACGAGTCACCGTATCCGCTAGGATGATGACGCCCCTTAAGGAGCTCAAAGGTTTATTGTACTAAACCCCGCAGTTGAGTTAGCTCAAGTACAATAATAAGGTTGAGTGGTACTACTTAAGGAAATGAAGTTATTAATCGCTTTAAGCAATCCGATTGCTATAAATGATTAATGGACGCTCGATATCTTAAATACGGGATTCAGAATGTCTAAGTGCAAGCCCGACTCAACTTCGGTAATAAAGGGGTAAGTCAACATTCTTTCTCTAGTGGCATGATCGAATGTTTATAAATTAATTTATGTTCTGGGCTGAACATAAGATAATTAATTTATTTGAGGCCCATCTTTATTCCTTGCATTTGATCCCTTGGCTGGCCCATCCAGGCCCTTAAGCTAGAGGAAAATCGGCGCCTATTTGCTCCCCATGGTAAGATTTTATTCTCTTTATCCTACAAGGATATTATTATATTTATGGTATATGCATAGATCCTTTCCATATAAGATTATGGTAATAATCCTGAGAGTATGGAAATAATCCTCAGAGTATGGAAATAATCCTAAGATTATGGTAATATTCCATATAGATTATGGTAATATTCCATATAGGATTATCGTAATATTCCATATAGGATTAAGGTAGTGCATTATAAATATAAGGTATGAGATAAAGTCTAGGTTAATGCTCATTAATCACACACAAGATTTTCGCCCCTCTTGTCCATCGAGAGAGAATTTGAAAGTTGTGAAGAGAGCATTGGGTGATTTTCCAAGCATTCTCCATAGATCGCCCTCACCGACGTTGGAGATTGGGCAACCGGATACAGTCCGTAAGGTCAAAGCACGAGTCCGATCCGCTCGATCCGCTCATCTCGCTCCATCGACCTCTTCGGATCCAAAGGTAAACACGTAAACCCCAACGTGTTGCGATTTAATTATATAGACGCATGCTAGGTTTATAATCAATGTATGGTGAATTAAACACCCAAGATGGATCCTCGGGCGAGGTTAACATACGCTTTCCCTACATTGGTATCGAGCCAGGATCGTAATCTTGGCTCTGTTGGATTAATTCACGTTTGATTATTACGTGCGTTTTATAATTGTGGATTTGTCGCTCATCGTGGCTCGTTTGTTATTTTGTCGGTTTTGTTTTTACACCACGAGAAAATCCGTGGTTAGATTAGATTTTATTTCGTAAATCTTATCCGTAAAAGAAGAACGAAGACGAAAGAACGAAGAACTAAACGACGGGAAAAACAGTAGCTCGGCGATCATTCGGGTATTCGCGGCGAGCCTCGCGGTCGCGAGGGCGATCGCGGCGCGGGCGACAGGCGGCGTTCACGACGAGATCCTCGGCGCCACGCGAGCGATCGGCGATCGCGATACGGCCGCAAGCAGCGAAGCGAGCGAGCTAGCGGCGGACGGGCGCGTTCACAAGACGAAGCTACCCGGCCATGGCGGCGTACTCGCGGTCGCGAAGTTTCGACCGGCTGGCGACGACGTCTCGGCGACGCGTTGCGCGGCGGTGGCCACGCATGTCCGCTCGTCGGTCGCGGTCGCCTTAGCGACCGGGAGGTGACCGCGAGGACACGCGAAGCGCGCGCGATGGGCGGGCGCGGCCGGGCTCTCGCTTCAGCGCCGCCCATCACAGATTTGGCCGATCCGCCCGCACTCGTTTTCAGATTTTCCGCCCGTGCCCGCACGCGAGGCCCATTTGTTGAATCCGTCCGTGCCCGAGCACGCGAGGCCCGTCAAGTTTAATTGCACTTTGTAAATCTATGTAATAGATTAGATTTAAATGTGCGTGTTTCACGATTGGAGCCGCGATGAACGCTTTTATTTTATTTTTATCGCTCATATGCATGTCGTGGATGTTTAAATTATGCAAGAGCATGCTATGTATGTTTATATTACGTTGACAAACCTTTAAGTGTTTTACGAATTGGATGCGCATAGTAAGCATGCTAGGTTTATCGCGTTTATCAAGCATATTTTAGAATTTCGCTGAGCATGTTTTACATGTTGAGTTCTATAGAAAAGCATGCTAGATTACGTGATCCGCATGGACAAACCTTTGAATAAAAAGACTAAGCAAGCAACCCGACAAATTAATTTTCAAATTAAAATGTCAAGACCTCCACTTTTGATCTCTAAACAAAGTGAGACGACCGTGAGTAAACGCCCACACGTGGCTTGCTTGCATTGCTTATCATAAGTTTGTTAGATGAGATTTCTAAATAAAACATTTTAAATCTATTGAGAAGTGGGAGTTTCATGTAAACGCCCACACGCTGCGGCTTGCATATGCGATTTTCATAAGTTCTCTAGAGATAGATATAAATGAGATAACAAAAGAATTTGAATTGGAAGCGGTATGGTCCGAGTGAGTATACCAATTCTAAGAATTCATTTCTATTTGTTAAAATTGTGGTCAATGCTTAGACATCACCTCAAGTACAACTTCCCGCCAAGTCCTTCGCGATAGTGATGTGGTCTAGTAAGGTCCAATTGTTAATTTCATTCATCATAAGGATAAGTTGACATGGATTGAAATTAAACGACTAAAATGTATATTTTAGTCCGGTCGAGGGGTTCATGTGTAAACGCCCACACGCGTGGCTTGCATGTGGATTCCTTGGGCGATTGGAGGTTTCAATTAATATTGTTTTATCAAAAGGTTACAATATTATTATTACGAATTATATGCGATCGTATGCTTATGTGTTTTACATTATCGCTTCGTGATATGTCTCTTACGCCAATTATCAATATGCTCGCACAAAATCCGTTATCCGTCCAAATTTTATCGAGTGGAAACGAAACATGGAATATGTTCTTATCGTTGAAGAACACATGTTTGTTCTCACTACTCCTAAACCCGATGCCCCACCGACGATCGACTAATGAGCAATGAGAGTCAAGGACTTTGGAATAAGTCAAACAATATGGCTAAATGCTATATGATGACTACGATGTCGAAAGGTTTGCACCGCAAGATCGATCGATGGTAGACGCGACCGACATTTGGTCAAGTCTCGAGAGTAAGTTTGGGCGATCGGATCGGACAAATCGGCTTTCACACAATGAGAGAAATCTTGCGTGTAAGATGGAAGAAGGAAGTTCGGTCCATGAACATGTCTCCACATGACTCATCTCATGGATAGTCTTGATCGGTTGGGAGGAGGTATTGACGGCGAAGCCAAGGTCGATATCATCCTCAATACACCGCCAAGTCTTTGAGAACTCGGCGTGAATGCGATCATGAGCAAGACCGAGTTTACACTTAGTCAGTTGCTTAATGATCTCGTTGTTGCGGAAGGAGTTATGGGAAAAGGAGCACATGCTCTTGCTAGCACATCTAAGGGCCCAAAATTTTCATCGCAAAATGGAAATAGAAAAGGGTGCCAAAGGTGGTAAAGGAGGGAAATAGTGGGAGTAATGGAACAAGAACATGGTTGCCACCGGAGCTTGAAGAAGCCAAAGGAGAAGGGCAAGTGCTTCAAGTGCGGTAAGATCGGGCATTGGAAGGCCAAGTGCCCTATGCTCAGGCTCAAGGTACGCCGTTTGCTTTAGTAACGGAAACATGTTTAGCGACTTGTTCTACCCATTCTTGGGTAGTAGATACGCGCAATCGATCATGTTTGTTACACCTGCGCAGGGTTCCCGCGACAAGGGAGTCGTTTGATGGCGAGATAACGATCTCCATGGGCAACGCGCGAAAGTCAAGTCATTGCGTTGGAGATGTTTTTATGTTTTGGGACAAGCTTTAGTTTTGAAAGACGCTTTATATGTGCCGGATTTTAGTGAACCTTGTTTCGCTTTCAAATTATTTACTCATGGATATTCATTATTTTTGATAGTGGTGTTTCTATCATAAGAAATGACGGTTATCTGTAGCACCTTATATAATTCGCTTTATACTATTTTTCGCAAAACATAATACCTATAACTATGTCAGATCTTCATCAAACCCTAAAAGAGAAAGTTTTCTTCAAGAAGATGACTCTACTTTTCTCTCGGCATCTTAGATTAGGTCACATCAATCTAAATAGGATCCAAAGACTGGCTAAGAATGGAGCGTTGGGTGATCTCACGGTTACTCCGCTCCCATCCGCGAATCTCAGATGAAGGTAAGATGTCGACTGCACCTTCAAAGGGTTATAGAGCCAAAGAAATGTTGGAGTTAGTCCATTCGACTGTGTGGACCAATGTCCACACAAGCTCGTGGAGGGTGCAGTATTTTGTCACTTTCATCGACGATTACTCAAGGTACGGATACATATACTTGCTTCACCGCAGTCTCAATGCTTGAGAAATTCAAAGAGTTAAGGCGGAAGTGGGAGACGGGCTAGGTAAGAGTATCAAGTCATCATGCGGTCCGATCGCGGTGGCGAATACCTCAAGAACGAGTTTATGGACTATCTAGTGAAGTGTGGGATTACCTCCCAACAACTTCACGGGCACACCACAACAAAATGGTGTGTCGAGCGAAGAAATAGGACTCTTTGGAAATGGTTAGATCTATGATGAGTTATGCTACATTGCCTATTTCGCTCGGGGATATGCCTTAGAGACGGCGGCATACTTGCTAAATCTAGTACCGTCCAAGTCACGAAAAGACCCTTTCGAGTTGTGGTTTGGGCGAAGCCCGGTTTAAGCCACATAAGGATATGGGGCGATCCGACATGTGTCTTTGAACAAGAAGGGCGACAAGTTGGAGGCTAGATCCGACGCAAGGCTGCTTATTGGCTATCCTAGAGGAACGAAGGTGGTTTATTCTATAGTCCCAAGGATCGAGAAGGTCATTATTAGCACTAATGCTCGATTCTTAGAAGAGACTACATGAAAATCATAAGTCCAAAGTTGAAATCATTCTTCAAGAATTAGAAGATGATCGTGTTCCACCACCGACAGGCCAAAGGTACGAGATGTCGAGTCTAGTGGGAGGATCGACACCGATACTTCAAGAAATTGAAGTGGGTCGAGTTCCTTTGGAGATACCGACCGTACAAGTGGTACCTACACAAGTTGTGTAAATTAGAGAACCACAAGTATCTCGCACCCACCGTTGCCATAGTGCTGTAGAACCTCGTCGTAGTGGGAGGTTGTTCGTCAACCCGAGCGATTTATGTTCGTGGGTGAATCTTGGATTTAGTCCCAGACTAACATGCAATAATCGACCCATGGACATACAAGGAGGCGATACAAGATATTGATGCAAGATCATGGCACACCGCTATGGACTTAGAAATGAGTCCATCACCTCTACCGGATGGCAAGGAAGCCATAGGTAGTAAGTGGATATACAAGAGGAAGAGAGATTCCGATGGAGAGGTTTCGCTTTAAAGCCGTGCTTGTGGCGAAGGGTACTCAGATTGAGGGCATCGATTTCGATGAGACCTTTTCGCCGTAGCAATGCTCAAGTCCATCGAATTCTTCTAGCCATAGCAGCCCACTGAACCTAGAGGTTTGGCAAATGGATGTTAAAACCGCTTTTTAAACGGTTACCTTGAGGAAGGTAGAGACATCTATATGCAAAGAACACAAGGTTATGTGGTAAAGGGTGAAGAGCATCTAGTATGGAAGCTTAAGTCCATTTATGGACTTAAGCAGCCTCCCGATCATGGAACTTACGCTTTGACGAGGTGGTGAAGTCCCATGGATTTACCCAGGTTGCCTAGCGAGAGTTGTGTGTATCGGTTAGATGTCGGCGGTGATGTGGTATTTTTGCACTTTATGTAGATGACATCCTTCTAGTTGGAAACAACGTGAAGTCATATCGACGTAAAGAGTTGGCTATCCGATCGTTTCAAATGAAAGACTTAGGAGATGCAGCTTACATTCTTGGGATCAAGGTTTACCGAGATCGCAAGAAGAAAATGTTGAGCTTATCTCGGGCGCCTTACATTGATATCGTGATTACTGTTTTAGTATGCGCACCGCCAAGAAAGGATTGCTACCTTTCGGACATGGCGCCTTTTATCTAAAACGCAATCACCCATGATCGCAAAGGAGATAGAAATGAGACAAGTTCCTCACGCTCGCCGTAGGAAGTCTCATGTACGTAATAATGCTATGCACGAGGCCCGATATCTCGCATGCGGTAGCATAGTAGCGAGATATCGCCTAACCTCGACAAGCTCATTGGATCAGAAAAAGCATATACTCAAGCACCGAAAAGGACTCGAGATTATAGGCTAGTTTACCATGCGATAGTCTAATGCCTTTGGGTTATACTGGACTGGATTTCCAAGCCGACCGTGATGAGAAAAAGTCAACCTCGGCTATGTGTTTACCTTGGGAGGTGGAGCCAGATCTGGCGGAGTGCAAAGCAAATGATGCATTGCGGACTCTACCATGGAAGCCGAATATGTAGCCGCCGGAGGCTTCTAAGGAGGTCAGATGGTTCAAGAACCACCTCGTGGATCTAGGTGTGGTACTGGTTTGCCCAAGAGTATCATAGTTATCGTGATAACTCGTGTGCGGGCAAACTCGAAGGAACCACGGACCCCTGGCGACAAAACACATAGAGAGAAAGTACCATGTCATACGAGAAATCGTTAGACGAGGTGACGTCTCGATTGAAAAGATTGATACGACGGAAAATCTAGCGGATCCATTCACGAAGAGCCCGCCGCAAAAGTCTACGATGAACACGTTAGAGGACTCGATTATGCTGATGGCACCCACTTAGAAAGGAAACTTTTGTATAAGTGGGAGAAGCAAAGTGATGGTTGTTTGTAATAGCTAGTAGAAAGACACATTGTATACTAAAAGTTTGCTTTAGTATGTTGGGAGATTGTTGGATTTAGATCTTGAAAGCGTTTGGTTGAGCTTGTATACAATGTTTCGCTACCACTATTACAATCTCCTATCCGATTTGAATACTTGATTGCATATATCGTGTCCCCTTATCTCATATATAAGTTAGATCATACAAGGTGTAGAAGATCACGTAAGTCCGTATGATTGGTCGTTTAATGAGATATAAAAAGTTTCACAACGAGACGACTTAAGGACGAGTTGTCGGTTTAGGCCGCAGATAGATAAGAAGTGACTTGACTTAGTTGCTTGTCTATGCCGGCACGCCTCCCGACGTATCAAGGATCACAAGGAGATGAGTTCTTCTTTCGACCGTCGTGAAGAACCAAGATCTCGGTGACTTACGACGATCTAAACCTCGATAAGGTATTAGGTGAGTATGAGTTGTCGACCATCACTTTGACTTGTTATGAGTGAGTGTTATATGTTCTAACCCAAGATTCTCCGCATCTTGGGTGGTGGCGTGTTGTATGTCACGCTAGTTATCTCAGACGAGTCACCGATCCGTTTAGGATGATGACGCCCCTTATGAGCTCAAAGGTTTATTGTACTAAACCCCGCAGTTGAGTTAGCTCAAGTACAATAATAAGGTTGAGTGGTACTACTTAGGAAATGAAGTTATTAATCGCTTTAAGCAAATGATTGCTATAAATGATTAATGGACGCTCGATATCTTAAATACGGGATTCAGAATGTCTAAGTGCAAGCCCGACTCAACTTCGGTAATAAAGGGTAAGTCAAGATTCTTTCTCTAGTGGCATGATCGAATGTTTATAAATTAATTTATGTTCTGGTCGAACATAAGATAATTAATTTATTTGAGGCCCATCTTTATTCCTCAGATTTGATCCACGGCCGCCCATCCGTGCCCTTAAGCTAGAGGAAAATCGACGCCTATTTGCTCCCCATGGTAAGATTTTATTCTCTTTATCCTACAAGGATATTATTATATTTATGGTATATGCATAGATCCTTTCCATATAAGATTATGGTAATAATCACAGAGTATGGAAATAATCCCGAGAGTATGGAAATAATCCTAAGATTATGGTAATATTCCATATGATTATGGTAATATTCCATATAGATTATCGTAATATTCCATATAGGATTAAGGTAGTGCATTATAAATATAAGGTATGAGATAAAGTCTAGTTAATGCTCATTAATCACACACAAGATTTTCGCCCCTCTTGTCCATTGAGAGAGAATTTCAAAGTTGTAAGAGAGAGCATTGGGTGATTTTCCAAGCATTCTCCATAGATCGTCCTCACCGACGCTGGAGATTGGGCAACCGGATACACCCGTAAGGTCAAAGCACGAGTCCGATCCGCTCGATCCGCTCATCTCGCTCCATCGACCTCTTCGATCCAAAGGTAAACACGTAAACCCCAACGTGTTGCGATTTAATTATATAGACGCATGCTAGGTTTATAATCAATGTATGGTGAATTAAACACCCAAGATGGATCCTCGGGCGAGGGTTAACATCGCTTTTCCTACAGAACGCCCCGCCGAGGCCGAACACGGATTTTCTCGCCGATGTCACGCACTAGATACGTGATATGCATTTAATGTGCATTTAATGCGCAGCCGATCGATTCCCGATAAAGCGCATATTGGGGAATAACTTCCTTGATACACCAATTTCCTTATCACTTTTAGCCATACCGATTCCAAAATTCCAAAATAACTTCAGAAATCAAACGCGCCCAACTGCCGCCATTGGTGCATCTCGCCGTGTTCATCATCATCTTCTCGATTCATATCAAAACCGAAGTTTAACGGCTTTTCTTCTCCTTTTTCGAAGATTCCACGGCCATGATGGCCGGTGGTTTCAAGTCATCGTCTCGAGGATTTAAGAGTTTATACCTTACACATCTCCCTCTTTACGTAGAGTAGTGTTCCCACCTTTTGTGGATTATGGTAAAGTGTCTTCCATTCCTTCAATGTTAGATGCCTCTGCTATATCAGAATTTTCTTCTTTGTATTTTATTCCGAATCTGCTGAGTTCCTTGTTCCCCGTCGGTAGATAGGGCATGCGCCCGCCGGTGAGTTTCGCGGACGGTTTACGAGGGCGGACTGGTGGTCTTCGATCCTTTTTCTTCGTGTATGTCGAACTTCAACGATGTTCGGCATACCTCTTGCCCAAATAATGCCCAATTCCTTTCGGCATCTAACTGGCCTTGGTGTCTACTGCCATAGGCATAATTTTCCTTTTCCCTGGGCTCGCCCTCGTGTTTTTCCAACTTAAAGCCAGCTCGGGGTGGTATTACTTTCACCTCGTCGCGCTTTAAAGTAAAGACAAAGCGAAGATTCTAGCGGCGAAGAAGTTCTTCTTACTTCCGGTTTGATCACGAGTCCTCGAGTTCATCCGGAACCGAGAAGTTGGCGGACGACCTCCGGGTTAGCCTCGGTAGTTTTGAGGATGCTTTGACAAGGTCGGCCTCGTAGACGAAGAGTTCTCCGAGGTCGAGTCACATGCCGGCCGAGCCCTTATGACCGCCACTGTGGTGGAGCCGGCGATGGGTGAGCTTTACTCCGAACTTGCTATATCGTTGCTTTCATTTTTGTTGTTCTCATACGACACTTATTCCCCGCAGGAACTTGGCTTGGGGGAAGAAAAGGAAAGGATCGAGCCCAGCTCGGAGATCCCAACCTCGGCGTTGAAGGACGTGCGCAAGGACTTCATGAGAGGAGTGGGATGAGCCAAGTCTCCTCCGGTCGGCTCTCAAGCCGTTCAAGAGGATTAGGCATGCCTCGAGTCCACGGTTGGGCATGCACCCCGAGTCCACAGCTTCCCATCGATCCGGATTACAGATCCTTGGTCGCAATTCACACCTCGTATCTTTCCGAGGTATGTATCTTATGCATTGTAGAGTAAATTATTATTTTGTTCCCGACCGATTTGTTATCGCACGCGGGTCGAGGGTGGACGGTACGAACCGCGAAGGCATCCATCCTTGGTGGAGTACTTGAAAGCGCGCGTTGCCTCGAGGAGTGTCCCGTCAGCCGAGATGGAGGAGGAGAAGGCTCTCCTCGTTAAAGAAGTGTGCGAGGTCGAGGACAAGGCTCGGGATGTCATGGCTGAGGAGGAGGAAGTGGCCGTGGCGGCTCGAGGCGGCTAAGTCGGCGGAGGCAGGGTCGGTAGCCGAGGAGGCGGCGGAGGGCCGGGCGGCGGAGGTCGGGTTGGTCGGATGAAGGCGAAGTGGAGGCTCGGCGTCGGGAAGCCGAGGTAGCGAGCTCGTGGGTGAAATGCTTGCGCGCATTTGCGGAGAGGTTATTCCCGTCCGGGCTTTCGGGTCAGGCGGGCGTGGCCGAGGTGTGAATAAACGAGCGCCCTTGACGTCATCGAGGAAGTTGTCGAGGATTACCCGAGTCGATAAACCAAATATGGGTATGAGGTAATGGAGGACTAAAGTTTGTCATGCGGTCTTATTCCGCGGCGGTCCGAACGAAGTCGCCTGAGCAGAGCCCCGACGCCATCGGTTTTGCCGACCATGAGTCTGTTCGTGCTCGGCGGTTGACCGGGATCCCATGCCGACGCCATGATGGCCGACCCAGAAGGGATCGGGTGAGGTGGCGCTAAGACTGGAGGATGTCAAGCTCGGGGTCCCCGACGAAGTTCAAGCCTCCCAAGAGCAGGAGGCGGTTGGAGCCGCCGGTCGAGGAGGGGCGAAGTGGTCAAGGTCGGTGAGGACTCTCGCCGCTTCCCAAGTCCGGTGGGGGAGTGAGATGGTTGGGATTGAGGGCGAAGTTTCCTGGAGGGGTCATTGATCCCCCTTTCTTTTTTTTTTTGTAGACCAACTTGTAAATATACATATTTTGATGTCGACTTTGCCTTTAAAGGCCTTAATAAAATTCGTTGTTCATCCGGAAGAGACTGCCGCTTCTTGCTTTTTCTTTGTTCGATCTTCTCCCGAAATGCCTCGATGCTTCCCTCGTTAAATCACATCAAGCTTTGATGCGTGCTCTTGAATCAAAAGAGATTGAACTCCTCCGCTTGAGGGAACAGCTAGACCATGTGCATGCAGAGGCGTCTGAAGCTTAGGGCGCCCAGAGAGTCTGTGACGAGCTTGAGCTCGCCTCTTAGAGTTGGAGGGAAGTTCGAGATTGCTAAGGAGGAGGCTAGAACGAGAGTCAAGAGCACTCCGAGTACGAGGAAATCATCCATCAAGTGGTGGGACGACCATTCCCGAGGTCGGCTAAGGTTATTGAGGCCGTCACTTGCGCGAAATGTAGGCGTGAGTACTGCAAGAAATCTCGTAGTTTACTGAGCGGTTCACGATTTGAAAAGAATCGGAGGCATATATAAGATTGTCATTGCTCGACAACCATAGCTCGAAGAACTGCTTCAACCGGATACAGAGGCCTCTTCTTCTGCACGGGCTTCTCTCGCTCGCCAGACTACACTTCATTTCGGATTTTGAAGATCCGGAGTGGCGAGCTCAAGAGAGGCGTGCTATGGCCCAAGAGATGTGGATCCTCAAGGGCCAAGTGGGCGCCATCGAGCGGCCGAGGTCGATCTAGCAGGGCTGCGCTGGCCGAGTGGCGAGGTCGATCTGGCAGGCTCATAGCGAGATCGAGGATGAGGTAGAGTGGGATTAGTATAGATGCTTTGTTGAATCCCGATTTTGCTAGGGATTAGCTCGCCTTTTCCCGCCTCCTGGACCCTCTTCGTCCTCGTGATGTACAAACTATATACTTTGAAATAAAATTATTTTTTGCTTTGTGTTAACTCTTCGAGAACACCGCCTTTAATTACCGTAACCATAAGAAGGTAGGTCGTCCTCGCTAGGCGAAGGTAGCTCGCCCTTGCCATAAACAAAGGTAGTTTGTCTTCGCATGAAGGTATCCGTCCTCGAAATAAACGAAGGTATTCCGGTCCTCGCACGAAGCTTTCTCGAAATAAACGGTGGTAGTTCGCCCTCGCACGAAGGTATCCGCCTCGAAATAAACGAAGGTATCCGCCCTCGCATTTAAGCTTCCTAGAAATAAACGAGGGTAATTCGTCCCTGACGAAGGTATCCGCCCTCGAAATAAACGAAGGTATCCGCCCTCGCACGAAGGTATGGGTTCTGTTTTGCCAAGTTTTATCGGGAGGGTGGTCCCCTTACGCTGCTTGAAGTTCGTCATTATTAAGGCGCCCGCATCCGCCGAGGGTATAGTTAGTCCTCGAAGAGGTATAGTAATTTTTAGAAGAGTCATATGCATAAGTGACAAATGAAAACATGCAAGACAAAAAATAGATAGAGAAAAGAAAAGATTTTATTGATAAAAGATGACCGAACAAGACGACAAGACTCGACTCGACCTAACAGACTCAAAGACTTAACAAGACTCAACTTTCGACACTTATGCAAAATATCTCTTCAAATGAATGATGTGCCATGTGTTGGTATTTGCTCACCGGATAAATGGGCGAGCTTATAGCCCCTTTTCCGAGGACTTCTTCGACCGGTAGCGTCCTTCCCACGCCGCTTCCAGCTTGTCGAGTCATGTTTTATCGATTTCATTATTTTGAGCACGAGGTCACCCACTGAACTGCCGACTTGACACGCCGGTTGTAATACCGAGCTACTTGTTGCTTGTACCGAAGCTTCCTTGATGTAGGCGAGGTCTCTCTTCTTCGAGCGGATCTAGATTAGTTCGTAGATTTTCCCCATTTGCTTCTGGTGGAGAAGTTGAATGCGAGGCTCGTATTCGATCGCAGGATCACCGCTTCGGTTCCATACACCGACCGTAGGCGTTTCTCCGCTCGTCGTCCAAGGTGTTGTTCTCGTATGACCATAAGACTTGTGGTAAATTCTCCACCCAAAGACCCTGGCTCTCGGTCAAGACGGGTTTTGAGACCCTTCACGATCGTCTCTGTTGGTGACCTCGGCCCGACCATTTGCTTGAGGATGGGCGACCGAGGTGAACTTTGTTGGATCCAAGATCTTGACACCGCCTGAATATCTTATCGATGAATTGTGTCCCATTATCCGAAAGAAAGGATATGAGGATGCCGAATCGACACAAGATGTTCTTCCGCACGGTTGAGGGCGTTTTGCTTGTGATCTTTGCGCCAAGGGCTCGCCTTCCACCCACTTCGTGAAGTAGTCAATCGCGACAATCGTGAATTGGAGTTACCCGGTGCTTGCGAGAAGCGGCCTATGATGTCGATCCCCATCGCATAAATGGCGCCAAGGGCTTTCAGACGGAGGCGAGGTGCCTGCAGGTAGCCTTGGCACATTCCAGTGAATTTGACACTTCGGACACCTTTTCACAAGGTTAAGAGTCTTCGAACTTTGTCGCCAATAGTATCCCCATCGCATTGACCTTTTTCGACAAGGCTCGGTCCAACGTGACTTCCGCACGATCCTTCGTGTACTTCCCGTAGTACGTAATCACCGGTTCGGCCCAAGCACCTTAGGAGAGGTTGGAGGTATGACTTTCGTAGAGAATACCCGCTCAAGCATATATCGCAATGATTTGCTCAAGATCCTCCCGGCCTCGAGCTTGTCTCCGGGCACCCGCCTTTCTCCGGATAATCTCGAATGGGAGTCATCCACCTGCCTTCATCCGAGACCACGCCGACCTCGGCTCCTTCATCGCGATCGTCTATGCTTGGTGTCGATTTCTCTTGGTGGGCTTGTCGACAGCGATGCCAATTTGCTTAAGATGTCACCGGTCGCTTTGCTCCTTGGGATGCGAATTATCCGAAGTGGGAGAAAGTTTGTTGTAGGTTTTGGCTTTCTCGAGGTATTTCTTCATCCCATCGCCTTTGCCTCGCACTTCCCCAACATGTGGCTTACGATGACTTGAGAGTCACTATGAACTTTATCGTCAGATCAAGACTTTGAGCCAGCGAAGTCTTGCGATCAAGGCCTCATACTCTACCGTTGTTCGATTTTTGAATGAGAACCGGCGTGACGTGATCTCTCGCCATCCGGTCCGGTGAGCAAGATACCGCCCGCTACCTGCTTTTTCCAAGCCCCGTCAACGAGACTTGCCAAAGCAATCATCCGGTGTTTTCTCCACCGTTCGGCTTCGGCTTTGTCTCGACACGGACTCGGGGGTTCGGTTTCCGACCTAAGTGAGCCTCGACAAGAAAGTCCGCTAAGTGCTCGACCTTGATGGCTTGATGGGGACGAAAGATATATCATGTTCGCCTCATTCGATTGCCCACTTCGCAATTCTCCCGAAGCTTCCGCTTCGTCAACACTTGCCCGAGTGGATGGTCGGTGAGGACTGTATGGGATGTGCATGGAAGTATGGACGAGTCTTCGCAAAGATTTACTAATGCTGTGGCTAGCTTATCCAAAGGTTGATACTCGTTTCGGCCTTTAATGCTCGGCCGATGAAATATACCGAGGCGACGTCCTTTCTCTCGCACTAAGGCGCACTTATGGTTTCATCCGAGGCGCGAGGTACAGGAAAGCCTCTCCTTCTTTCTGAATCGGATAGAGAGGGGAGTTTCGCGCGTAGTTCTTGAGATCTTCAAAGGCGGACTTGTGTGTATCATTCCTGAGAATTGGAGTCTTTTGATTACTTTGAAGAAGCGGTAGTCGCTTGTCCGGCCTTTGAAAGAAAGCGCTTAGTGCGGCTATGCAGCCCGCCGCCTTGTGTACGCCGTGAATGGTCTTCGGCATCTTCATTTCTAGAGTGGTTTGAACTTTGGATGGGTTGGCTTTTAACCCTCCTTGTGAAACCCAAAGACCCTAAGAATTTTTGGACCGAATCGCGAACGTGCACTCGGGATTCGGTTTGAGGTCGACTTTTCAAGCAAGCCGAGGACGATCGGAGGTCGGCGACACATGCGACTTCCTCCTTGCTGACTACGATGTCGCCGACGATACCTCCACATTCCGCCTATGTGGGGCTGAAATATTTTGTCTACCATTCTTTGATAGGTAGCTCCCGCATTCTTAAGTCCGAATGGCATCTTCCTATATGCCGAAGACCAAGTCCGTAATGAACGCTGTCTTCGCCGCATCTTCGCCATCCATCAAGCACTTGGTGATACCCTTTATACAAGTCCAAGAAACCAAGACTTCGACCCGATCAATGCGCCGACCTTCTTATCGATGTTGGGAAGGGGATAGCAATCCTTTGGACAATGTTTGTTGAGGTCAATGTAGTGAATGCACATTTGCCATCCCTCCTCCTTTCTTTACCATCACGGGTTGGCTATCCGTGTCGGATATTTGACTTCAACAATATGCGAGCTTTAACAATTCGATTTACCTCATCATGGATGACTTGGTTCCGCTCACCGCAAAGATTCGTTGCTTCCGCCGAACCGGTTTGTGCTCGGGTTGATGTTAAGCCTGGTGGTGATGATATTCGAGGAGACCCGGTCATGTCGGGGCCGACCAAGCAAACACGCCCCGGAATTCCCTCAGAGTTGGATAACCTGCTCCTTAATTCGTGTACCTCGGTAAAGCCAATCTTGACGACCTTGAGTGGCTCATCTTTGTATAGCGTGACCTCCTCCACCGGGTCGTCGTGATGGCGATGTCTCTACTTCCAACTCCTCGGGTTTCTTTGATTGCTATGCACAGCCTCGGTGCTTGGGTGGAGCCCCGCACTCGTGAGGCGACCAAGAATTTCGCCCGCTTCGATCTCCTGATCACGGCTATCCCCCTGTGGGGATCTTCATCGTCGGTGGTATGTTGAGCATACCGCTTTCTGCTGCTCACCAATCTCGCCCCAAGATGATGTTATACGGCGAGTAGCCTCACTACGAAGAAGTGTACCACCTGGTGGAGCTCGTGAGCTTTCCCTACCGTGACAGTAGCTCGATTATCCCTTCCGGCGTGTCTCCTCCCGAACGAAGCTCGGAGTGGCGGTGGTGCCGTCGAGGCACGCCCTCTACTCCTAACTTATCGAAGCATTCCTTAAAAGGATGCTTCTTGACGCGCCATCGCCGATGTATACGCGCCACCAACTTGTTTGTGACCACCGCCGGATTACCGTAGCATCTCGCGGGGCACTATCGCAGCACGGGTCGCCTTCGAGAAGGTGATCGCTTCATCCCTTCGAGCCTCTTGTTGGCTGGTTCGCGGTATGTGGACTTGAGCCTTGGCTTTCAAGGAGGACTTCGTGACTCAGCGGTGAGCCTCGTAATAGTGGAGATGACTCAAGCCATATTGCGGTTCGTCGTCTTCTTCTTCGTCGGTGTCGCGTTGCTTTCTTGGGGCGCAATTTTCTTTCTTCTCTTGCTTCTCTTCTTTGGCTCTGTTGGGAGCTTCATCTTGCTTCGACTCGCCCCTGCCATCTCAATCTTCCTTAAGGTTCCATCACGAACCAACATCTCAATTTCTCCCATTAGGTCCCCGCAATCCTCGGTTTCGTCTGTAATCCTCATGGAATGAGCGGATTTATCCTTGAATCGCGCTTGCCCCTCCCGTCATTGGTTGAGGCTTTTGAACATGCTGGGTGTGGAGTCGTGAGATCTCGCCTCGGTTTCGTCGATGGGGTGTATTGAGATCGTCCCGAGGTGTCCATGGTCCGAGAACTGGACTCTATGGGCGACGTATTTCTCTAAGGCGCGTCGGGCTTGGCCTCGGTCTCCTCATCCTTCGTCTCTTCTCTCTTTTCAGAGGGCTCGCTTTCTCCACCTCTCGCTTCATTCGCCGGCCTCGTCCGCTTTGGCGAACCGGTCAGCTATGCGCCATAGATCTGTCGCAGTCCGGGGTTCATACTTGACGATCTCTTTATATAAGGCCCGTGCAGATGCCGTTCGAAGGTGAGATGATGATGAGATCGTTCACATCTGCGACCTTGAGCTCTCCTTATTGAACCGGTCATAAAGTCGCCGATGGACTCGTTCGATCTTGCCTCGGGGTGAGAAGATGTGCAAAGTCATCTTCGACTCGGCCTTCGGAAGAACCTTGATGGAAGGCCTTCATCGGATCATGGTAGGAACCAATGCTCCCGGAGGTAGATTGTCGAACCATCGGCGGGCGTTGTCGACTAGTAACTCCGGAAGAGCTTGCACATATGAATTGTGTCGGCGTTGGTTGATCATATTGTCTCGAACCGCGCGAGGAAGTTTCATGGTCCCTTAGTCCGTCGTGAGGAGTGATGCTCGACACCCGGTATTTGTTCCGGGAGTGGGGTGTCGAGTATTTCGTTTCAGAACGGGGTGACTATCCTCCCGTACCCGTCGAAATCGCCCTCTGGAGAGTGGGGCGGAGTTCGTCGACCGAACTCGTTTTGGTAGTGAGGGCCGACCTCGCGGCGGTCGCGACGTCCTTTCCCGCGCTGTTCGTCCCTCCTGCGGTCGGTTTGGGCCCCGACTTGTGCGGAGGTGTGAGCGCCCATGACTTGGATGCTGGGGGATCCACCTCGTCGTGGTGCCTCATGTTTAGACAAGGCTTCGGCGTTCCTTTCTTGAGTTTGCGGTCGACCTTGTGCTTGGGCGAGGTATTGGAGGAAGCTCTCCTTGTTTTTCTCAAGAAACCCTCGACGGCGTCTTCAAGGTTCATCTCATGGAGTGGAGGTTCTCCTTGGTTCTGCTTGCCGCGATCTCCTTCGCTTTGGTATCCTCGCTCTTCATGCGGGATGGGATTCCCTGCTCGTCGAGGCTTTGGACATGCCCTTCGGGGTCGATTCTAGACCGGGCTTTTCCAAGCCGAGCTCGACGTGTCCGCCGCCGTTGTTCTTTGTTGTTGCCGGCGGCGACTGATGCGTGACTTCGGTATACATCGTCGTGATTGATTCCCCATAAACAATGGTTGATCGAAAACACAAAATTTTCGCTCCCACGCACGGCGCCGATGATCGATCTTATTTTCGTAAGGAATTAAATGCACGCAAGAACACCAGAGATTTACGTGGTTCGATCTATGAATAAGATCTCGTCCACGGAGAGAGAGTATTCGTATTGATAATGTGAGGCGATTACAAAAGTGTAGATGATCTTTCTCGTCAATCTAGCCTCTATTTATACACAAATATATTGACCTAGATCCTCAATCCGAGATTTCCTCTAGGATCGGATCTTCCTCCTATCTCTCTTCAAATTAGATTCTTCTATATGGCGAATCTTGCGCTCACATTGATTTAGGAGTCTTCTTGGGCGAACTTGTCTCGGGCCGAGCTTGATGTCGCTTACTTTTATTGGGCCTGTTGCTTGGGCCCGGTAGTTGGGTCGTATCCCATCAGTTGGTATGTGCACTGGGGTTTTATTATGTGCATGATGTTGATTTATTATATGTAGGACGTGAGGTATGTAGGTTGTTGTTTTATTATATGCAAGATGTTGTTTTACTATATAAAAGATGTTGTTTTACTAAATAAACATATTTGCAAATACATATATCTTTGTTAGTTTATGCAGGTTTCTGTTTTGATGTATAAATGTCTATCGTTCTTGCATGTCACTTTTTTTCTTCAATCTGCACCAAACCCTTCCCCAATTCTATCTCTCGCTCTCTCTCTCTCTCTTTGTCCATTTCTCTGTTCTCAAAATCCGGCCAAATCAGCCACCGAAAATCACAATAGCCTCCCTCATCGATCCTTTTCTTACATCTCCAAAACTTTTCAGCCGAAATTGCCTCAACCATTCGTTGCAGCCCATCTCACCACACTATCATTTGGTAGCAGCAGTGCCTCCACAATAAGACTCACACAAAACCATGAGCCGAATGGTAAAAATCTTCCCACCATGTGACTATAGAGGTGACGGAGGAGGAGGATAGGGTGATGGAAAATATATGAGAAGTGATAGAGAAGAAAGTCTGAACAATCAATCTCTCATGCATATTAGTGTTCAACATCATGTATGCTTGTGTTCAAGAATATGCATATTTCTTTTTAAGAATATGCATGCATTTTTCTATGTTTAAGATTAAGCTTGAAAAATATGCTATTATCTTGATAACCAGTAAAAATAGGTTTAAAGCTTATTTCAAAAATCTCAATCATTGATGAAAAAGTTTAATCAATGAGATTGAATAGTATTTACTACCTAGAGTTGAATATTATATGATCTATCCTCGTTAAAATAGTATATCATATCCACTAGTTATTAGTATATACATTCACTAACTACTTACATATTTTATAAAAGCTATCTAATATTTATGCACTTTATAACATATATTATGTCTTAAAAATGTATACGATTGCAGAGGGCCTAGAACGAAGATGTCATGTGCATGGGGAGGATACATCTGATTGACAAAATATATTAGTTTTTCAGCATTAACAAGAGTGTGACCGAGTCCAACGTTGAACTCTCTAGTGTCAAATGGAGAGATGCGGTGTGCCAAAAACTTGTTCGCTAATTATTTTTGTTCAACCTAAATTTACACCTTTAGGTTCTCGCAATATACGAGGCCTATGTAGTGTGGTAAGATCGACCCAAGTCGAATTTCTCGAGGAAGGTTTAACAGGCTACGGTCTATGTCACACATAAAAAGTAAAAGAAATACTAACGTCCTAAAATAAGGGCTGTCACACGAAGCGGACAAAAGCAGAAAGAAAATAAAGCAGAAACGGATGCACTTGGACAACAAGAGGAATTAACAGACACGGAATTGGAGACGGTGTTCTAGGGTTCAAAATATAACCTCGCTATTAATGAGCCGAGGATAGGTGCACAGAGCATAAACCACCCACGCCTCTTACCTAGCGTTCAACATAACCTAGTCTTCCGACCCCGTCAATGTTAGACTCGAAATTAATGACAACTAGTCTCTCAACCCTACCGCCATCAACTACGAAAGATATTTAAACACAAATACACACGATAGCAAAAACCTATCCACATATATAAATTCCTCAACAACAAATCAATTTCTCGACCTCGCTCGTTGTCAAACTTATATCTATCATAAAATTGCTCTCATATATTTTATAATCAAACATAAGAACATAATCAACCTACTTTAATATTCTTTCGAACCCGTGTATGAAGATCATGAAATAATCAATTTATATGGATAAGAAATTACAAATCATCAACCCAACAATCACGATTCAAGACAAGAACAAATCCAATATTTATTTCCCTACAAATCAATAATTTATCTCATGGTAGAAATTATCCCCATAGCAATTACGTAGACATAATGGAACGAAAAAAACTTACAAAACATTCATAGATAAATTCGTCTTCCAAAAGTCCGGAATCGTTCAATCCCAATTGTTAATCTAAATGCAAGAATTAAAATGGAAGGGAAAAGGAAAAGAAAAGAGAATAAAATATCGCGTCTCGTGAACCTGCTTGGAGGAGGCGGTTGATCTCTATTTAAATAACCTCGAAAAAGCCCACGAAAAATACCAAAAAGTTACACCCAGCGTCGGACGGGGCAAAGCTCCGGATGCGAGAGGCTACTGGAATGAGGTAGAAGAGGTGCCCGGCGCCGGACGCGAGCGGCCATGGAATGAGGCGAAGAGGTGCCCAATGCCGACGGGCAGAGCTACCGAACGGCCGGGCGAGGCCGAGAGACGCGTGGGCGTTGCGCACCGTAAAGCACCGATCGGGCCGGAGCGCATACACGGAAGCGCGGCGTCGGACGGAGGAAATGGGCACTGGGAGATACAGAGGGCGCTGGGTTGCGCGGTCGGATCGATAATGCACGGCCGCATTGTGCAACGGGCGCTGGGTTGCACGCCCGGAGCGACGATGCGTGGCCGTGGCCACATTGTGCAGCCAGTGCTGGACAAAGACACCCACGCGCAAGAAAATGCACACCTAGTGCCGCCTTTAAGTCCGGTCCGTACGGGTGGTGCTTATGCGATATATTGAGATGATCTTTAACATTGAAACTTTTCAATCCATCCTTATCAGATCCATTTCATCTTGTTTAACGTCATTTTCTACAAAAACTTCGAAGCAAACCAAATAAGTCTAAATCGATAAATACTAATCAAAACAACGGCAGAAATAGGACAAACCACGGAAAACAACATGCATAAAAATATGAAGACTAAGCACAAAATCATAAGAAACAACTCCTCCACACTTAAACCTTTGCTTGTCCTCAAGCAAACATTATCACCACGACACGAGAAAAGAAATCGAGAAACACACATTCAATCGATCATACCACGACATCACGACTTCCTAGAATTTCTAAATCGATACACTTATCAACATGGTAATGAATCAACAATTGATTGAGCATGCGCTTAATCCAAGCAAATCACAATCGATATACATGCACTTAATAATCGAATAGCCAACTCATATGGACCCTTGCATAAAACATCTCCTTTTCAACATAACACACAACTACAAATACCAGATGTGATGACTCAATGATGATTATAGGACAATATTCATTAAGTCAAACCTTCGAGTTGTAAACCCGAGTATCCTAATGTGGTTTACCATACTCATCACTTTTGAACTTCCATTCGAGAAGCAACATAAAGCGAGAGAAGTAGAAACCCTTATTCCAACCTTAAGCTCTATTATTCAACCATCACAACTTATTCCAACTTTTTTATTTTTATTTTATAACAATCTTTTTCATATTTTCATAATTTTTTCAAATAAGACGCATGAGGAGATCAGATAAATAGCAACGACAATCAACCATACATATCACTTCATCACAATTTACTTTGTCATGTCCCACGGCTAGACCAATTATCAACAATTATCAAGTCAAGTCACGCATCGACATGAATTATTAGAAATCAGTTCGGACATGCATACCCAATCAAATCATGCTCACTCAACTTTACTCGTATACTTGACAATAAAGTATACTCAAATCCAAACAGAATGTATAAAAGGGAGGAAGACACACCCAAACAAACACAAGTCAGAGTGTCTTCCAATGTTGGCTTCACCGGCTGACTCAACTGAATGAAAGCCTGCAACATATCCTCTAATGTCGGCTGAACATGATGTTGCTGGAACAAGAGGTCCTAACTACATGAAGAACTTGGAAGATGCCTCCAGTAGGGGTCATAGGCTTGATGCTCACAGCCCGATGGGTATCTTTCAAAATAGTCAAACTGGGCTCCTTGTTCATAAGAAGAATTTTCCCAATACGATGAGCTTTTCTCCTCCAAGCCTGTCTGACCATACTCGTGTCGCTGGTAACCCTGCATTAACAGACACCAAATATAAAAACAAGATCACACACATGTGGGAGAAAATAGTAACAAAGAAAAAGAAAAAAAGAAAAATAAAAGAAACACCGTGGGAGAAACAGAAAAATAAAAGGAAACACGAAAATAAAAGCAACACAAAACCAAAAGCCTAAATGTAGGGAAATCTGATTTTAACCCTCTCCCAATGATTTATCTTGGATGTTTAATTCACCATACATTGATTATGTACCTAACATGCACCTATATAATTAATTGCAACACGTTGGTCTTTTCTCGTGTTTACCTACGAATTTGTCGGACAAAGAAGATGATCAAAACTCGTGCTTTGATCTTCTACACTATATTCTGTTGGCTAAAACTCCAATGCTGAGTGAAAGCAATCTATGTAGAATACTACAAATTTCGCCTTCTTCCCACCTAAAGATTTTCGAGAATCTCAACTATAAGAATAGTGTATTTCTGATTTTCTCTTATCTTGTATTTATAATGTAATCCTAGAAACCTATTAGGATAGAATCTCCGCATATCTCATAAATACAATCATATCTTCTCAAATAATAGAGAATCGGAACAGAGTCCCAGTGAGACTCTCCTATGTGGTGGACGAAATCTTCACTCTACAGCCTTGATGGGCCAGCCCAGGGATCAAATGCAAGGAATAAAGATGGGCCTCGAATGAATTAATTATCTTATGTTCAGCCCATAACATAAATTAATTCATAAACATTCATTCATGCCACTAGAGAATAAATGTCGACTTATCCTTTATTGAGAAGTTAAGTCAGCTTGCACTTAGACTTTACGAATCCCCCGATTTAAGATATCGCACATCCATTAATTATTTATAAGCTGCTCGACCGCTTAAAATAATTAATCTCTTTAATTCTTTAAGTAGTACCACTCAACCTTATTATTGCACTTGAGATAACTCAACCTGCATGTTTTAGTACAATAAACCTTTGAGCTCCTTAAGGACGCCATCATCCTAAACGGATACGGTGACTGACACAGTAACTAGCATGACATACAAGCACTGCCACCAGCCAAGATGCGAGAATATTGGGTTATCTCATGTAACCCTCACCCATAACAAGTCAAAGTGATGGTCAACAACTCATACTCACCTAAAACCTTATCGAGGTTTAGATCAACATAAAGTCACCGAGATCTAGGTTCTTCACGACGGTCAGATAGAAGAAATCATCTCACTGTGATCTATTAATACGTCAGAGACGTACCAGTATAGACAAGCAATCAAGTAAACAATTTAGATAAGAGATTGTAATAGTGGTTACAGAAACATTGTATACAAGCTCAACCAAACCGCTTCTAGTATACAAACCAACAATCTCCCACTTATACTAAAGCAAACTTTTAGTATACAATGTGTCTCTCTACTAGCTATTACAAACAACACCATCACTTTACTTCTCCCACTTCTACAAAAGTTTCATTTCTAAGTAGGGCTATCTCGCAGAATCCAAGTCCTCGAACATGCTCGCCGAGAATTTTGTGGCAAGCTCTTCGTAACGGGTCACTAGGTTATCGCTAGCACCAATCTTCTCAATCAAGACGTATCATCGTAGTCTAACGATTTCTCGTATGACATGGTACTTTCTCTTTATGTGTTTGGTCGCATTATGGGTCCATGGTTCCTTCGAGTTTGCCACTGCACCTGAGTTATCACAGTATACTATGATACTCTTGGGCAAACGAGGTACCACATCTAGATCCATGAGGTAGTTCTTGAGCCATACAACCTCCTTAGCAGCCTCCGAAGCGGCTACATATTCGGCTTTCATGGTAGAGTCCGCAATGCATCGCCGCTTGCACTGCTACGATATGGCTCATCCTCCCAAGGTAAACACATACCGAGGTGACTTTTTCTCATCACGGTCACTGAAACCGAGTCTGAATAACCCAAAGTCATTAGACTATCTGCTTGGTAAACTAGCCTATAATCTCTAGTCCTTTTCGCCATTTGAGTATATACTTTACCGCATCCAATGAGCTTGTCCGGTTAGACCGATATCTAGCTATTATGCCTACCGTGACAGCGTATATCGGGTCTCATACACAACATCGCATACATGAAACTTCCTATGGCGGGCGTAAGTGAACTTGTCTCATTTCCTCTATCTCATTTGCAATCATAGGTGACCGCTCCTTAGATAAAGGAACAACATGTCCGAAGGGTAGCAATCCCTTCTTGGCGATCTGCATGCTAAAATGAGTAATCACAGTATCAATGTAAGACGCCTGAGATAAGCTCAATATTTTTCTCTTGTGATCTCGATAAACCTTGATCCCAAGAATATATACTGCATCTCCTAAGTCTTTCATTTGAAACTGATCGGATAACCAACTCTTTACGTCTGATAACAGCTTCACGTTGTTGCCAAGTAGAAGGATGTCATCTACGTAAATTACAAGAAATACCACGTCACCGCTAGGTAACTGGGTAAATCCATAGGACTTTACCACATCGTCAAAGCGTAAGTTCCATGATCGGGAAGCTTACTTAGTCCATAAATGGACTTCTTAAGCTTCCATACTAGATGCTTGATAAACCTCATTTCTACCTGATTTATTAGGTCTATTCCATTCATTTTATAATTGATAAGTGATCATTTGAGCTGTCATTTGATATATTTATGTTTACCTTGAAAGATATTATGCCCGTGTATTTCGTGGTCGCTTTTTATGTGTTTAGATGTCAAAAGGTGGATCACGAGATAAAGGGATTATTGGGCGAGAGAGATCGCGACATAGGCGCGTGAAGAGAACTCATGAGTAAATACAAATTGAAGAAACAATACCGCGACTTTACTTCGCGAGTTAGTCTCGCAATCAAAGCTCGCGAGAAAAGACGGACGCACGGCACAAGTAACGATTAACTCCCAAACTTCTATCGCGACACTTGCTCGCAAGCCAACGCGCCTGTGGTTCCATATAGCCGCAACGAGACAAAACAAGGGACTTTAGACTTACTGTAACACTTTTAGCTTTTATCTTCGCACGTTTTACATTGAAGAACGAGTTTACCTTTATTTTGAGAGAATGATTTAGTTTGCGAGTTTATTTTCAATTCGCTTTTGTTTTCAGTTTTATTCAAGTTCAGAATATTTACGGATTCGAGTTCCTACATTATTCATCGTGGATTCCTATGGTTTTATTTATTTAATTTAGTTTATGTTATCTTTATTTAATTCTTGCTTTAGTATATTTATTATAAGTAGCTAAATTCTATATTGATCCTAGGGTTTTTATGTCTGACTAGATTCATATGATTTATCTGTTGATACATTTTGTCGTCCCATTCATGATTTATGATTCTTGGATATAATTCTTATGTATTGGTACTTGATGAATATTTATGCATGCTAGTTATGTGATTGATGTCCTGGCGGAATTGATTGCATAGTCGATATCTTGAATACATAATACAGATCTTACCTTGAGACCCGACAGAGATAAGTGAACTGTAGGGCGTTATTCTTTGTGTGCTTTTGGTAATTAACTTACTTCTCTTGAGACCCGACGGAGATAGAGTTTAGGCTAACCTACTACTATAGGCTGTCCTGACGGAAGACTATAGTTACATTAGTGATCCTTCATATGAATGTTGATTAAATTGGTAAAAGATTAATAGATTAATTGTGTGAATCGTTAGGTTAAGTACATCCCTATGGTCGGTCTTTCATACCGAATTTATTCTTATTTCATTTGAGTCTAGTTTAATAATCACCTCTCTTGTTATCTCGTTGCTTGAATAATAATAAAGAATGCGTGTGAATTAATTGATGTGTTTTCGAGTTTGGTCCTCGTGGATACGATATATATACTTGTTGTTTTTACTATCATTTATTTGGTAAGAAAATGTTTATCAAATTTTGGCGCCGCTGTCGGGACCTGTTTAGATTTCATAGTGATAATTTTCCTCGATTGTAGTTATTAATTCGAGTGCGTTTTATATTTTTATATATATTGTTTTTATTTGGATTTGAACTAGTTTTAGTCTGTTTGTGCAGTGCATGATTACAAGGTCTCAGAGGAAGGAAATTGTTTCATTCGATATCGAGATCAAAAGATCACACAAAAGAGTGTAGGGAAAGAAGAAAACGAGCTATGGCAGCTTAGACAACCACAAGGACATGATCGTATGGCCGAAATGGAGACAATGTTAGCGGCGATGCAACGCCAACTGGCGTTGTAGAATCAAATGGGCCAAGTTGGAGGACGAGTAGCACCCATACCGCTCAACCATATGTACAGACCACCGACGAATCAATTTCAAGATGGAGGATGGGGGTCGAACATAAACGCAAATAATTTTGAATTGAAACCCGCCTCATTAGTATGATACAAGCAGAGCAGTTTGCGGGAGGGGTCACTGAAGACCCGAATGCACACTTGGAGGCGTTTCTGGACATTTATGATACAATCAAACAGAATGGAGTGCCAGCTGATGCCATCCGGATGCGGATGTTTGTATTCTCATTGAGTAGCCAAGCTAAAGAATGGTTCAAGGGATTAGACAGATCAGGGATTACTACGTGGGAGCAGCTCTGTGAGAAGTTTTTGTCTAAATACTTCCCACCGCCATGCTCAGAAGATTATTGTTGAGATCTCTCATTTTTCACAATTGGGAGATGAGTCATTATTTGAAGCATGGGAGAGATTCAGAAGTCTCCTGTGAAAATATCCACAACATGGTATTCCCCTGAACAACAAGTGACTCAATTCTACAATGGTCTTACTACCAATACCCGTAGTATTGTGGATGCTTCAGCCGGAGGATGTCTACTCAATCGAGGTATAGATGAAGCGTTGAGAATAATTGAGGAGATGTCGTCCAACAGTTATCAGTGGCCGATGGAGAGACAACCGATAAGAAGAGTCATCACATCGAGGTGGATAGCGATATGATGATCTTCGAAAAATTCACAAAGATTGCAAAAGGAATGTGAAGAAGAAAGAAAGGGTAAGATATCGTTTCAATGGAGCAGATAATCGAGGAGGCCAATTATGTGAACCAAAGAAGCAATTTTCGTAATCGAGGCTTCCAAGGGAATCGGAGTGGAAATTCAACAGATCATCCAAACAATAGGAATCATCCTAATTTTTCCTATTCAAATGCTCGAATGCTCAAGAACCATCACTGCGGTTTCGCCATTAATAATGGAGTCATTATGGAGCCAAAGAAGCTTAGTGCGGAAGAGATGATGCAACAAGTATTAGTGAGTAATCAACAGATTGCAGCGAGCCACCAACAAATTGTGGCTTAATGAATACTCAGATACAACAGACGGGGCACATAATAAATGCTTTGGAGAGCACCATCAGTGCCATCAATAATATTGTCACATCTATTGGAAAACAACTGAAGATGGTGGAAAATCAAATAGGAAAGATGGCCAATGGGAGAGCCGGGATTCACAAGCAGGGTCAATTTCCAAGTAATACGGAGCAAAACCCAAAAAATCAGATGCCTCCGAATCAATGCAGTGCCATTCAGATGAGAAGCGGAAAATCATACATAAATCATCCTGGTATGAAGGAGAGACGGGACATATGGAAAGAGATGAAGAGGACTAGAATGAAGAACTGACGGATTCTCGCCTCGCAAGCATTCCTCGCGACATATCGTCGCGAGGTAGTATCGCGAGGAAAGACACGCCAGAAGCAGAACCTCCCCTCGCGACCTTACCTCGCGAGGAAGCGGTCGCGAGGTAATCTCACGAAGATCGACGGAGAGGACCTCGCGAGGGAGTCTCACGAGGAAAGGTCGCGAGAAAAAGATGCGAACACTCAGACGCTTCCAACCCCTGCAGCTCCGTTTCCTCAAAGATCTCGGGAAGCAAAAATATGACGAGAAGCTCACCCATTTCATGGAGATGTTCCAGAAAGTAAACATCAATATACCATTCCTTGATGCGCTCAGAGACATGCCCGGATACATCAAATTTCTGAAGGAGGCAGTAGCGAGCAAAAAGAAGCTGGGAAAATTTGAGACAATCAACCTCTCTGAAGAATGCAGTGCTATCATACAGAGGAAGTTGCCACTCAAACATAAGGATCCAGGGATTTTTACTTTGGTGTGCAGGGTTGGAGAGCATACATTTCCCACCGTGTTGTGTGATTTGGGAGCGAGCATTAATTTGATGCCGTTATCTATTTTCAACCGTTTGGAGATTGGCGAGATGAAACCGACCACAATTTCATTGTTGATGGCTGACAGGTCAGTTTCTTACCCTTAGGGAGTAGTCGAAGATGTTCTGGTAAGAATTCATGACTTTGTTTTTCCTGCTGATTTTGTAATTTTGGATATGCTTGAAGATAAAAATAAGCCATTAATATTGGTTGACCTTTCCTAGCTACTGGTCGAGCTTTATTGATTTGTAGAATGGTGACCTCATGTTCCATTTGAACAAGAAGGAGCTCAAATCTCGATTTATGATGCCATCAAGAGACATGACAACTCAGATTCTGAGTATTGTTGCTCCATCACCACTGGCACATCCTTTGAGCCAGTCAAAGAGGATAAGCTAGAGCATTGCATCAGAAACTCTGTTTTCTCTTTTAATGATTTAGATGAAGCTTGTGATGAAATTTTAGAATATTTATCTGTGCTTGATACCACTCCCATATCTAAACAGGTCTCATACTTGAACATTCATCAATCAGTTGGTGGGGGGTCCACAGGGAAAAGTCCATCAACAGAGCAGAAACCAGCAGTTGAGACAACAGACGCACCCAAACTCGAGCTCAAACCACTGTCGGATCATCTCAGGTATTCTTTTCTGGGGATAATGATACTTATCCTGTTATTGTATCTGCTTTGCTTAATCCCACAGAATTGGAGAAGCTCCTGCGAGTCTTGAGAAGATATAAGGATGCTATAGGATGGACCATCGCATACATCAAGGGAATCAGTCCATCCCTCTGCATGCACCGGATCTTATTGGAATCCGAGAATAGACCAAAGGTGCAACAATAGCGTAGATTGAATCCAACTATGCAGGAAGTGGTCAGAAAAGAGGTCTTGAAGCTGTTAAACGCCGGAATGATATATGCCATATCCGACAGTGAATGGGTATGTCCCACACATGTGGTGTCAAAGAAGGGAGGAATGACAGTAATCAAGGATGGAAATAATGAGCTGATAGCGACACGATTGGTCACAGGATGGAGGGTGTACATCGATTACAGAGCATTAAATGCAGCCACACGTAAGGATCATTTCCCTTTACCATTTATTGATCAGATTTTAGACAAGTTAGCAGGTCATGAGTTCTACTATTTATTGGATGGATACTCGGGATACAATCAGATTCCCATCGCTCCGGAAGATCAGCATAAGACGACATTCATTTATCCCTACGGTGTTTTCTTACGCACGGATGCCATTTGATCAGGTAATGCTTCCGCTACTTTTCAGCGGTGTATGATGGCGATTTTTCATGGATTGATTGAAAATATCATGGAGGTATTTATGGATGATTTTTCTTTCTTTGGATCCTCTTTTGACAATTGTCTTGATAATCTTAACCAGGTGTTGCAAAGATGCGCGAATACGTGTCTTGTGTTGAATTGGGAGAAGTTCCATTTTATGGTAAAGAAATGTATTATTTTAGGGCACAAAGTCTCAGCAGAAGGCTTGGAGGTAGATATAGCCAAGTTAGTGGCCTTTGAAAAATTACCACCACCAACAAATGTGAAGTCAGTCAGGAGGTTTTTGGGACATGCTGGATTCTACCATCGGATCATACAAAATTTCTTGAAGATCACCAAGCCAATGTGTGGACTGTTGGAAAAAGATGTTAAATTTTCTTTCACCAAAGAGTGCTTGGAAGCTTTTGAGATTTTAAAAACTGCTCTAACTACTACACCTGTTCTTATTTCCCCAGATTAGAGTGCACCATTCGAGTTGATGTGTGATGCCAGCGATTGGGCAATTGGAGCGATTTTGGGTCAAAAGAGGGATAAAATTTTCAAAGTCATCTACTATGCCAGCAAGACATTGGATTCAGCTCAGATAAATTATACAACTACTGAAAATGAGTTATTGGGTGTGGTATATGCTTTTGATAAATTTCATCCTTATTTAGTGGGTTCCCACACTATTGTGCACACTGACCATGCAACTATACGATTCCTATTTAACAAGAAGGACTCGAAGCCACGTCTAGTCCGTTGGATTTTACGGCTCCAGGAATTTGACATGGAACTCAGAGATAGAAAAGGATGCGAGAATGTGGTAGCTGAACACTTGTCTCGATTGGAGCAGCATGTGGAAGGAGATCATCCACATGTGCATATCAAGGAGCAATTACCAGATGAGAAGGTATTAGCCCTTATTGATCATACGCTATGGTATGCTGACTTTGTGAATTATTTGGTGATCAGGCATGCCCCGGAGGCTTTATCTTTCCATCAAAAGAAGAAGTTTGTACATGATGCCAAATTCTACTATTGGGAAGATCCACATCTTTATAGACGGTGTGCGGATGGCTTTATCCGTACCTGTGTTCATCAATCCCAGTGGAACAGGATCATAGACGAGTGCCACAGCGCTCCCACAGGAGTCCACTTTGGAGCCAATCGAACAGCCATGAATATCAACCAGAGTGGATTCTACTGGCCATCTATTTACAATGATTGTCATGCCTTTATCAAAGAATGTGATAGATGCCAAAGGATGGGTAATATATCAAAAAGGGATGAGATGCCACATAATATCATGGTTGAAGTTGAATTATTTGATGTTTGGGGTATTGATTTTATGGGGCCTTTCCCAAATTCTTATGGTTTTTCTTATATCTTGCTTAAAGTGGAATATGTATCTAGGTGGGTGGAAGCCATTCCTACAACCACCAATGATTCTAAAGTGGTGATCAAGTTCTTGCACAAAACATTCGTCTCTCTGATGGAACTCCCGAGAGCTTTGCTCGTTGATGGAAGCCACTTCAACAATAGGTGGTTGTCATCAATGCTAGCCAAATATGGGTCAAGCACAAGATCACCACCCACAAGCAAATGGTCAAGCGGAGTTGGCAAATCGGGAAATCAAGCAGATTCTCGAGAAGTCTATTGTCAACAAGAAAGATTGGGCGAAACATTTAGATGATGCACTATGGGCATATAGGACGGCATACAAAACACCCATTGGTATGTCTCCTTACCAGCTTGTGTTCGAAAAATCATGTCATTTACCAGTGGAGATAGAACACAAGGCTTATTGGGAAACAATGAGAATAACCAAGATTTCTTAACAACTGGACATGCCCGAAGAGAGGGATTGCCGGAGTTAGATGAGTGGAGGAATCAAGCATTTGAGAACTCCAGAATTTACAAAGAGAGGGCCAAGACATTTCACGATTTGAGCATCAAGAAGAAAGACTTTGCTCCTGGAGATGAGGTACTTGTTTATAACTCTCGTATTCGTCTCTTCCCAGGAAAATTGCAGTCAAAGTGGTCCGATCCTTCTCTTGTTGAAAGAGCAATCACAATGGTACATTTGAGCACTTCAAATGGGATGGGAATACATTTACTGTCAATGGGCATCGTCTTAAATATTATTTTAGACCTCACGGGAAGGAAGTGACTGAACTTACAAGATTTGAAGATCCCCGATGATTGAGGTAATAGTCTAGCTAAAGACGTTAAATTAAGCACTTATCGACGTAACCCGATGTTTTCGTTTTTATTTTATTTGGTTTTATTCTGTTTTTGGGTTTTTGTTTTGTTTTCTTTGTTTTTGAGTAGCTTGAATTTTGAGCTTGGCGGACAAGGAGTGAAGTTGAACAAAATTTTCAAGAAAAAGAGCATCACGACTAGCGAGACGTCAATGCGACATTGTCACGCGAGCCCAACTCGCGAAAGTAAGTCCACTGTGCCTCGCGACTTGACCTCGCGAGTGAGTGTTGCGAGCTAATGTCATGAGCTCTGACGGGAGCCCATCGAGGATTACGCTTCGCGACTTCTCTTCGTGACTTTTTATCGTGAATAAGTGTCGCGAACTCACGTGGATGTAAGGTTAGGGTTTATTTTTTTAAGAATTCGTGCACCACCTCCTCACTCTCACACGCGAACAGAAGCTAGCTCGCGAGTCTTCCTTCTCTATTCTCCGTCTTCTCTCTCGCCTTCTCTCGCGAATCTCCCTCTCTATCCTTCATTCTGTACTCACGCGAAGAACAGCTTCCTCTTCCAAAAATTGTGCAATTTTTCTTTGTGTTTCCAACTCCAACATGTATGAATTCTTGATTTTAATCTTTTTATTATAGATGAGAGCACGAGTTTAATTTTTTTTACCGATTATTTTCGTGATATTAGTTGAATGCATGTTGGTGTAATTTTTGGGGATATATTGTTTGGATATTTGCATAAATTGAGAGTTTAGCGTTATTGTTCATCATTGTTGAAGTATTAACATGTTGTGATGCTAGAATTCAAGTTTATGCTTAGTATGGGATGAATATGTCGAGTCTTGAGAAATATGATAAATTTAGGGGAATTGAGAGATTGATGTGTTGTGGATAATGTATGTTTTCCTAGGCCAAATTGATGAATTTCTTAGAGTTATTTTTGTATATTGAGCTGAGGGAATATATTTGTTGGATTGTGCTTGATTTAATGTATTTTTTTTAGATATCACAATGTCGCCTCGTAGAAAGGCTACAGCTACAGAGAAGGGGAATGACGCATCGTCGTCGACACCAGCTCAACAAGAGACCGTTCATGAGCATCATCCTCTACTGCGAGGAATCACCTTGCACACAGCAGAAGCCCATGAACGATGGGACATATTATCTAGGTTGGAGATACGGCCAACGAGATTCATGCACCAACGGACCTTTGCATGATACGGGATTACGGACGATGTGACGAGGCTCACTCAAGGCGTGATTCCATAGAGCATTCACGAGGAACTGGTTTACTCACAAGACTATGACTTTGGGTTCCTATCCATATCGGCTCCATAGGTACGAGAATGGAGTTCATCTGCGCATGACTTTTCGGTTGGGAAATCGAGGCAGTCTATCTTTGGAAGATCCAGAGAGATTATGCACGGATCCCAATGGGGTATATATCCGGGAGATAGTGGCGTAAATATCGGGCCTACGGACACAAGTTAGCACGGATGGAAGTCGAAATATTTAAGGGCTACAACCCGTAGACGTCCTTAGTCGCATCAATCGTAATCCAAAGACCGAGGTACTTCCACGATTAATCACGTCCGGTGTCTTAGCTCGGGAGAATAGGGAAAGTTCGTAGCGAGACATGCATATTTTAGGCTGCAGCTCTAGAAGCACGACCGATGAATGTGGCGTGTTTCGTGGCGAGCATTTGAGGCTCACCCCAGTTGATAGAGCTAGCATTTGTTGTGGGGGAATGATATCACCGATCGCCACGCACGTCAATGTAGACCCCACTGATGAGCCGATCTCTTGAGAGATCTATCTCAACCGGCGAGCCCTTAACCATGTGTAGTTCCTCAAATCTAGAAAAGATAGGTTGTTGTGGAAGGTCACCGATTTAACGAGAACACGGTGCTTGAGTTGCCAAATGAAGCTCTTACTCGAATGAGCCATGACGATGTTCTAGTGCTACCTAATATAATGGTGAGGACTCCCGAGCATTTAGCAGCCTTTCAGCCTGATGTACCACATGCTCGATCTGGAATAAGGCATGAGCAGCATAGAGCTCGGGCAGAGGAGGAAGCTGTTTATGAGCAAGGAGGAGAGGAGCCTGCCCAGTCAAAACGCGAGCAGTGTTATTAGTCGTTCCATATGCGGGCAGCAGACTTCGATCTATATGCCATGGAGGAACGGATATTTGACCACATTGACACGAGGCATCAGGACCTGTATGAGTGTATAGATGACAGCCGCACAGAGGATCGTCTCTATTATGATGATCAGTTTGCGGGCTTACGAGGAGACATGGGCGATATGCGGCTTCCCGAGCACGTTCTTTGATGAGCGGCGACATCGGCAAGAAGAGGAAAGCGGCGATGGGCGGAGAGCAAAGCAATGCAACGAGCGATATCTCAAGCTTTCTCAGGACATGCATAGCTCGTGGCCATATCATCCACCACCACCTCCGCAGTGAGCATGTTTTATCATGTTTCTTGCTACTCTTTATTTTGTTTTGTTGTTATGTTTTTCTGCTTTTTTGTTTGTTAAGGTGTTGAGTTGAATGACGAGCACGGATGATGAGAATTGTTTTATTAGAAAATTTATTGCAACCGATTTTGTGAGGCAAGCATGTTATGATTATTGTGAGTATCGAGCCTTTGAGAACTTGATCACATGTTTGAAACACATGAGACTTGAGCTTTAATCATCATATCTTTTCGGTCTTGTTTTTTTCTGTGAATAGTTTGAAATAGCATGTGTTTCTCTAGAACTAGCTCGATCTTTTCGAGGTTGCATTGATGTGCTTAAGAATTAGGAGATGATATTAAGCATTCTTTTCTTAGCCTATATACTAACCACACACTAACCTGTTAATCATTTTATCATTTGATGAGCCCGTTTGAGCCTACCTTATTCTATCATGAAGCTGTGGGTTGGGTTGTGTTCGTTAGTGCGAGGTTTGGTTGCAAGAATTGAGGGTTGAGAAAAAAAAGAAAAAAAAAAAAAAAAATGATGAGAAAGTGATAATAAAAATAGTTGCTTACCCATATAAGTTTTTTAAAAAAAAATTATCACAAGTGTGACCAAAGAGCATAAATGGGTAAGTAGCTAGAGCTTGGGATGAGTATATCACTTAGATGAAAATTATGGAGTTCTTAGAGAAAAATGACTCTTTGTTGTGGAGTATTGAAATGAATTATGAAAATTTGGGATTTGTGTCTTATGATACTTATTGTGTTTTTCATTATGGGATTATGAGTCACTTAGCCTAAATATATCCTACCTTACCAAAGAGCCTACATTATAACCCTGTATAAGACCTTTTTATCTTAGTTCTTAAGCACATATTTGAGCAATGGAGAATTAGACGATTTGCAAACTTATGGTAGATTCTGTGTGTTTTTAAACATTGAGAGTATACACGTCCTCATTGATACACTTGAGTGTTTGAGAGTTTATATATATATATCCATGTCGTGAGGATTCAAGTTTGAGAAGGCTTGTACTTATGATTATTATGATATGTGGAGTTTAACGAAAGATGTTGTGATTTGATTAATTTGATTGAATCTTTTGTTGCTCATTGCTTTGAGCCTTATTGCTTTTGCCGTTCGACTCATCGCCTGTTCTTTGGGTTGTCTCTCTCTTTTGTTCTGCTTTTTGGGGACAAACAAAGGTTAAGTTTGGGGAGTTGATAAACCTCATTTCTACCTGATTTATGAGGTCTATTCCGTTCATTTTATAATTGATAAGTGATCATTTGAGCTGTCATTTGATATATTTATGTTTACCTTTAAAGATATTATGCCGTGTGTATTTCGTGTCGTTTTTGCACATGTTTAGATGTCAAAAAGGTGGATCACGAGATACAGGGATTATTGGGCCGAGAGAGATCCCGATATAGGCGCACAAAGAGAACTCGCGAGCAAAGCTCGCGAGTTCATGCGGAATTCAGCAAAACAATACCTCGCGACTTTACTTCACGAGTTAGTCTCGCGAGGAAAGACGGAAGCGCGGCACAAGTAACGATTGACTCATGACCTTTTATCACGACACTTGCTCGCGAGCTAGTCTCATGAGCCAACGCGGCCTAGGGTTCCATATAGCCACGCAACGAGACAGAACTAATGGACTTTAGACTTTACATAACACTTTTTAGCTTTTATCTTTTGCACGTTTTTACATTGAAGAACAGAGTTTACCTTTCATTTTGAGAGAACAAATTTAGTTTGCAGAGTTTATTTTCAATTCAGTTTTCGTTTTCAGTTTTATTCAAGTTCAGAATATTTACGGATTCGAGTTGTTACGTTGTTCATCGTGGATTCCTATGGTTTTATTTATTTAATTCAGTTTATGTTATCTTTATTTAATTCTTGCTTTAGTATTTTAATTATGAGTAGCTAAATTCTATATTGATCCTAGAGTTTGTATGTCTGACTAGATTCGTATAATTTATCTATTGATATTGTTTTGCCGTCCAATTCATGATTTATGATTCTTGGCTTTAATTCTCATGCATTGGTACTTGATCAATATTGATGCATGCTAGTTATGTGATTGATGTCCTGGCGGAATTGATTGCATAGTCGATATCTTGAATACATAATACAAATCTTACCTTGAGACCCGATGGAGATAGGTGAACTGTAGGAGGTTATTCTTTGTGTACTTTTGGTAATTAGCTTACTTCTCTTGAGACCCGATGGAGATAGAGTTTAGGCTAACCTACTACTATAGGCTATCCTGGCGGAAGACTATAGTTACATTAGTGATCCTTCATATGAATGTGGATTAAATTGGTAAACAGATTAATTGATTAATTGTGTGAATCTATTTAGGTTAAGTACATCCCTAGGGTCAATCTTTCATACCTGAATTTATTCTTATTTCATTTGAGTCTAGTTTAATAATCATCTCTCTTATTATCTGTTGCCTGAATAATAATAAAGAATATGTGTGTATTAATTGTTGTGTTTTCGATTTTCAGTCCTTGTGGATACGATATATATACTTCATGTTATTAATATCATTTATTTGGTAAGAAAATAAACGATCAATGCTCTTCACCCTTCACCACATAACCTTCCGGTTGCTGCATATAGATGTCTCTACCGTCTTCAAGGTAACCATTTTAGAAAACCGGTTTTTGCATCCATTTGCCAACCCTCAAGGTTCAAGTGAGCTGCTATGGTCAGAAGAATTCTGATGGACTTGAGAATTTTTCTACAGGAGAAAAGGTCTTATCAAAATCGATGCCCTCAATCTGATTGTTCCCTTTCACCGCAAGCCTAGCTTTAAAAGCCGAAACCTCTCCATCTGAATCTATCTTCCTCTTGTATACCCACTTACTACCTATGGCTTTCTTGCCATCTGGTACAGGTGTTTTCTCGTATACATCCATGGTTGTTATGGACTCAATTTCTAAGTCCATAGCGGTGTACCATGATCTTGCATCTATGTCTTGTATCGCCTCGTTATATGTCTATGGGTCGATTACAACCTGCACGTTTTTTGTCTAAATCTGAAGATTCACCCACGAACATAAATCGCTTGGGTTAACGAACAATCCTTCCACTACGACGAGGCGCCTTGGCACAATGACAATGGTGGTGCAAGAACACGTGGTTCTCTATCTTGCATAATTTGTTGGGTAGGTACCACTTGTACGGTCGGTATCTCCAGTGGAACTCGATCCACTTCAATTTCTTGAAGTATCTAGTGTCGATCACTCCCACTAGACACGACATCTCGTACCTATGGCCTAATCGGAGGTGGAATACGATCATGTTCTAATTCCTGAAGAATGATTTCAACTTTGGATTTCTGGTTTTTCATATATTCCTCCTCCAAGAATCGGGCGTTAGTGCTAAGAACGACCTTCTGATCCTTAGGACTATAGAAATAACCACCTTTCGTTCCTCTAGGATAACCAATAAACAACCTTGCATCAGATCTAGCCTCTAACTTGTTAGTCTTCTTGTTCAGCACATGTGCTGGACTGCCCCATATCCTATGGCTTAAACTAGGCTTGTACCCAAACTATAACTCGAAAGGGGTCTTATCGACTGACTTGGACGGTACTAGATTAAGCAAATATGCCGTTGTTTCTAAGGCATACCCCCAGAACGAAATAGGCAATGTTGCATAACTCATCATTGATCTAACCATCTCTAAAAGAGACCTATTTCTTCGCTACACATCATTTTGCTATGGTGTGCTCGGTGTAGTGAGCTAGGATGTAATCCCACGCTGCACCAAATAGTCCATAAACTCGTTACTGAGGTTTTCACCACCGCGATCAGACTGCAGTGACTTAATACTCTTACCTAGCTTCGTCTCCACTTCCGCCTTAAATTCTTTGAATTTATGAAAGCATTTAGACTTGCGATGAAGCAGGTATACGTATTCGTACCTTGAGTAATCGTTAATGAAAGTGACAAAATACTCGTACCCTCCACGAGCTTGTGTGGACATTGGTCCACACAGTTCAGAATGGACTAGCTCCAACACTTCTTTGGCTCTATACCCTTTTGCTTTGAAGGATCTGGTCGACATCTTTCCCTCTATACAGGATTCACAGACTGGGAACGGAGTAACCGTAATATTACCCAACCCTCCATTCTTAGCCAGTCTTTGGATCCTATTTAGATTGATGTGACCTAAGCTAAGATGCCAAAGATATGTGGTGTCATCTAGCGATGAAAACTTCATCTTCTTAAGGTTTGATGTAGATGCAGCATAATTAAAGATATTATGCTTGGCAGAAATAGTATAAAACGAATTATATAAAGTGCCACCACAAATAACTTCGTCATTTCTTATGATAGAAACACCACTATAAAAAACAATAGAATATCCATGTATAAATAATTTGGAAACCGAAATAAGGTTTCGCCGAAACTCCGACATATATAAAACGTCTTTCAATACTAAAACTGTCCTATCAAATCATAAAGTAACATATTCGACTTCAATAGCCTCGACTTTCATCGCGTTGCCCTTAGAGATTTTTATCTCGTCATCAAACAGCTTCCTTGTCCGTAGGAACCCCTGCAAGGTGTAACAAACACGATCAGTCGAACCCGTATCTACTACCCATGAATAAGTGGAACAAGTCGCTGAACTTGTTTTCGTTACTAAAGTAAATGACGTACCTTGAGCCTTGAGCATAGGACACTTAGCCTTCCAATGCCCAGTCTTGCCAAACTTGAATCACATACCCCTCTTCTTTGGCTTTTTCAAGCCTCCGGTGGCAACCATGATCTTGCTCCCATTGCTCCCACTAGTTTCCTTGCCTCTACCACCTTTGGCATCCATTTTTCTTCTTCCACTTTTCAATGAAAAATTGGGGCCCTTAGATGTGCTAGCTAGGGCATGTGCTCTTTTTCCCATGACACCTTCCGCGGCCACGAGATCATTTAGAAACTGACTAAGTGTATACTCGGTCTTGCTCATGATTGCGTTCACGCGAAAGTTCTCAAAAGACTTGGGTAGTGTGTTAAGAATGATATCGACCTTGGCTTCGTCGTCGATAACTCCTCCCAACTGATCAAGACTATCCATGAGATGAGTCAGGTGGGAGACATGTTCATGGACCAAACTTCTTTTTTCCATCCTACACGCCAAGATTTCTCTCATTGTGTGAAAGCGGACTATCCGATCTGACTGCCCAAACTTACTCTTGAGACTTGATCATATTTCAGTCGCGTATACCATCGATTGATGCTGCAGCTGCAAGCCTTTGGACATATTAGTCATCATATAACACTTGGTCATATTATTTGACTTATGCCAAAGTCTGCTTGACTCTTGCTGCTCATTCGTTGATGCGTCAATAAGGGCATCGGGTGTGGGAGTTGTGAGAACAAACATGTATTATTCTGCGATAAGAACATACTCCATGTTTCGTTTCCATTCGATAAAATTTGAACCGAATAGAGGATTTTTTGTGAGCATATTGATAATCGGTGTAAGAGACATAACTGAAAAGTAATGTAAACACATAAGCATACGATCGCACATTATTTGTAACAATAATATTGTAACCTTTTGATAAAACAATATTAATTGAAACCTCCAATCGCCCAAGGAATCCCACATGCAAGCCACGCGTATGGACGTTTACATATGAACCCCTCGACCAGACTAAAGTATACCTTTTAGTGGTTTAATTTCAATCCATGCTAACTAATCCTTATGATAAATGAAATTAATGAATGGACCTTACTAGACCACATCACTATCGCAAGAAGGGACTTCGCGGGAAGTTGTACTTGAGGTGATGCCTAAGCAATGACCACAATTTTGACAGCAGATAATGAATTCTTAGAATTGGCATACTCACTCTCACCATACCGCTTCTAATTTAAATTCTTTTGTCATCTCATTTTAAATCTATCTCTAGAGAACTTATGAAAATCGCATATGCAAGCCACGCATGTGGACGTTTACACATGAAACTCCCACTTCTCAATAGATTAAAAATTTTTATTTAGAAATCTCATCTGACAAACTTATGATAAATAGTGCAAGCAAGCCATGCATGTGGACGTTTACTCACAGTGCGTACCACTTTGTTTAGAGATCAAAATGTTGAGGTCTTGACATCTTTAATTTTAAAAAAAAATTAATATGTCGGGTTTCTTGCTTAGTCTTTTGTTTCAAAAGGTTTGTCCATGCAGATCAAGTAATCCTAGCATGCTTTCTATAGAACTCAATATGTAAAACATGCTCACAGAATTCTAAAGCATGCTTCAAAATGCGATAAACCTAGCATGCTTGCTATACGCATCCAATCACGAAAACATTGTACATGTTTATCTACGTAATTAAACATACATAGCATGCTACTACATAATTTAAACATCCACGACATGCTTTGAACGATAAAAATAAAATAAATTTGTTCATCGCAGCCAACTCGTGGATCCTGTATTTTCCTGCATAATTTATTACATAAATTTGCAAAGTACAGATTTTCAAAAATCTCGAAACAGGCCATGCATGCACGGGCACGGACCGGACTCGTCAATATTGGATTTGGGCTGAATATCGAAAACCAAGCCGGAACAGTGAATCAGGCCGGGTCGGGTCGGGTCAGAAATCTAGACCCTGGTCAAAAATTGGGTCTGGACCGCAAATGGGTCGCTTCGGCCAAAGATGGGCTGGACCGCACGCACTAGGGCACAGCCCATGCGCACGCCCAGCCGCCAAACCTTGCCCCGTTTCCTACGCGTCGTCGCCCTACCGCGAGCTACTGCCGAGCATCGAGCATCACCGTCGAGATCTGCGTGTTGTGCGCACCCCGCGTGCTGATGTCGTCGCCCGTATGCCTCGTAGAGCGCCAAGCCTGGCCGAGAAGCGTTGTCGCCCAACGTGCTGCTGAGAACTCAGCACATCAACCGAGCGTTAAGGCACGCATCGCGCGTAGAGGTCGTGCGACGAACGCACGCCTTGCGCGTTGACACCCGCATCCTCGTCGCCCGTCTGTCGAGTGCTGTCGAGGCCTACCGAGAGCCCTGCATGTACATTCACACATCTCGTCCCTCCTGCTCGTCGAGAAGCCCACACGTGTCTTTGCCGAACACTGCGTGCATCACGCGCCCGCCAAAGGAGCGCCTTGGCGCGCCGGCGCAAAGGGTACCCGCATGTGAGGGCGCTGATGCCGTGCCTCGTTGTGCCCCGCATGTTGCCTTGCCCGACTTGCCGCACGTCTTGCTGCTGCCAGCATGCTTCCCGTTGTGCCGTTCTATGGGACTCTATCGTCTGTCTCGTTCTTCGTCTTCTTCGTCTTGTTCTTCTTTTTACAGATTAGATTTACAAAAATAAATCCTAATCTAACCACGGATTTTCTCGTGGTAAAAAATGAAATCCGACAAAAAACCAAAAACAAAAATCGAGCCACGATGAACGATAGATTCACAATTAATTAATTGCGCAAGTATTACTCAAACATGAAATAATCCAACAGAGCCAAGATATTGATCCCTGTCTCCGATACCAATTGTAGGGAAATATGATTTTAACCCTCTCCCGATGATCTATCTTGGATGTTTAATTCACCATACATTGATTATGTACCTAGCATGCACCTATATAATTCCATGCAACACGTTGGTATTTTCTCGTATTTACCTGCGAATTTGTCGGACAAAGAAGAGGATCAAGACTCGTGCTTTGATCTTCTGGACTGTATCTCGTTTGCCAAAACTCCAATGCCGAGTGAGAGCAATCTATGGAGAATACTACAAATTTCACCTTCTTCCACACCTTAAGATTTTCGATAATCTCAACTATAAGAATAGTGTATTCTGATTTTCTCTCACCTTATATTTATAATGTAACCCTAGAAACCTATTAGGATAGTATCTCTGCATATCTAATAAATACAATCATATCTTCTCAGATAATAGAGAATCAGAACAGAGTCCCAGTGGGACTCTCCTATGTGGTGGACGAAATCTTCAGCAGCTACAGGCCTTGATGGGCTAGCCCAGGGATCAAATGCAAGGAATAAAGATGGGCCTCAAATGAATTAATTATCTTATGTTCAGCACAGAACATAAATTAATTCATAAACATGCATTCATGCCATTAGAGAATAAATGTTGACTTATCAATTTATTATCAAAGTTGAGTCGGGCTTGCACTTAGACTTTACGAATCCTCGTATTTAAGATATCGCACGTCTATTAATTATTTATAACGTTCTGACTGCTTAAAATAATTAATCTCTTTAATTCCTTAAGTAGTACCACTCAACCTTATTATTGTAATTGAGATAACTCAACCTGCAGGGTTTAGTACAATTAACATTTTGAGCTCCTTAAGGGGACGTTATCATCCTGAACGGATACGGTGACTCGATACAGGTAACTAGCATGACATACAAGCACTGCCACCACCCAAGATACGGAGAATATTGGGTTATCTCATGTAACCCTCACCCATAACAAGTCAAATTGATGGTCAACGACTCATACTCACCTAAAACCTTATCGAGGTTTAGATCAACATATAGTCACTGAGATCTAGGTTCTTCACGATGGTCAGATAGAAGAACTCATCTCACTGTGATCCATCAATACGTCAGAGACGTACCAGTATAGACAAGCAACCAAGTCAAGTTACTTCTTATCTATACTACAGCCTATACCGACAAATCGTTTTCAAGTTGTCTCAGCTGTGATCCTTTTTATATCTCATTAAGCTTGACCAATCATATAGACTTCTGTGATCTCCTACACACTGTATGATCTAACTTATATATAAGATAAAGGAACATACATATGCAATAGAGTAAACAATTCAGATAGGAGATTGTAATAGTGGTTACAGGAAACATTGTATACAAGCTCAACCAAACTGCTTCCAGTATACAAATCCAACACTAAAGCCATCCCTCCGGCAACGGCACCAAAATTTGTTAAACCTAAATTTGCACCTCTAGGTTCTCGCAATAGTACGAGACCTTTGTAATGTGTCGAGAAAGGCTTAACAGGGCTACAATTCTATGTCACACATAAAAACCGAAAAGAAATACTAACGTCCTAAAATAAGGGGGCTGTTACGAAGCGGACGAAAGCTGGAAAGAAAATAAAGCATGAAAAGGATGCACTTGGACAATAAGAGGAATTGACAGATACACAGAATTGGAGACGGTGTTCTAGGGTTCAAAATATATCCTCGCTATTAATGAGCCAAGGACCGGTGCACATAGCATAAACCACCTACGCCTCTCACCTAGTGTTCAACATAAACTAGTCTCCCGGCCCCATCAATGTTAGACTCAAAATTAATTACCACTAGTCTCTCAACCCTACCACCATCAACTACGAAGGATATTTAAACACAAATACACACGATAGCAAAAACCTATCCGCATATATCAATTACTCAACAACAAACCAATCTCTTGACCTCGCTCGTTGTTAAACTTATATGTATCGTAAAACTACACTCGCATTACTTTATAATCAAACATAAGCACATAATCAACCTCCACTACTATCATAAAATAATCAATTTATATGGATAAGAAATTACAAATCATCAACCCAACAATCACGATTCAAGACAAGAAAAAATCCAACATTTATTTCCTTACAAATCAATAATTTATCTCATGGTAGACGTATCCCCCTAGCAATTACATAGACATAATGGAACGAGAAAAAATTACAAACCATTCATAGATAAATTCGTCTTCCAAAAGTCCGAAATCTTTCAATCCCAATTGTTAATCCAAATGAAAGAATTAAAATGGAAGGAAAAGGAAAAGAAAATAGAATAAAATTACGCCCAGCATCGGACGGGATGAAGCGCCGGATGCGAGAGGCTACTGGAATGAGGAAGAAGAGGTGCCCAGCGTCGGACGGGAGCGGAGCACCTAACGCGCTGGGTGAGGCTGGAGAGATACGGCGGGCGCTACGCCTGATGAAGCGTCGGCCGGGCTGGAGCGTACGTGGAAGGCAGCGGCACGACGAGGGAATGGGCATTGGGTGATGCCTGACGGGGGCGAATCGCGACGTACCTTGCAGGATAGAGCGTCAGACGCTGTGTGAGATGCATTGGGGCACCGGAGAAGCAAGGCCATGTGCTTCCGAGGGGGCAAGACCACGTGCTTCCACGGGGGCAGCAAGGAGGACCGAGGCCGACGCTGCAAGCGTGAGAAGCTCGAGGTGAGGCCAGCGCTGGGGCAAGGCTGGCGCTAGCGTACATGGGAAGTAAGACGAGACATGCGGCGTTGGGTTGCATGGCCGGAGCGACGATGTGCGGCCGTGGCCGCATTGTGCAGCGAGCACTGGGTTACGCGGCCGGAACGGCGATGCACGATCGTGGCTGCATTGTGCAGCCAACGCTGGATAGAGACACTGATAAACCCCATTTCTGCCTAGTTTATGAGGCAGTTTCCGTTCGGTTTATAATAATTAAGAGGTCATTTGAGCTTTCATTTAGTATGTTTATGTTTACCTTGAAAGATATTATGCCGTGTGTATTTCGTGTCATTTTTGCAGAGGTCTGGATATCAAAAATGTGGATCACGAGAAAGAGGGATTTTGTCCCGTGAGAGCTCGCTCGCAAGTAAAGACGAAAATTAGGCAAGTACGTTGTTTCAACTAAAAGTGTTCTCTTAATTGACTCATAATCGAATTGTTGGGAAAACTGATTTTAACCCTCTTCCGAGGATCTATCTTGGATGTTTAATTCAACATACATTGATTATATTCCTAGCATGCACCTATATAATTAATTGCAACACGTAGGGCTTTTCTCGTGTTTACCTTTGAATCTGTTGGGGATGAACGGATCGAGACTCGTGCTTTGATCTTCTGGACTGTATTCCGGTTGCCCAATCTCCAATATCGAGTGAGGATAATCTATGGAGAATGCTACAGAAAATCACCCTAACCTCTCTTGTATTTTTGAAAATCTCCTCCTAATGAGCACTCGGAATTCTCGAAAATATGATGGTGTTAATAGATGATTAACCTTGATCTTATCTCTTACCTTATATTTATAATGCATTACCATAATCCCATAAGGAAAGGATCCATGCATATCCCATAAATATAATAATATCCTTATGGATAAAGAGAATCAAATCTTATCCATAGAGAGGAGATAGGCGCCGATTTTCCTCCTAGCTTGGGGCCTGGATGGGCCAGCCCAGGGATCAAATGCAAGGATTAAAGATGGGCCTCAAATAAAATAATTATCTTATGTTCACCCGTAACATAAATTAATTTAAAAATATTCATTCATGCCACTAGAGAATAAATCGACTTACCCTTTATTACTAGAAGGTGAGTCGGGCTTACACTTAGACATTACGAATGCCCGTATTTAAGATATCGCACGTCCATCAATTATTTAGAGCATTCGATCGCTTAAAATAATTAATATCTTTAATTCCTTAAGTAGTACCACTCAACCTTATTATTGTACTTGAGCTAACTCAACTGTAGGTTTAGTACAATAAACCTTTGAGCTCCTTAAGGGACGCCATCATCCTAAACGGATACGGTGACTCGTCTACGTATAACTAGCATGAGATACAAGCACCGCCACCACCCAAGATGCGGAGAATATTGGGTTAGAACATATAACCCTCACCCATAACAAGTCAAAGTGATGGTCAAGAACTCATACTCACCTAATACCTTATCGAGGTTTAGATCATCGTAAGTCATCGAGATCTAGGTTCTTCACGACGGTCGATAGAAGAACTCATCTCACCGTGATCCATCAATACGCCGAGACGTATCAAAGACAGAGAAGCAACCAAGTCAAGTCACTTATCTATACATGAGGCTATACCGACAACTCGTCCTCAAGTTGTCTCGGTGTGATTCTTTTATATCCGATTAAGCTTCGACCAATCATACATACTTTTTGATCTTCTACACACCGTATGATCTAACTTATATATGAGATAAGGAACACGGATATATGCAATCAAGTAATCAATTCAGATAGGAGATTGTAATAGTGGTAACAAGAAACATTGTATACAAGCTCAACCATAACTGCTTTCAGTATACAAATCCAACACGAATGAGGTGATGTAATAGGGAAAGTTAACCCAAGTCGTCTCTCAAGGAAAACTTAACAGGGCTTATTGTTCGTGTCATACACATAAAGCGGTAAATCCTAAACAATCTAATACCAAAGAGGGTTTTTGAACATACGGGAATTTAAATGCGAAAAAGTAAAATATATGAAAGAAAGCAATCTAACTAGGGGTTGTCAATCCCTAGTGGAGAACTGTTCCGACCAAATTGTTCTACTAAGTCGCTCACAATAGTACGAGGTCCCTATAGGCTGGTAAGGTCGACCCAAGTCGAATCTCTCGAGGAAGACTTAACAGGGCTTATGATGTGTTACTAAAAACGATAAATCTAAATCCTAAACTTGATTGGGGATGAACTTAACTAAGATTGACATGAAATTAAATCACGCAAACGATTCAAACAAATGATCAAAGCAGTTCAATAGCAACAGGAGTAATTCAAGATTGTGAGAAAGACTAGGGTATTAGGGTTCTTCGCCTTGATTAATTGATTTATGCTTGTTTAAGAAATCTATCTATTCATGCAATCCTCAAACCTCAATCCAAACACTCGACTTTCGTTCCGTGAATTACACCTAGGTTATCAAATTTCACAAATACATAAACTATTAGAGTACCCGTTTCCGGTAACCTCTAATCCAATTGATTCCTATGATGCAACGTATCTATCTCTCGATAATACACGAAACATAAACAATTAAATGGTGATCAAGCACTTAACAGTAAACCTTAGGATTCAATTGGTATACTCAATCAAAACAAATAAACAATCAATCAATTTGAATCACCCAACCCTAGAAGAAGATTAGTTCATGCTCATCTCACGGATCAAACAATTATAATCAATAGAAATCATTATCCAATAATTCAACGGAAGAAAAAATGAATAACAATTCTTACAATCACAATAGTCGTTGATGAATTTCTTCAATCAAAGTCTTGAATCAATCAAATGCAAAGGAATTACTTGGAAAACAAAATGAGGAATAATTCGCGTGGAGGAATGCTCTCAAATAAACTGACGAATCTAAAATAAAATAATAACTAGGGTTTCAGCGCGTGTTTCAGTATTTATATCAGAAGAAAATTCACGCCCGTACCGAACTCGACGCAGCACGGACGCCGAGGAGCTTCGAATGAAACGACCTCGGCTAGCGCTGCATGCATCACACGACCGGACTTGACGAGTTTCTTGACAAGGTGCGAGCGCCGGTTGAGAAACCAGCGCCGGACGCGACGTGATTCTGGAAAGACACCGAACGCGGTGGGAGTGCAGGCACGGACGGTGCATGCACCTGAAAACGTGTGCGGCCGAGCACGCGCGGTAAGGCGAGGTGGGCGTGGGCGCGGGGCGCTGGTAGCGCCGCTTCCGATGCGGAAGGCAGCGTGCGGGCGGGCGCGCGGGCGCAAAGTGGAAGCGTACAGCTGGCATCGCTTCCAGCCACGGATGGGCGTGGGTGCGCGGGCGCCGGGCTAGCGCCGCTTCGATGTCGGAATGAGAGGCGGCGAACGCCCGTTGGGGCGCAGCGGCGCTGGGTGGCCGAGGCCGGGCAAGGCGAAGTGGTGAGTAGAGCTGGGCGCACGGAGAGAGTGCTTGGAGCGCGGGCGCCGGGTGCTGCGCGCTTGATGTTTCGCTCCGTTCTCTCGCGTCGATCTTGAATTGCAAACCGCTGCCTATGAACTTCTATGGCAATGCTCTTCGATAAACTTGATCTTGGCAGATCCAATTCATCCTATTTTAATGTCGTTTTTCTACAAAACATCGAAACAAACGAAGTAAGTTCGAATCGATAAATATTAATCAAACCAACGGCATAAATAGGACAAACCACTGAAAATGACATGTAAAACAATACAAAGAATAAGCATAAATTCATACCGAATAACTCCCCCACACTTATCCCTTTGCTTGTCCTCAAGCAAAGTCTATACTAGTAAGAGTAGGGAAGATAATTCTTGCAACTTCACTCTTAGTCTAATCAATCAAACCTTATTGCTTTTCCCCCACACTTGGTGTTTACGTATTCAAAGATAATGTGAAATAAATCTGGGACGGCAATTGATTTCCAATAAATAAAAGGGTAACCTCTGCTCAGACCCAACTCTCCGCTAGGGGTGAACTAACTAATGTGGTCACCTTTAGCAACAAGTTCCTTTTTTAAGCACATAGAATGTTTTAACAGATTTTGAAACAATGTTCGAAAGGTGAACTCTCGATGAACTCGAGTTTTCTATCGTGGTTTCCCATGTCCATTTCTCAATTTACGAGAAAGAGGGACAAAATCCCATCCTCCATTTCAACAATCTCAACATTTCATTCTCTACATTTTCTACTCTTTTTCACACTTTTTTTTATATATATATAATGAAACAAGTATGTAGGAAACCACAATGTTAACACTACCCTAACATTAGCCGGACAAATCACATCAATTTTCCCCTATTCATTTTCTATCAATCACAATCTAAATCAATTCACATTACACTCGAATCATATATCACCAAAAGTCTCGGCAATTTAAAATCAGTTTGACCAATACCATAGAGTTTAGTTGCACAAATCAAAATCCTAATTTACTCAAGATATACAATACTTGATTCCAAGAAATCAAATAAGCATGTATGCACATCACCAAGCATACAAATAGATAAGATGTGCACACAAACCGAGTAATCATCCACACATTTTAATTAGAAACCTTGTCCCAGTGCTCCAAACATTAATAACACAAAATGGCCATAGAGGATGATACTTCCCTGATAATAGACGAGTGTGCGCTGTAAAATTGGAGCATCACGGCTTCACCACACGGATTACAATGTCCCAAAACTCAAGAATAATTAACACCGAAACCTGCATCACACAAAACCAAAACAAAGACGAAAACACAAACACAAGCAAAACCAAAAGAAAACAAGAACAAAACAGAAATAAACGTGGGTTGCCTCCCACGAAGCGCTAGTTTTAACGTCGTCAACCCGACCATTGGTTTCTCATTTTGTTGAATTTTATCGAGCGAGAAGCTTCGCTCCGACTCTCATTATCCAACGCGTCTCTGCTAGGCGATAACCATCTTCTGGTGAGTAAGGTGGCGGATCATTCCACTTATCCTTTAATTGTACTTCACCCCGATCTTTCTTACACTTAGCTTGGAGTGTGGGGTCAGTCTTCTTGCTGTCGATTTCTTTATGACTTGATTTATTGTCAACTTCTTCCTTAGACATATGTACCTGCAAGACCTTATTCTCGTCCGAAATATCAAGTGCAATGATAGAAAAGCGTGATGCGATGGTAAAGCAAAGAGAACTATCACTCGTACTACTAGCACGGAATATCTCCGCTGCTCCCAAAGCAGTCAAGCTTATCAATCCTTTAGTAAAATCAATTTGGGTATTTGTTGTAGCCATAAATGGCCTACCTAACAACAACGGATGTCCACTCATGTTTTCCGCTCTTTTCTCCCATATCAATGACAACAAAATCAATCGAGACTAAAAGGTTACCCATTCTTATTAAAACATCTTCGATCACACCCTTGGTACCAAATAGTTCCTCGCCTAATTCTAATCGCATGTCGGTTTGTTTTAACTCCCAAGTTTTAATGAGTTGAGCAGAGAAAAGACATTAAGTTAATCCCTAAGACCCAAATCAAGCATCCCGATGCTGATTTTCCATTACCAAAAGCAACATTAAGAGTAAAGCTACCGGATCGCATTGCCTTGGTTTGGGTTGGTGAATAGGCTTCTTCTTCTTCTCAACTACCACTTTCTTCATATTCCTCGCCTCATTCCTTTCGACTATCGACTGCTCGAAAATGGAACAAGTGGCTTGTAAACTCATGAGGTCGTTTCTTCTTCCATTCTCGTCTCTTCATCACCCTCGCACTTCTTATTTTCACTTCCATAAGCAAGAATAACCTCGACATGCTCTGACCGGCTAGGAAACTTCCCTTTGGTCTCTTCTCACAAGTCGCTCAACTGTTGACCATCCGTCCCACTTCGAGTTTCCACTCTTTTTCAAAGATGCCCAAAGACTCAAATCTCAAGTTACTTGCTTGGATAAACGTGTTTGAGAATCCTCAAGCGATGGTTTATTGGGAGCATCAATTTGTTGCCGAGTTTGTCGAGGTTCTTTGTTTGAACAGGTTTCCTGACTTGATCCTCCTTGATTTTGACTCCAAGAGAAGTTAGGATGATCTCTCCAACCAGGGTTCTAAGAATTTGAGAAGGAGTCATATCTGGGCCTCGACGGTAGAGCCGGCAAAATTGGCCCGACCCAGTGGGTCGGCCCGGGGTACCCGAAATTGGGATCGGGTTGGGCTCGTAAAAATAGTGGTCCGAAAAAAATCGGGCCTAAAAAGCCCGCCCATATAACCCGGCTGGCCTATCGGGCTTTGGGGCTAAAAAGCTCGGGGTTTTCGGGCTAAAAAGCCCGCCCACACATTTAAAGTTTTAATATTTTATATTAGTAGTAAATACTAAATAGTAAATATAGAAAATAAAATGAATGACTATTAAAAACTCCTCCTTTCGTCCATCCCTCTCTCTATTACATTTCTTTAAGGTTGATGTTTGATGTTTGATGTTTGATGATATTTGTAACTTTAAGTTTATCTTATTTACGTTGAAATTGATATTAGACTTGTTAGTAGATTTAATTTATTTTATTTATTTTGGAATTGATGTTAGTAGACGTAATTTATCTTATTTACTTTGAAATTGATGTTAGTAGATTTAATTTATTTATTGTTATCATATTTTTTTGAAATTAAAAATAATATCTTATTAAATTAAATATTGGGCGGGTTTGGCCCGATGTTCAGTGGGTGAGATGGGGTCACTGGCTACCACATATTGGCTCGATAGTATTTGGGCGGGCCACCAACCCAGTAAAACCATTAAGCTCATTGGTCGGGTCGAGCCACCGACCCGCCTTTTACCATTTCACCGACGGATAGCCTTGATGATTGCCTCTTTGGTACCCTTGTTGGAACCCTTGCATAGCATTAACTTGCACTTCTTCATATGCCATCTCAGTGGTTCTTTGGCACATGTTGGCTCCATGCCCCGCTTCTCCACAAATACCACAAGTTTCCATCAACATCGCTTGTTGCTGTTGGAATTTAGGTGATGTCTGAGGCTCGGTTGTTCTCAATAACTGAACTTGGCGAGTGAGATCCGCTAGTTGCTGTGTCATTTCATAGTTGGGTGTCATCTCTTTTGCTGCTGCAGTAGGTCTTCGTCCTGCACTTCTCCTTTGCGAGTTTGCAGCTAGCGTCTCCAATATCTCGCTAACATCATAAGCAGTATAGTTTCCAATGTCTTCTCCAGCCACATTATCTATCATGTATTGAAAATCCATCGTGAATCCATCATAGAAAAACTGATTGAGAAGCTTAGCTGGGTAATGTGATGCAGACACTGCTGCTGTAACGACTTGAAATGATCCCATGCCTCATGCAGAGGTTCTCCAGCCATCTGCTTGAAGGTGGCTATCTGAGCCCTCAGCTCTTGTGTTTTCTAGTTCGAGTAGTATTTTCCCATGAACTTATCATATACGGCTTGCCAACTCGTCAGTGAACCAAGCTGTAGAGACATCAACTGTAATACCCCAGAAAATTTAAAACTTCGATTTATTTAATTCATTGAGTTAAATCGATGTTTGAGAGTAGAGCGATTATTAAATTTTATAATCGTCGACGTTTCTATTTTATTTCGAACGAGAAAGATTTAAACGAATATGGGAGAACGAATATAGTTATAAATCGAGTTAGACATTTTTTTTTATATATGGGATAAATGGTCTAGTCAAACCACATCATTTTTATTCCTTGGAATATTCCATATTTTTTTTTCTTATATAATCTTTCTTTCAGACCTCATCATTCCATCTCTAAGCATCATATGAAAATTTTATACAACACACTTTTTCCTCTCACTTCCAAGTCTATTTTCCTCTCATTTTCCAAGTCTGCCAATAGCAATGGAAGAAAACCTCATTCTCATTTCAGCAAACAACAAGGGTATATCTTTCTCCTCATTCTATACTTTCTGTACTGAAGCAATATGTACAAACACATGTATATTGATACAATTATTTCTACACATGTTCTTGGAAACAAACCAACACAATCAAACCAACAAATAAAAATCATAAAAATGTAGAAAGGTTGCAATTACAGAGTTAGGAATTTTCTTAAAATTTGTCCGAGCCATTAGGGCTCGTCTGTCAGACGTGGCCAAGTCGAGACGGCGCAGAGGAGGCGCGGTGGTCAGAGCACGGCGCGGTTGTACGGCCGAGGGCTGGGAGGCAACAGCGGCTGCTGTTCGGCTGAGGGACGAGCACGGTGGCCGGAGCAGAGACGGCGCCAGATCCGCGCGCCGACCAACGAAGACCGTCGGCGACGACGTCTTCGGGTCAGAATCGGCAACGGCGACGGCGATCTGCGCGAGAGAGATGCGTTCGTCCGTGTGCCGTCCGTGAGAAGAGAGAGAGATCTACGTGTGTGTGCGCCGATTCGCACCGAGAGAGAGAGGGAGGGCTGAAATCGGCGGCGATGGCACGGCTCGCCGGAACCGGAGGCGGAGGAAGATGGCGGCGGCGCTTGTGTGTCTCGTGTGTCGTGCGCGTAAGTGAGATATTAGTGCTCGCGAGTGGGTGATTGAGAGGAAAGATGGGAGGTCGAACGATCGCGACGGCTCACCGACCGCGATACGGCGGCCGGCCGTGGGGAAGAAGACCGCGTATGTGTGTGTGTGTGAGTAGAGGATGAGAGGCGTGAGAGTGGAGATGGGGGCGCATGGGGTAGTAAATTAGGTTAGTTTAATTATTTTTCTTGTTGGGCGTATTCATTGGGCGTTTTTAAAAAAGTTTGGGCCAAAGCAAGTGGGCGAAATTAATGGTAATGGGTGCTAGAGTTTTAATTTTAGTTGTGTGTTGGGCCTTAATTTCACATGGGCCGATTTTAATAGGTATGGGTCAAATATAGTTGGGCCTCTTGTATTAAATTAATACGGGCCTTCGTAATAAATTGCTATGGGCTTCAAATTAAAATGACATGGGCTCTTGAATTAAATTGATATGGACTTTTAATTAAATTGAAGATGGACTTAGACTTATTTTCAATATTGGGTTAAGAATTTAATTTGGTAATGAATTTGAATTATTCATCTATGATCCATTAAAATCAAATTAATGATTGAATAAATTCTATATTAATTAAATATGAGATTTAATTTTAGTAATTAAATTTTGAGATAAATTCTTAATTAATTAAATAATAATCTAAATATCAATTATTTAGAGTGAATTAATTAAATTCATTAGATTGAATAAAGTCTAATTTTTAGAAATTGAATAACATAATTAATTAATTATGTTAAGGGATAATTTGAGAATTATTATTTTTAAGTGATTTATTTATGTGAGATGAACCTTATGTAAATTGTTACAAATGTGTGATTGAAATAAATCCTAATTAATGGATATCTAAGATGAATTAAATTAATTTGATTGATTAATCAAATATTATTAGACTTTTTAATTGATCCATTTATTTAAGCTTTAATTATGGATCTATTTAATTAAATTAGAGATTTAATTAAATATTAATGAGTTGATTATGTCAAGTAGATGCTTGAGAAAATATTATTTAAGCAACTTTAATTTATAGAACGATTGTTAGAAGATGATTGAATTATAAGAAACCTTTATTGATTGTATACTATAGATGTGGGTTTCTCTGATAGAATATGTGGGACGTGTGAGGCGAGAAACACGGCAAGGAAATGATAGTGATGAATGAGGTATCGGAGCTCGAAATCGTTGATACGTGTTAACAAATGATGAATATTAGTTATGAATTTAAGATTCATAAATTGTACGAAACGACGCGGAGAAACATCGATGAAAAGGAAGAATGCAATATCGAAGTGTCATTTATCGTCACGGCGAGACGAACCTAATAGACGATATATAGATTGTTAACTGAGTCGTATCAATAACAAAATCTAAAACCCGTAAACTCTAATACTTAAAAGATATCGAGTTTGTCGAATCTTAATGATACTTACCAAAAGCGAATGACGTACTAAATTATATTTCTTACGTTGATAAGGTCCAGCGTGGGACGTGACTAAAACGATAAAGGATTGCTAGCATGTATTTCAAGGAGGACAATTCTTGAGGTGGGCTTTTCTTGAAACAAAATGATTATGCATAACTCAAAGCATGATTTACAAAAGCTTTATGAAATATTATTGCATGAAGCTGTTATTGACCGCCAAATATTTATGTTTTGTTGTGTCCATATCGAGGTTGGTTTGTCCAAATGTGGGACGAGAATTGATTGGTATATCAATGTGGTATGTGAATGAGTTGGTCCATAGCGTTAAAAAGGGTAACGATCGGATCCGACTTAGTTGAGGACTAACTCGGATTGTGTACACGTGTGTTGTGTGTTAAGGTTAGCTACCTCGATCGGTCACGGCGACTATGTGTAGGTGGCCACTCCATAGTGCGTGAATGAATGAACGTATGATTGATGAATGAATTACCGATATGGAACAACGTGGATGAAATAGTCCGGCCGGACACTTTTGGAAAATGATAAAATATTTAATAGGCATGTTTCAACTAAAATCCTCATGTGCTATTGTGGGCAGTTCAATAACTTTTATAAAGAAAATGTTTTCGGCAATGAGTCCACTGAGTACTTTTGTACTTAGCCCTGCATATTCGTTTTTGATGTGCAGGTTGAGCAAGGATTGATGATGGGTGCGAGGTGGTGCAAAGTGGTACTGGTTTTGTTGCTTTAATTGAAAGGATTTCTAGAACCTTGAGCATGCATCATCATATGTATGTTCACACGTTTAGTTGCTGCCAAACTCTGATGTTTTGTTGGTATTTGTTGATTATGACTGCTTTCATATCGTATTGAACTGGAGGTCGCACTGCCTTGAGCGCATACCGATTGGGTTAGACTTGAACATGGAACCTTTTTGGCAAGTCTTTCTGTGACTTGAGTTTGTACCGATACAACGTATTCCTTTCAGTCTACGCATTTATTCGCAATTGATTGGTTAATCGTATTGGTTTAAATTATATATATATCCATTGCATTTAGCATACCGGTGACGATCCACGTGATCCGTACCTCCTTTGGAAGTCGGGTCGTCACAAAAGTGGTATCGTGAGCACTTGTTCGCTCGAACTCTAGAAACCCTTTCATTGAATCCTAAGTTGAAAGTTGAGTCTTGAAACTCTTGGTATTTTATTGTCTTTCCTGGATCTTAAATTGAAAGTTGGGACTAGAAATTATTTGTGTTTGACTACCATCGCATCAAGACTCCATCATCGTCCTGCTCAACGAGGAAGAAGGTAATTATCTCAATTGGAAGTTGTTTAGAATTGTGGAAGTTGCTTTGAAATGGTTAAAGTTGTTTTGAAATAATGGAAGCTTATGAAATATGAAATGGACTTACAAAATTCGTATGGTTTTGAAGGTTGAAATATGTTTGAAATGAGAAAAGTCTCAAAATTTCAAATGGAGTTGTTGTTTTCAATGATTTTGGGAAAAAAAATGATTGAAATTGAAAAGTTATTTTCAAAATAACTGGTTGTAGATTGAAAAGAGTTGAAAACTCTGAGAGATTGATAAAGGAATGATACGAGAATACATGTTTATCTCAATATATGTTAAGAGTTGTGTTTACTCTTATATGCAAAGCATGCTAGAGGCATAATGTAAATGAGTATGTTTCCCATGAGAACATAGACTCTTAAGACGCATGATCCCTTTTGCGCCGAACTTAGTATGAGAACATAAGGTGTTCCTGTTGGATTTGTATACTAAAAGCAGTTTGGTTGAGCTTGTATACAATGTTTCCTGTTACCACTATTACAATCTCCTATCTGATTTGAATACTTGATTGCATATATATCGTGTCCCCTTATATCATATATAAGTTAGATCATACGATGTGTAGAAGATCACGTAAGTCCGTATGATTGGTCAAGCTTAATGAGATATAAAAGTTTCACGGTGAGACGACTTAAGGACGAGTTGTCGGTTTAGGCTGCAGTATAGATAAGAAGTGACTTGACTTAGTTGCTTGTCTATCTTTGATGCGTCTCGACGTATTGAAGGATCACGATGAGATGAGTTCTTCTTTTCGACCGTCGTGAAGAACCAAGATCTCGGTGACTTACGATGATCTAAACCTCGATAAGGTATTAGGTGAGTATGAGTTCTTGACCATCACTTTGACTTGTTATGAGTGAGGGTTATATGTTCTAACCAAGATTCTCCGCATCTTGGGTGGTGGCGATCTTGTATGTCACGCTAGTTATCTCAGACGAGTCACCGTATCCGTTTAGGATGATGACGCCCTTAAGGAGCTCAAAGGTTTATTGTACTAAACCCCGCAGTTAAGTTAGCTCAAGTACAATAATAAGGTTGAGTGGTACTACTTAAGGAAATGAAGTTATTAATCGCTTTAAGCGATCAGATTGCTATAAATGATTAACGGACGCTCGATATCTTAAATACGGGATTCGTAATGTCTAAGTGCAAGCCCGACTCAACTTCGGTAATAAAGGGTAAGTCGGCATTTATTCTCTAGTGGCATGAATAAATGTTTATAAATTAATTTATGTTCTCGGTGAACATAAGATAATTAATTTATTTGAGGCCCATCTTTATTCCTTGCATTTGATCTCCGGGATTTGGCCCATCCAGTCCGTAGCATCGAGGAAATCGGCGCCCTATAGCTCTCAAAGGCAAGATTTTATTCTCTTTATCCCACAAGGATATTATTATATTTATGGTATATGCATAGATCCTTTCCATATAAGATTATGGTAATAATCACGAGTATGGAAATAATCGATAGTATGGAAATAATCCTAAGATTATGGTAATATTCCATATAGGATTATGGTAATTTCCATATAGAATTATGGTAATTTCCATATGGGATTAAGGTAGTGCATTATAAATATAAGGTATGAGATAAAGTCTAGGTTAATGCTCACATATTGAGAATAAGATTTTCGGCCATCTCATATACCTTGAGAGAGAAAATTTTCGAGAGTATTATTGAAGAGAGCTCGGGTGATTTTCCGGTGTATTCTCCATAGATCGTCCTCACTCGACGTTGGAGATTGGGCAACCGGAATACAGTCCAGAAGGTCAAAGCACGAGTCCGATCCATTCGATCCATTCATCTCGTTCCATCGACCTCTTCAGATCCAAAGGTAAACACGTGAAAACCCCTACGTGTTGCGATTTAATTATATAGACGCATGCTAGGTTTATAATCAATGTATGGTGAATTAAACACCCAAGATGGATCCTCGGACGAGGGTTAACATATGTTTTCCTACATTGGTATCGAGCACGGGATCGTAATCTTGGCTCTGCTGGATTAATTCACGTTTGATTATTACGCGTTTAATAATTGTGGATCTATCGCTCATCGTGGCTCGTTTATTGTTTTGTTGGTTTTGTTTTACACCACGAGAAAATCCGTGGTTAGATTAGATTTTATTCGTAAATCTTATACGTAAAGAAGAACGAGACGGAAGAACGAAGAAGCAAACGACGGGAAAACAGTCTCGGCATCATCGGGTGGTTTCGCGGCGAGCCTCGCGATCGCTAAGGCGATCGCGAGGGCTGCGGGAACAACGGGCGCTGCTCTCGCGAGATCCTCGGCGCCTAGCGAGCGAGCTCGCTGTCGTGAGGATTACCCGCGAGGCTGCGCGCCGTCTGCGAGCTAGCGGGCGACGGCGCGCGTGCCGCTGCGAAACTCGGCGCGCCGCGCGGACTCGCGGTCGCGAGGTATGGCCGCCGGGCGGCGATGTCTCGGCGGACGTTCGGCGCTGGGCGTGGCGGCCGCACGTGCTCGATGGGTCGTGGTCGCATTAGCGATCGCGAGGTAGCCCGCGAAGAACATGCGGGCGGCGCGCGACGCAGGGGCGGGCGGCGGTGGGCTTTGCCGCTCAGCGGCCCGCCCAGATTGGACCGACCCGCCCTGACCCGCTTTTCCCGCCCAATCCAGATTTTCGGTCCGTGCCCGTGCACGCGAGGCCTATTTGTTGAATCCGTCCATGCCCGGCACGCGAGGCCCGTTCAAGTTTATTTACATACTTTGTAAATCTATGTAATAGATTAGATTTAAATGTGCGGGTTTCACGATTGAGCGCGATGAGCGTTTTATTTTATTTTTATCGCTCATATGCATGTCGTGGATGTTTATATTACGCAAATAGCATGCTATGTATGTTTATATTACGTTGACAAACCTTTATGTGTTTTACGTAATTGGATGCGCATAGTAAGCATGCTAGGTTTATCGCGTTTATCAAGCATATTTTAGAATTTCTGCGAGCATGTTTTACATGTTGATTTCTATAGAAAAGCATGCTAGGATTACGTGATCTGCATGGACAAACCTTTTGAATAAAAAGACTAGCAAGCAACCCGACAAATTAATTTTTCAAATTAAAATGTCAAGACCTCCACTTTTGATCTCTAAACAAAGTGAGGACGCTTGTGAGTAAACGCCCACACGCTGCTTGCTTGCACTTGTTTATCATAAGTTTGTTAGATGAGATTTCTAAATAAAACATTTTTAATTCTATTGAGAAGTGGGAGTTTCATGTAAACGCCCACACGCGTGGCTTGCATGTGCGATTTTCATAAGTTCTCTAGAGATAGATATAAAATGAGATAACAAAAGAATTTGAATTGGAAGCGGTATGGTCCGAGTGAGTATACCAATTCTAAGAATTCATTTTCATCGTTAAAATTGTGGTCAATGCTAGACATCACCTCAGTACAACTTCCATGAAGTCCCTTCTTGCGATAGTGATGTGGTCTAGTAAGGTCCAATTGTTAATTTCATTTGTCATAAGGATAAGTTGACATGGATTGAAATTAAACGACTAAAAGGTATATTTTAGTCTGGTCGAGGGGTTCATGTGTAAACGTCCACACGCGTGGCTTGCATGTGGGATACCTTGGGCGATTGGAGGTTTCAATTAATATTGTTTTATCAAAAGGTTACAATATTATTGTTACGAATTATTTGCGATCGTATGCTTATGTGTTTTACATTATCGTTTCGAGATATGTCTCTTACGCCGATTATCAATATGCTCGCACAAAATCTGTTATCCGTCCAAATTTTATCGAGTGGAAGCGAAACATGGAATATGTTCTTATCATTTGAAGAACACATGTTTGTTCTCACTACTTCCTAAACCCGATGCCCTTATCGACGATCGACTAATGAGCGGCGAGAGTCAGCGGACTTTGGAATAAGTCAAACAATATGGCTAAATGCTATATGATGACTACTATGTCCAAAGGCTTGCACTGCGACATCGATCGATGGTAGACGCGACCGATATTTGGTCAAGTCTCGAGAGTAAGTTTGGGCGATCGGATCGGACGATCGCTTCCACACAATGAGAGAAATCTTGGCGTGTAAGATGGAAGAAGGAAGTTCGGTCCATGAACATGTCTCACACATGACTCATCTCATGGATAGTCTTGATCGGTTGGGAGGAGGTATTGACGCGGCCAAGGTCGATATCATCCTCAATACACCGCCCAAGTCTTTTGAGAACTTTCGGCGTGAATGCGATCATGAGCAAGACCGAGTTTACACTTAGTCGGTTGCTTAATGATCTCGTTGTTTGCGGAAGGAGTTATGGGAAAAGGAGCACATGCTCTTGCTAGCACATCTAAGGGCCCAAAATTTTCATCGCAAAATGGAAATAGAAAAGGGGTACCAAAGGTGGTAGAGGCGAGGAAATAGTGGGAGTAATGGGAGCAAGAACATGGTTGCCTCAGGAGGCTTGAAGAAGCCAAAGGAGAAGGGCAAGTGCTTCAAGTGCGGTAAGGGCGGGCATTGGAAGGCCAAGTGCCCTATGCTCAGGCTCAAGGTACGCCGCTTGCTTTTAGTAATGTAAACATGTTTAGCGACTTGTTCTACCCATTCTTGGGTAGTAGATACTGGCAATCGATCATGTTTGTTACACCTGCGTGGGTTCCTGCGGACAAGGGAGTCGTTTGATGGCGAGATAACGATCTCCATGGACAACGCAGCGAAAGTCGAAGTTGCGAGTTGGAGATGTTTCTTTATGTTTTGGGACAACAGTTTTAGTTTTGAAAGACGTTTTATATGTGCCGGATTTTCGGCGGAACCTTGTTTCTGTTTCGAAATTATTTACTCATGGATATTCTATTATTTTTGATAGTGGTGTTTCTATCATAAGAAATGACGGTTATACGTGTTGGCACCTTATATAATTCGCTTTATACTATTTCTGCAAAACATAATACCTATAACTATGTTGCATCTTCATCAAACCCTAAAAAGAGAAAGTTTTCTTCGCAAGATGACTCTACTTTTCTCTGGCATCTTAGATTAGGTCACATCAATCTAAATAGGATCCAAAGCGGCTAAGAATGGGCGTTGGGTGATATCACGGTTACTCGTTCCCGGTCTGCGAATCGTATAAAAGGTAAGATGTCGACCGGACCCTTCAAAGCGAAGGGTTATAGAGCCAAAGAAATGTTGAGTTAGTCCATTCGACTGTGTGGACCAATGTCCACACAAGCTCGTGGAGGGTACAGTATTTTGTCACTTTCATTGACGATTACTCAAGGTACGGATACATATACCGCTCACCGCAAGTGCGAATGCTTTGAGAAATTCAAAGAGTTTAAGGCGGAAGTGGAGACGGCTAGGTAAGAGTATCAAGTCATCTGGTCTCGATCGCGGTGGCGAATACCTCAAGAACGAGTTTATGGACTATCTAGTGAAGTGTGGGATTACATCTCAACAAGACTTCACCGAGCACACCACAGCAAAATGGTGTGTCAGAACGAAGAAATATGACTCTTTTAGAAATGGTTAGATCTATGATGAGTTATGCTACATTGCCTATTTCGTTCTGGGGGTATGCCTTAGAGACGGCGGCATACTTGCTAAATCTAGTACCGTCCAAGTCAATCGAAAAGACCCCTTTCGAGTTGTGGTTTGTGCGCAAGCCCGTTTAAGCCACATAAGGATATGGGGCGCCCAAAGACATGTCTTTGAACAAGAAGGGCGACAAGTTGGAGGCTAGATCCGACGCAAGGTCGTTTATTGGCTATCCTAGAGGAACGAAGGTGGTTTATTCTATAGTCCCTAAGGATCGGAAGGTCATTATTAGCACTAATGCTCGATTCTTAGAAGAGGACTACATGAAAATCATAAATCCAAAGTTGAAATCATTCTTCAAGAATTAGAAGATGATCGTACTCCACCACGAATAGGCAAAGGTATGAGATGTCGAGTCTAGTGGGAGGATCGACACCGGATACTTCAAGAAATTGAAGTGGGTCGAGTTCATTTGGAGATACCGACTGCATAAGTGGTACCTACACACAGAAGTTGTGCAAGTTAGAGAACCACAAGTATCTCGCACCCACCGTTGCCATTGTGCTCAGAGAACCTCGTCGTAGTGGGAGGTTGTTCGTCAACCCGAGCGATTTATGTTCGTGGGTGAATCTTGATTTAGTCCCAGACGAACATGCAATAATCGACCCATGGACATACAAGGAGGCAATACAAGATATTGATGCAAGATCATGGCACACCGCTATGGACTTAGAAATGGAGTCCATAACGGCTATGGATGTATATGAAAAGACACCTCTACCAGATGGCAAGGAAGCCATAGGTAGTAAGTGGATATACAAGAGGAAGAGAGATCCGATGGAGAGGTTTCGCTTTAAAGCCGTGCTTGTGGCGAAAGGGTACACTCAGATTGAGGGCATCGATTTCGATGAGACCTTTTCGCCTGTAGCAATGCTCAAGTCCATCAGAATTCTTCTGGCCATAGCAGCCCACTTGAACCTAGAGGTTTGGCAAATGGATGTTAAAACCGCTTTTCTAAACGGTTACCTTGAGGAAGGTAGAGACATCTATATGCAACAACCCGAAGGTTATGTGGTAAAGGGTGAAGAGCATCTAGTATGGAAGCTAAGAAGTCCATTTATGGACTTAAGCGTGCCTCCCGATCATGGAACTTACGCTTTGACGAGGTAGTAAAGTCCCATGGATTTACCCGATTGCCTAGCGAGAGTTGTGTGTATCGGTTAGATGTCAACGGTGATGTGGTATTTCTTGCACTTTATGTAGATGACATCCTTCTAGTTGGCAACAACGTGAAGTCGTTATCGGGCGAAAGAGTTGGCTATCCGATCGGTTTCAAATGAAAGACTTAGGAGATGCAGCGTACATTCTTGGGATCAAGGTTTACCGAGATCGCAAGAAGAAAATGTTGAGCTTATCTCGGGCGCCTTACATTGATATCGTGATTACTCGCTTTAGTATGCAAACCGCCAAGAAAGGATTGCTACCTTCGATATGGCGTTCCTTTATCAAAACGCATGATCACCTATGACCGCAAAGGAGATAGAGAAAATGAGACAAGTTCCTTACGCTCGCCGTAGGAAGTCTCATGTCACGCAATGCTATGCACGAGACCGATATACGCTATGCGGTAGGCATAGTAGCTAGATATCGCCTAACCTCGACAAGCTCATTGGACTACAAGAAAGCATATACCAAGTACCGAAAAGGACTCGAGATTATAGGCTAGTTTACCATGCGAGATAGTCTAATGCCTTTGGGTTATCTGAGACTGGATTTCCAAGCCGACCGTGATGAGAAAAAGTCAACCTCGGGCTATGTGTTTACCTTGGGAGGTGGAGCCGATCTGGCGGAGTGCAAAGCGGCGATGCATTGCGGACTCTACCATGGAAGCCGAATATGTAGCCGCCGGAGGCTTCTAAGGAGGCAGATGGTTCAAGAACTACCTCATGGATCTAGGTGTGGTACCGGTTTGCCCAAGAGTATCATAGTTTCATCGTGATAACTCGGTGCGATGGCAAACTCGAAGGAACCACGGACCCACAAGGCGACAAAACACATAGAGAGAAAGTACCATGTCATACGAGAAATCGTTAGGCGAGGTGGCGGTTGATTGAAAAGATTGATACGACGGAAAATCTAGCGGATCCATTCACGAAGAGCCTGCCGCAAAAAGTCTACGATGGACACGTTAGAGGACTTGGATTGCGCTTGATGGCACCCACTTAGAAAGGAAACTTTTGTATAAGTGGGAGAAGCAAAGTGATGGTTGTTTGTAATAGCTAGTAGAAAGACACATTGTATACTAAAAGTTTGCTTTAGTATAAGTGGGAGATTGTTGGATTTGTATACTGAAAGCAGTTTGGTTGAGCTTGTATACAATGTTTCCTGTTACCACTATTACAATCTCCTATCTGATTTGAATACTTGATTGCATATATCTATGTCCCCTTATCTCATATATAAGTTAGATCATACAGTGTGTAGAAGATCACAGAAGTCTGTATGATTGGTCAAGCTTAATGAGATATAAAAGGTTTCACAGCTGAGACGACTTAAGGACGAGTTGTCGGTTTAGGCTGCAGTATAGATAAGAAGTGACTTGACTTAGTTGCTTGTCTATGCTGGTACGTCTCTGACGTATTGAAGGATCACAGTGAGATGAGTTCTTCTTTCTGACCGTCGTGAAGAACCAAGATCTCGGTGACTTACGATGATCTAAACCTCGATAAGGTATTAGGTGAGTATGAGTTGCTGACCATCACTTTGACTTGTTATGAGTGAGGGTTATATGTTCTAACCAAGATTCTCCGCATCTTGGGTGGTGGCAAAGTCTTGATGTCACGCTAGTTATCTCAGACGAGTCACCGTATCCGTTTAGGATGATGAAGTCCCCTTAAGGAGCTCAAAGGTTTATTGTACTAAACCCCGCAGTTGAGTTAGCTCAAGTACAATAATAAGGTTGAGTGGTACTACTTAAGGAAATGAAGTTATTAATCGCTTTAAGCGAATGATTGCTATAAATGATTAATGGACGCTCGATATCTTAAATACGGGATTCAGAATGTCTAAGTGCAAGCCCGACTCAACTTCGGTAATAAAGGGTAAGTCAAGATTTATTCTCTAGTGGCATGAATAAATGTTTATAAATTAATTTATGTTAAGGTGAACATAAGATAATTAATTTATTTGAGGCCCATCTTTATTCCTTGCATTTGATCCACTGGTTTGGCCCATCCAGGCCCGTAGCACTGAGGAAATCGGCGCCCCTATAGCTCTCAAAGGCAAGATTTTATTCTCTTTATCCCACAAGGATATTATTATATTTATGGTATATGCATAGATCCTTTCCATATAAGATTATGGTAATAATCCTGAGAGTATGGAAATAATCCTGATAGTATGGAAATAATCCTAAGATTATGGTAATATTCCATATAGGATTATGGTAATTTCCATATAGAATTATGGTAATTTCCATATGGGATTAAGGTAGTGCATTATAAATATAAGGTATGAGATAAAGTCTAGGTTAATGCTCACATATTGAGAATAAGATTTTCAGCCATCTCATATACCTTGAGAGAGAAAATTTTCGAGAGTATTATTGAAGAGAGCTCGGGTGATTTTCGGTGTATTCTCCATAGATCGTCCTCACTCGACGTTGGAGATTGGGCAGCGGGATCTGATCCGGAAGGTCAAAGCACGAGTCCGATCCATTCGATCCATTCATCTCGCTCCATCGACCTCTTCGGATCAAAGGTAAACACGTGAAAACCCCACGTGTTGCGATTTAATTATATAGACGCATGCTAGGTTTATAATCAATGTATGGTGAATTAAACACCCAAGATGGATCCTCGGGATGAGGGTTAACATATGTTTTCCCTACAGTTCCCGATTGAACGGAATACTAAGGAAGAACGAGAACATCGAAACTATAAGAATCTCAATCCGAACGAATTTGATGATGAGAATGCAACAACTCTACGATGACGAAGCGATTGTTTAACTGGGAGGCAACAGCGGCTGCTGTTCGGTTGAGGGACGAGCACGGTGGCCGGAGCAGAGACGGCGCCAGATCTGGCGCCGCTGACCAACGAAGACGGTGCGACGACGTGCTGGCCGTAATCGGCAACGGCGACGGTAGATTCGCGAGAGAGAGAGATGTGCGTTCGTCCGTGTGCCGTCCGTGAGAGAACAGAGAGAGATCTACGTGTGTGTGCGTCGATTCGCACCGAGAGAGAGAGATGAGGAGGGGCTGAAATCGCGGCGGCGATGGCACGGCTCGCCGACCGGAGACGGAGAGGAAGATGGCGGCAGCAGTTGTGTGTCTCGTGTGTGTCGTGCGCGTGAGTGAGATATTAGTGCCTGTGAGCGTGGGTGATTGAGAGGAAAGATAGGAGGTCGTAACGATCGCGACGGCTCGCTGACCGGCGACATGGTCGGTCGGCCATGGGGGAGGCGGAAGACCGCGTATGTGTGTTGTGTGTGAGCAGAGGATGAGAGAGACGTGAGAGTGGAGATGGGGCGGCGCATAGGGTAGTAAATTAGGTTAGTTTAATTATTTTTCTTGTTGGGCCGTATTCATTGGGCCGTTTTTAAAAAAAAAAAGTTTGGGCCAAAGCAAGTGGGCCGAAATTAATGGTAATGGGCTGCTAGAGTTTTAATTTTAGTGTGTGTTGGGCCTTAATTTCACATGGGCGATTTTAATAGGTATGGGTCAAATATAGTTGGGCCTTGTATTAAATTAATATGGGCCTTCGTAATAAATTGCTATGGGCTTTCAAATTAAAATGACATGGGCTCTTGAATTAAATTGATATGGACTTTTAATTAAATTGAAGGTGGACTTAGACTTATTTTCAATATTGGGTTAAGAATTTAATTTGGTAATGGATTGAATTATTCATCTATGATCCATTAAAATCAAATTAATGATTGAATAAATTCTATATTAATTAAATATGAGATTTAATTTTAGTAATTAAATTTTGAGATAAATTCTTAATTAATTAAATAATAATCTAAATATCAATTATTTAGAGTGAATTAATTAAATTCATTAGATTGAATAAAGTCTAATTTTTAGAAATTGAATAACATAATTAATTAATTATGTTAAGGGATAATTTGAGAATTATTCTTTTTAAGTGATTTATTTATGTAACGAGATGAACCTTATGTAAATTGTTACAAATGTGTGATTGGAAATAAATCCTAATTAATGGATATCTAAGATGAATTAAATTAATTTGATTGATTAATCAAATATTATTAGACTTTTTAATTGATCCATTTATTTAAGCTTTAATTATGGATCTATTTAATTAAATTAGAGATTTAATTAAATATTAATGAGTTGATTATGTCAAGTAGATGCTTGAGAAAATATTATTTAAGCAACTTTAATTTATAGAACGATTGTTAGAAGATGATTGAATTATAAGAAACCTTTATTGATTGTATACTATAGATGTGGGTTTCTCCGATAGAATATGTGGGACGTGTGTGAGAAACACGGCAAGGAAATGATAGTGATGAATGAGGTATCGGAGCTCGAAATCGTTGATACGTGTTAACAAATGATGAATATTAGTTATGAATTTAAGATTCATAAATGTACTAAACGACGCGAGAAACATCGATGAAAAGGAAGAATGCAATATCGAGTGTCATTTATCATCACACGAGACGAACCTAATAGACGATATATAGATTGTTAACTGAGTCGTATCAATAACAAAAATCCTAAAACCCAGAAACTCTAATACTTAAAAGATATCGAGTTTGTCGAATCTTAATGATACTTACCAAAAGAAACGAATGACGTACTAAATTATATTTCTTACGTTGATAAGGTCCAGCGTGGACGTAGACGAAAACGACAAAGGATTGCTAGCATGTATTTCAAGGAGGACAATTCTTGAGGTGGGCTTTTCTTGAAACAAAATGATTATGCATAACTCAAAGCATGATTTACAAAAGCTTTATGAAATATTATTGCATGAACTGTTATTGACTGCCAAATATTTATGTTTTGTTGTGTCCATATCTGAGGTTGGTTTGTCCAAATGTGGGACGAGAATTGATTGGTATATCCAATGTGGTATGTGAATGAGTTGGTCCACCAACGTTAAAAAAGGGTAACGATCGGATCCGACTTAGTTGAGGACTAACTCGGATTGTGTACACGTGTGTTGTGTGTTAAGGTTAGCTACCTCGATCGGTCACGGCGACTATGTGTAGGTGGCCACTCCATAGTGCTGTGAATGAATGAACGTATGATTGATGAATGAATTACCGATATGGAACAACGTGGATGAAATAGTCCGCGGACACTTTTGGAAAATGATAAAATATTTAATAGGCATGTTTCAACTAAAATCCTCATGTGCTATTGTGGGCGTTCAATAACTTTTATAAAGAAAATGTTTTGACAATGAGTCCACCGAGTACTTTTGTACTTAGCCCGCATATTCGTTTTGATGTGCGAGGTTGAGCAAGGATTGATGATGGGTGCGAGGTGGTGCAAAGTGGTACTTGGTTTTGTTGCTTTAATTGAAAGGTTTCTAGAACTTGAGCATGCATCATCATATGTATGTTCACACGTTTAGTTCTTTGCCAAACTACGATGTTTTGTTGGTATTTGTTGATTATGACCGCTTTCATATCGTATTGAGCGGAGGTCGTACCTTGTTCCTTGAGTGCGCCGATTGGGTTAGACTTGAACATGGAACCTTTTGGCAAGTCTTTACGTGACTTGAGTTTGTACCGATACAACGTATTCCTTTCGATCACGCATTTATTCGCAATTGATTGGTTAATCGTATTGGTTTAAATTATATATATATCCATGCATTTAGCATACCGCTGACGATCCACGTGATCCGTACCTCCTTTGGAAGTCGGGTCGTCACATCAACCATGTCTTGGCTCTGTCCTTCAAGGTGTAAGGAAAACACCTCATTCTCTGCGTATCTTCTGCGAGGCAGTTCAGCGGAAAGTGTGAACCATCGCATAGAACTCCGGATGAAGTTCAAAGCATCCTCATTTCGGCATCCCATAGAAAGAAGGTAGAAGGTTGAAGTGGATGGGCTTCAACTCAGTAGTTTCGGGCGGATCCCGAGGACTATGCATGGCGTTGTCACCCCAATGACGGGTCGAGCAAAGTCACGCATCCGTGGGTTCCTTCTTCGTTGACTCCTCCATTTGTTGCCATTTCTTACGGCACAATTTCCTCACTTGGAGATCTACTCTCCAAATTCTCGTGCTCAACTGTCACGAACTCGTCTCACTTTCGCAGGGCGAGCTTTTTCTTCCGAGTTGAAGATTAAAATCTCTCACCCCGTGAATGTTGTCGAATATTGGTGCTAACTTCCTTTTAAGACTTGACGACCTAGCATACAAAAACACAAGATAAGAAAACGGATTACAAGACCTTTGGGGAAGAAAATAACCAAACAACAATAAAATAAAGAAAAATAGAATATAAGGAGGAAAAATAACACAATAAAAATGCCTAAAGTCTTCCACAGCGGCGCCAAAATTTGTTCGACCAAATTGTTCTACTAAGTCGCCGCATAATAATGCGAGGTCCCTATAGGGTGGTAAGGTCGACCAAGTCGAATCTCTCGGGAAGACTTATCGGGGCTTATGATGTGTTACGATAAAAGCGATAAATCTAAATCCTAAACTTGATTGTGGATGAACTTAACTAAGATTGACATGAAATTAAATCACATAACGATTGAACAAATGATCAAGCAGTTCAATAGCAACGAGAGTAATTCAAGATTGTGAGAAAGACTAGGGTATTAGGGTTCTTCCCTCGATTAATTGATTTATGCTTGTTTAAGAAATCTACCTATTCATGCAATCCTCAAACCTCAATCAAAACACTCGACTTTAGATTACGTGGATTAAACCTAGGTTATCAAATTTCACAAATACATAAACTATTAGAGTACCGCTTTCGGTAACCTCTAATCCAATTGATTCCTATGATGCAGCGTATCTATCTCTCGATAATACACGAAACATAAACAATTAAATGGTGATCAAGCACTTAACAAGAAACCACTAGATTCAATTGGTATACTCGATCAAAAAATAAACAATCAATCAATTTGAATCACCCAACCCTAGAAGAAGATTAGTTCATGCTCATCTCACGGATCAAACAATTATAATCAATAGAAATCATTATCCAATAATTCAACGGAAGAAAAAGGGAATAACAATTCATACAATCACAATAGTCGTTGATGAATTTCTTCAATCAAACTCTTGAATCAATCAAATGCAAAGGAATTACTTGGAAAACAAAATGAGGAATAATTCGCATGGAGGAATGCTCTCAAATAAACTGACGAATCCAAAATAAAATAATAACTAGGGTTTCAGTGCGTGTTTCAGTATTTATATCAGAAGAAAATTCACGCCCAGCGCCGGACGCGACGCAGCGCCGGACGCGAGGAGCTTCTGGAATGAACAGCCTCAGCTAGCTAGCGCCGGACTTGACGAGTTTCTGGACAAGGCGCGAGCTCCGGTTGAGAAACCAGCACTGGACGCGACACGATTCTGGAAAGACGCCGAACGTCAGCTGGGAGCGCAGCGTCGGACGGGTGCATATGCACTGGGAAACACGCACGCCGCCAGTGACAAGGTGAGGGCGGTGGGTGTGGGCGCGCGGACGCTGGGGCGAGCGGCCGCTTCCAACACGGAAGGAGCGATGTGCGGGCGGGCGTGTGGGCGCAGCGGAAGGTGCAGTGGCGCCGGCTTCAGCGACGGCGGGCGTGGGTGGCGGGGCAGGCGGCCGCTTCCAGCGCCGGAAGGAGCGGCATCTGAGCAGCGCGCGCGGGGCCGCAGGCGTTGGGTGGCCGAGGCTGGGCGAGGCGAGGTGAGGTGAGCACGGGGTGCACGGCAGGAGAGGGTGCTGGGTGCACGGGCGCTCGGGTGCTCATGCGCGACTTCGACGTTTCGCTCCGTTCTCTCGCGTCCGATCTCTGAATTGCAAACCGTTTTCGCCTATGAACTCCTATCGTAATGCTCTTCAATAAACTTGATCCTTGGCAGATCCAATTCATCCAATTTTAATGTCATTTTTCTACAAAACGTCAAAACAAACGAAGTAAGTTCGAATCGATAAATATTAGTCAAACCAACGGCATAAATATGACAAACCACTGAAAATGACAAGTAAAACAATACCAAGAATAAGCACAAATTCATACCAAACTAGAACCTAAGAAATTACGAATGCAGGAAACTAAAGCGAAGAACAAACTAAACTAGATCATCGAACATAAAGCAATGAAATTCAACGGAGAACGATTCAACATACTATTAAAATCCATTATCAATTGCATAGAACGTAAACTTATCAAATGCCAATGTAAAAACCAATAATCTAATATCAACTATGAACTTGAATCCAACAACAGTCTCAAAGCAAAGCATGTAAATGATCGAATGAAATTCAATAGGAATTAGAAAATGAATTGCATAAGTTGAAAGGACGAAAAGCAGAAATTAATACTATGATATTGTTTCTATCTGTTGCTGCGTGAAGATCCCGGAAGAAATCGTCCAAAGAAAAGCGGCGCAAGAAATTACAACTCAGAACTGGACAACAGCGCCGCGGAAGCCCTGACTCCCCAAAATGACCTAGGCGCGTATATATATATATATTAAATGAGTGAGCGTCGGTTCACACTGAGCGCAGGTTGAAAGGAGTGTTCTGATTAAAAAGTGAGCGCCGGTTTGGAGTGAGCGCGGTGGAGAAACGTTCTGTATTGAGAGTGAACGTCGGCTCAAGGTGAACGAGCGTGCAAGATGGGCTCAGTGGGCGCTGGGAGATGAGCGAGCGCGGACGATGTGAGACAGCGTGAGAAATGGGCAAGCGGGCACTCGGAGAACAGCGCCGGCTGGATGAGAGGGTTGAGCGAGCGCTTGCACTAAGGCGAGCGCTGGATGCGAACACGCGGGTTGGAAGCTGGAGCGCGCGCTCTGCATCGAGCACCGGTTGGACATGGCCGAGCGCCAGGCGTGATGCAACGGGCGCTGGGACGGGCGCTGGACGGAGGCGTCGTGTGGAGGAGGCGCTGGGCGACGTGCGCGCTGGGATCTGGCGCACGCGTGCGGCGGGCGCCGGGCGACGGGCGCACACGGGCGCCGGATGCGCTACCGGGCCGCGAGCCAAGGCGGCGTTCAGCGGGTAGCGATCGGCGCGACGCTGGGGTTGCGAGGACGGACACACGCGGGGCTGGGGCGTGCCGACGCTGTGATGGCGCTGGCCGCGGGCGGCGCTCGTACGCACGCGCGTGATTTCGATATTTCACTCCGTTCTCTTACGTCCGAACTCCGAATTGCGATCCGTTTGAGCCTATGAACTCCTATCAAGATCTCTTCAATATACTTGATCCTTGGCAGATCCATTTCATCCTATTTAATGCCATTTTTTACAAAACATCAAAACAAACCAAGTTAGTCCGAATCGATAAATATTAATCAAACCAACAGCATAAATAGGACAAACTACCGAAAATGGCATGTAAAACAATACCAAGAATAAGCACAAATTCATACCAAACAACTCCCCCACACTTATCCATTTGCTTGTCCTCAAGCAAAGTCTATACTAATAAGAGTAGAAAAATAACTCATGCAACTTAACCCTTAATCCAATCAATCAAACCTCTTTTTGCAATTCCCCCAAACATGATGAATACATAATCAAAGTTAATGTGAAACAAATCTAAGATTGTGAGAATGTCAAATAAAGAAGTAGGTGATTTTTGCTCAGACCTAACTCTACGCTAGGGGTGAATTAACTAAAGTGGCCACCTTTAGCAACAAGTTTCCTTTTAGAACACAAAGAAAGTATTAACAGATTTTGGAACAATGTTCGAAATGTGAACTCTCGATGAACTCGAGTCTCCTAACGTGGTTTCCCATGCCCATTTCTCAATTTACGAGAAAGAGGGGCAGAATCCCATCATCCATTTCAACAATCTCAATAATTTATTGGAGTTTTTCATTCTCCTCATTTTCATCTTTATATATATATATATATATATATATATATATATATATATATATAAATGAAACAAGTATATAGGTAACCACAATGTTAAAACTCCCCCTAGCATTAGTCGGACAAATCACGTCAATAACCCCCGATTTAAGATCAATCCACACAATCTCGTCAATTCACATTGCACTTTAATCACATATCAACAAGAGAAATGGAATTACACCAAGGTCCCATCAATACCACAAAGATCAGTTGCACAAATCAAAATCCTAACTTATTCGCATAGACAAAAACTTAAGTACAAGAGATCAAAATAAGCACAAAGGCACATCACCATACATGCAAATTGATAAGATACGCAGACAAAACCAAATAAACTCCCCCCACACTAAATTCGAGCACTGTCCCCAGTGCTCAAAACATTAATAACACAAAATGGTCAATAGAAGAGGAGACTTCCCTGAAAGTAGATGGCGGAGACAGGGTTGGAATGTGAGCGTGCGCGACAGAGTTTGTGTATCACGGCTTCACCACACTGCTTACAACGTCCCAAATCTGAACAAAACTAACACAGAGACAACAGATAGATCAAAGAGAACAACGAAAAAAAAGAAGAAATAAAAAGGACAGGGAAATCCGTGGGTAAACTCCCACGTAGTACTCAGTTTTACGTCGTGAGCACGACGTAATCCAGTCAACAACGGACTATCCATAATCCTTTACCTGCAGGAATACCATCTCAGCTATTGCATCAATAGTAACCATATAAGCACAAAGGACAGTAAAGAAAGCAAATAATGAATCACTTAAGCTCAAATCGAACATCCTATTCTCCAAAGAAAAATAGATAACTTCAACCCCCAAAGCACAATACTTTGGTGAATTAGGATGTTGACATATTTTAGATAACCTCAACCTTTGTCCTCTCTTCATCCTCCTCCAAGAACACATACTTCAAGTGTTGAGGCAGTTCCTTCACTTCCAGAGTGGGCTTTGGCATGCTAGCGACTTCACGTGCCCACTCTTCCTCGTCACCGACCGTAACAACTTCCTCGAGGTCGTGCTCCCTTCTCATTCTTCACCGGCGTGGGAAAGGTATGACTTCGCTCTTTCTCATTTTCCATCTCCTGTGACTGCAGCGGCTCGTCTGATGTCTCTCCCACCCCATTCTCAACAATTGGGTCACTTTCTAGAATAGTGACCGTCTGAGCCTGATCGGGTTGGTTTGAAAGTTCCCTCATTTGCGCTGTTGCAACTCATCAAGCATGCTATTAATCTGTCCCATTTGCGTCTCTAAACGCTGAAGTGTGGAGTCTTGAGCGTCCATTCTTTGAGTGAACAGATCCATTCTTTGGGCGTACATATCCTCCGAAGATGACCTCTGAGGTAGTGGTGGAGGTGTTTTCGACTGCTTGTTGTTGGAAGAAGAACGACCGAATAGGAGGTTCTTTGGAAAAAGTGGTCCTCTCTACTTGAAGAAGTTGGAAGATTCTCCCAGTAGGGATCATAGGCTTGATGATCCCAGTAGGGATCATAGGCTTGATGCTCATAGCCTGACGGACATCCCTCAGAATAGTTGAACTAGGCTCCTTCTTCGTAAGAAGAATTTACCAAATACGACGAGCTTTCCTCCCCCCAGCCTGTTTGACCATATTCGTACTGCTGGTAACCCTGCATTAACAAACACCAACAACAAAAACAAGATCACACGCACAGGGGGGATAAAATAACAAAAAGAACGAAAAGAAACATAGAAAACAAATTAACAACACAAACAATACGCCTAAAGTTTTCCCCGACAACGGCGCCAAAATTTGTTTTAACTAAAAGTGTTCTCTTAATTGACTCATAATCGAATGAGGTGATGTAATAGGGAAAGTTAACCCAAGTCGTCTCTCAAGGAAAACTTAACAGGGCTTATTGTTCGTGTCATACACATAAAGAGGTAAATCCTAAACAATCTAATACCAAAGAGGGGTTTTTAAACATACGGGAATTTAAATGCGAAAAAGGAAAATATATGAAAGAAAGCAATATAACTAGGGGTTGTCAATCCCTAGTGGAGAACCTAAGAAATTAAGAATGCAGGAAACTAAAGCGAAGAACAAACTAAACTAGATCATCGAACATAAAGCAATGAAATTCAACAGAGAACGATTCAACATACTATTAAAATCCATTATCAATTGCATAGAACGTAAACTTATCAAATGCCAATGTAAAAACCAATAATCTAATATCAACTATGAACTTGAATCCAACAACAATCTCAAAGCAAAGCATGTAAATGATCGAATAAAATTCAATAGGAATTAGAAAACGAATTGCATAAATTGAAAGGACGAAAAGCAGAAATTAATACTATGATATCGTTTCTATCTGTTGCTGCGTGAAGATCCCGGAAGAAATCGTCCAAAGAAAAGCAATTGCGTGGAAGAAATTAGAACTCAGAACTGGACTACAGCGCCGCGGAAGCCCCAACTCCCCAAAATGACCTAGGCGCGTATATATATAGGGTAAATATCAATTTAAACTCTAAACTATACATGTTTTATCAAAATATCCTGTATTTTCAAAATATCAATTTAAACCTCAAACTATCATATTTGTATCAATTTAAACCCCAAACTATCCTGAATACATGGGCATTTTTTATACAAATATGATAGTTTGGGGTTTAAATTGATATTTTTGAAAGTTCGGGATATTTTTGATAAAACATGTATAGTTTAGGGTTTAAATTGATATTTACCTCAATTTAAACACCAAACTATCATATTTGTATCAATTTAAATCCCAAACTATCCTGAATACAGGGGCATTTTTGATACAAATATGATAGTTTGGGGTTTAAATTGATATTTTTGAAAGTTCATGATATTTTTGATAAAACATGTATAGTTTAGGGTTTAAATTGATATTTACCCATATATATATATATATATATATATATATTAAATGAGTGAGCGTCGGTTCACACTGAGCGCGGGTCAAACAGAGTGTTTCGATTAAAGGTGGCGCCGGTTTGGAGTGGCGCTTGACTCGGCGTTCGTATTGAGTGAACGTCGGCTCAAGGTGAACGAGCGTGCAAGATGGGCTCAGCGGGCGCTGGGAGATGAGCGCGCGACGGCGTGAGGCAGCGTGAGAATATGCGAGTGAGTGCTTTCGGAGAACAGCGGCCCGAGGCTGGGCGAGAGGGTGAGCCCAGCGCCGACGCAACGCACGCGGGCTAGAAAGCTGAGCGCACTTTGCATCGAGCGTCGGTTGGACATGGCGAGTCGGGCACGATCTGTGGGCGCTGGGCCGAGCGCTGGGACTCATGTGGCCTGAGCGCCGGTGGAGTGAGGCAGGCGGCACGGCGGCGGGGCCCAGGGGCACCTTGCGTCTGCGGGCGCTGGCGACAGGCGCACGAGCGCCGATGGGGCTGTGAGCCGTGGCGGTGTGGCGGGCGCCGGCGACGCCTTCATGGCGGGCGTGGGCAGGCGTGGTGCAGCGGGCGTTGGCGGCAGGCGCCGCCGAGGTTACGGGCGGCGGACGACCTTGAGTGCGCGGGCGGGCCTTGTGGCAGATGCGGGCGCCAGGCGGCGCGGCGGCGCTCGTGCACGCACGTGCTCAACTTCGATGTTTCGCTTCGGCTCTCGCGTCCGAACTCCGAATTACGATCCGTTTACGCCTATGAACTCCTATCGAGATTCTCTTCAATATACTTGATACTTGGTAGATCCATTTCATCCTATTTAATGTCGTTTTTCTACAAAACATCGAAACAAACCCAGTAAGTTCGAATCGATAAATATTAATCAAACCAACGGCATAAATAGGACAAACTACTGAAAATGACATGTAAAACAATACAAAGAATAAGCACAAATTCATATCAAACATACGCGTCGCGACATTTGCTCGCGATAAAGTCTCGCGAGCTAAACACGTGAGGAAGGGAAGAGCATGTTTCGCGACCTTCATTCGTGACCAATGGTTGTGAGCCAAACTCGCGAGGAAGGACGGGTGTACAAGAAACGTTTGCTCACGACATTCACTCGCGACGTTCTCTCGCGAGCCAATGCGGCCTAGAATTCCAGAGACATACTACCTTTTAGCATAGGTTTTATAACATAACCCGTTTTAGCTTTAGTTTTTAGAGATTTATTCTCCATTCAGTTTTCATATTTAGATTTCTTTGAGAGTTCAGAATATTTGTAGATTTAAGTTGCTACATTATACGTTGTGGATTTCTACGGTTTTATTTATTCAACTCAATTCATGTTATCTTTATTTAATTCTTGTTTTGGTATTTTAATTATTAGTAGCTAAATCTTATATTAATCCTAGGGTTTGTATGTCTGACTAGATTCCTGTGATTTATCTGTTGATACTGTTTTGCCTTCTCATTCATGATTTATGATTCTTGGCTTTAATTTTCATGTGTTGTTACCTGATCAATATTGATGCATGTTAGTTATGTGATTGATGTCCTGGCGGAATTAATTGCATAGTCGATTTCTTGAATACATAATACAAATCTTACCTTGAGACCTGACGGAGATAGGTGAACTGTATGAGGTTATTCTTTGTGTGCTTTTGGTAATTAGCTTACTTCTTTTGAGACCTGACGGAGATAGAGTTTAGGCTAACCTACTACTACAGGCTATCCTGGCGGAAGACTGTAGTTACATTAGCGATCCTCATATGAATGTGGATTAAATTGGTAAACAGATTAATAGATTAATTGTGTGAATCTGGTTAGATTAAGTACATCCCTAGGGTCAATCTTTTATTCCTGAGTTTATTCTTATTTAATTTGAGTATAGTTTAATCATCACCTCTCTTAATATTGTTGCTTGAATAATAATCAAGATTCTGTGTGAATTAATCACTTTGTTCTCGAGTATCGATCCCTGTGGATACGTTAATATACTTGTTGTTTTACTATCATTTATTTGTTAGGAAAATAAGCGATCAAATTTAGGCGCCGTTGTCGGGGACTGTTTAGATTTAATATTGATAATTTTCTGGATTGCATTTGTTGATTCAGGCGTTTATATATATTTTTTTACTTGGTTCTAAACTGGTTGTAGTCTATTTGTGCAGTGCATGATTACAAGGTCTCAGAGGAAAGAAATTGTCCCAATGAATACTAAGATCGAAAGATCACACAAGAGAGAGTGCGAAGAAAGAAGACAACAAGCAATGGCAGATACACAACCACAAGGACATGATCGTATGGACGAAATGGAGGAAATGTTAGCTGCCATGCAACGCTAACTGGCGTTACAGAATCAAATGGGCCAAGTTGGAGGACGAGCACCACCCATACCACTCAACCATATGTACAGTCACCGACTGATCAGTTTCAAGCTGGAGGATGGGGGCCGAATGTCAATGCGAATAATTTTGAGTTGAAACTCTGCCTCATCAGTATGATACAAACAGAGCAGTTTGGGGGAGGTGTTACTAAAGATCCTAATGCACACTTAGAGGCGTTCCTTGATATTTTTGATACAATCAAGTAGAATGGAGTGTCAGCTGATGCTATCCGGATGCTGATGTTTGTATTCTCACATAGAAGTTAAGCAAAAGAATGGTTCAAGTTTTTGGACCGCTCAAGGATTACTACATGGGAGCAACTATGTGAGAAGTTTTTGTCCAAATGTTTCCCACCTGCCAAGGCTCAGAAAATCATTACTGAAATCTCCCATTTTTCACAATTGGGAGACGAGTCATCGTTTGAAGCTTGTGAGAAGTGTAGAAGCCTTCTCCGAAAATGTCCACAGCATGGTTTTTCACCTGAGCAACAGGTGACTCAATTCTACAGTGGACTTAATGCTAATACTCGTAGTATTGTGGATGCTTCAGCCGGTGGATGCATTCTTAACATGGATATCAATGAAGCTTTGAGTATTATTGATGAGATGGCGTCCAATAGTTACCAGTGGCCGATGGAGAGATAACCGGTCAGAAGAGTTGCTGTTGTCGAGTTGGATGACAGATATGATGATTTATTGGAGAAATTCATAGCATTGCAGAAGGAGTGCGAAGTGGAGAGAAAATGGCAGATGAATGCTATCATGGGATAGAACATTGAGGAGGCTAACTATGTGAACCAAAGAAACAACTTCCAAGGGAATCAGAGTGGGAATCCAACCTATCATCCCAACAATAGGAATCATCCAAATTTTTCCTATGCAAATGCTCAGAATGCTTAGCAACCACCGCCTGGTTTTACCATTAATAATGGAATGATTGTGAAACCAAAGAAGCCTTGCCTTGAAGAGATGATACAACAAGTATTGGTGAGCAATCAGCCAATTGCAGCGAGTCACCAACAAATCATGGCTCAGCAAAATATTCAGACGCAACAAACGGTGAACAGACTGAATACGCTAGAGAGCACCATTAATGCCATCAAAATACTTTCATATCCATTGGCAAACAACTGAAGATGGTGGAAAATCAAGTAGGGCATATGGCCAATGAGAGAGCTGGGACACACAGGCAGGGGCAATTTCCAAGCAACACAGAGCAGAATCTGAAGAATCATATGCCTCCAAATCAATGAAATACCATTTACTTGAGAAGCGGAGCATCATATAAAAATCACTCGGAGTATGAAGGAGAGAAGGGACATGTTGAACGAGCCGAAGAGGACAAGCAAGAAGAACTGACTGATTCTCGCCTCGTGAGCTGTCCTCGGGACAAAACATTGCGAGGAAGCTTCTCGAGAAAAGCTATTTTTGAAAAAGAGCCTCGCCTCGTGACCTTACCTCGTGAGGAAGTGTCGCGAGGTAATCTCACGAAGCAACACGGAGAGGACCTCGCGAGGGAGTCTCGCGACTCAACCTTACGAGCAAAGGATGCGAGCCTTTAGACGCCTCGATGCCTGCAACCCCGTTTTCTCAGCGACTTGGGAAGTAGAAATCTGACGAGAAGTTCACTCGATTCATGGAGATGTTCCGAAAAGTTAATATCAACATACCACTCCTAGATGCACTCAGAGACATATCCGGGTACATCAAATTCCTCAAAGATGCAGTGGCGAGTAAGAAGAAGTTGGGCAAATTTGAAACGATCAACATGTGTAAAGAATGCAATGCTATCATACAGAGGAAGTTGCTTCTCAAACAAAAGGATCTTGAGAGTTTCATGATAAACGCGCTTTTTACACGTTTATTGTTGATATTTAAAGATGAATTTGGATCTATTAAGTGCGTTTATGTATTAGATCTTAATGCTTTTATCTATTTTTGGAAGATACGGCTCTTGGGTTCCTCTTTGGTGTTTTGTAGGCTTATAAGATGATAATCGAAGCATGGAACGAAGCACGAGCAAAAGAAGGGCAAAAATTGGGGCTAGCGGCCTCCTTCGCGATCGCTAGCCCAGTCGCGAGCCGAACATAGCCTTCCGGACGATGTCTCGTGGCCGACCTAACGACCGCTAGGCCGGCCGTGAGAAAAAACCACGCGACGCGACCACGCGATGCGACCATGAAACGTAATCGCGAGAGCCTCCGAAAGAGTTACGCCCGATTTCTCGCGACCGCGACCGCGAGCCCGATCACGAAGCACACCTAACGGGCGCGAGTCCAGCCTCAAGACGATCGAAGAAGTGCACGCCTAGATTCCTCGTGACCGAGCTCGCGACCGCGAGCTCCGCCACGAAGCAAGGCGGCTGGGCCAAAAATTAGGGTTTCACCCTTTGCCTATAAATAAGGCATTCGCCCCCTCGCGCCCCCAGACCCCTTAGCACGTTTTTACTAAGTTTTTTCCTAGTTTTTCATATTTTTACACTTTAGCTTTGATTTGGATCCATCTAGTATTAGTTTTTACATCGTTCTACATTAGTTCTACGTATTGTTAATGCTTTGGAACGTTTTCTTCCGAACAAATTCTGTATTTTCCCATTTTCCGCTGAGGTTGGGATACGAACCCAACGATTGTTCTTTAGACGCCACATTACGAGTTTTATCTATATAATTTATATTTCTATGATTATTTCGTATTTTATTTCGTTTATTATGTCAGCTAATTTCCGTTCTAATCTAGGGTTTGCATGATTCTATCCTAAATGTTGTGATTCTCGCTATTATTATTTACCTTCGAGGCATTGATTTATGATTATTGGTGCTTAATTATATGTGTTAATTTACGATCAATCTTGATGCATATCTAGTTGCCGATTAATTACTTAACCGTTTTAATTGTCAATCGATCTTGAATGCATAATCTGAATAAGCGCGAGTCGAGTGAGATAGGTACATTCGTAGGAAGCATATTCTTTGTGATCCTTTTGGAGTTACTTATTTTCACCTAGAGGCGTAATGATAATAGGGAAAATTAGTAATCAAGCGCCACAATTGTCATGGCTGAAATTGTTGGTTACATATGTGATCTTCCATCTTGTCTGGATTAAAAATTGGTTAATAGTAAGTAGGATAAACATACGTTGTGGGTATGATTAATGCATCCATAAGGTTAGTCTTTCTATCTTATTTTCATCTTTGAGTGTTTATTGCTTTCGTTTATTTTTAAGTTATTACCTTTTGCTTTGGATTTAATATTCGGAGCTCTAAACCATTTATAAACCAAATCTATTCTTGGATAATGATGAATTGTTGTTGAGTTAGCTTACGTGTTTCGAGATACAATCCTCCGGATACGATATTCGACTTACCTTTATACTTGCGTTTCGTGTTAGAAAAGTGAGCGATCAAATTTTGCACCGTTCTTCGAGTTGTTAAGATTATATAGGAATAACTTGACAATTCGAAATTATTAATTCAAGTTGTATTTTCATTTTATTTATTTTTACTATCTCTTTCTCTGTCTTTCCGGTAGTTTATGATCACAAGGTCCGGGGACCTCTGGCCGTTATTAGATCCGTAAATCGAGACTACCCGAAGGAGAAAGAGGCGAGAAAAGAAATGGCAAGATATGGTAGCAAATCGAACAACGGGGTGTTCTCCCAGCGAGGTGTACCTCCTGAGATAGCTGCTCGTCTTCTGGCTGATTTTACGGAGATGCAACGTCAAATGGCGAACATGGGAATCCTTATCCCTACTCCAGAGGCAAGACCAATGAACTACATGTATCGACCTCCTACAAAACAATTTCAAGGAGGCGGATGGGGCCGGAGGTGAATGCAAATAATTTCGAGTTGAAGCTGGCCCTGATCAGCATGGTTCAAGGAGAAAAGTTCGGAGGCGGAGTGACAAAGGATCCGAATGCCCATCTCGAGACATACCTCGATATTTGTGACACCATCAAGCAGAATGGGATGCCACAAGATACAATTCGGATATGCATGTTAGGATTTACTTTGCGCAATCAAGCAAAGGACTGGTTCAAGAGTTTAGACCGCACTGGCATAAATAGTTGGGGGAATCTTTGCGAAAAGTTTCTCTGGAAATACTTTCCACCGCTAAAGCACGAGAAAATCATAGCGAGATTTCCACTTCTCCCGGTTAGGAGATGTGTCATTATTCGAGTCGTGGGAGAGATTTAGGGGCTTATTGAGAAAGTGCCCGCTGCATGGATTCTCTAGGGAGCAGCAGATCACATAGTTTTATAGTGGTGACACCTCACCTGATGTAATAACCGAAAAATTTAAAACTTTTATTAGTGATGTTTAAATCACTTATTTGTGGTTCTTAGACCTTAATTATGTTTAAGGTAACCAACGAAGCAATTAGAATCGATTAGGAGATCGAAAACTAGAAATCAAAACTAGTGACTAATCCCTCTAGGATTAGGGTTTTTGAATAACTTTGAACATAGGTGAAAGATCAAGAATGAATCTTAACAAAAGGATTTCATTTCTAGAATCCTCTTGAGAAAACATGTGAGAAGCGAAGAATGAGAATTTTCGGGCATACTTGCGGGCGATCTTAAAAGCACTATTCTGAGCGGATCAATTTCCAGTCCGTGCTAATCATGATAATTATTGATAACACTCAAAATCATGAAGGAATACATTATTGTGAATTTAGAAATTATAAGAATCAATTTACGAAGAAATTCTGAAAAACTTAAAGGCAGGAAAAATATCTAGGAAAAACCCTAAATTGATCCGATCGACCGAAACTCGAACCAAGGGTCTAAATCAATAAAATAAGATTTATAAGACTCAAATTAATTATGAAATCTCAAGAGTACAATAGAATTTTTGAATGAGCATAATTTAATCGTCGAACGCTGTTTTTCCGCGATAACTCGGAATTGACTTATCGGGTGACGTCCGAACTTCATGAAATTTTTATAATCATTGAAATAATTCATTTGGAGGCTATTTAATAAAATAAAACCTTAAGGTTCCGAGAAATCAATCGAAAGCGCGTTAAAACTTAAAGTCGGTATTAACTTTTAAAAGCATATCTTGTTTATAGTCATTGTGCCAAAACGGTAATTTGACCAATCCACCTCCCAACTACCACCAAGACCACCCCCAAATGGGAAATGACAGCCCTTAGGTCTGCCAATACAGTGGGGAGACGTCCCATTGCAGCCCCATTCACTTAGAACCCTTTTGCTCTCAAAATTTTCAAATTCTCTACACTCTTCAAGATCTTGATTCATGATCGAGATCGTGTTTTCATGGTTTCCCCAACGAAGAGTCGTTCGTTTTGGGAAGCGAGGTGAGTCTGATCGAGGTTCGTTGGACCTTCGAAGTTCTTGAGAGAATAGGCCCGTTGCCTATAGGTTAGCTGCCGCTAGCATCGGAGATGTTCATGGCGTGTTTCCGTTTCTCGGTGAGAAATGCGTGTTCGTGCCAAAACACGTGATCAAGCATCAAGTGGTTCTTGCTCGAGTTATGAAGAAATCTTGGAGCGAAGTCGAGGGTGAGGAACAAGCGATTAGTTGGTGAAGGTGTTTTCACCGCGGAGGGAAGGCTACGTGGGAGTTGGAAGACAAGTTCGGGGCTCGGTGCCACAGGTTGTTTCTCACGTGTTTGAAATTCGAGGCGAAATTTTTATAAGGAGGAGGATGTAATACCCGTCTTTTTAAAACTTACATTTTCGTGGCGCGTTTTTGAGAAAAGGTCGAAAGGTTGACTTTTTGTTTTGATCGACCGTCACGAAACCTCGAGGCGTTGTGAAGAGTGTCTTATGGCGAATTCATAGACATTAAGTATGGGTTTTCGACCACCCATGAAGGTTTAGCACTCAGGAAGTTATCGAAAAGGACTTTTCATTGGTCTTTTAAAGCATATCTTGTTTATAGTCATTGTGTCGGTTATTTTTATTTAGGTAATAAAGTGGGTACCAAGTTTGCTAAATTTGGAGTCCGTTTGTAAAAGTTGCGTCGCTTTTGCCTGTGTTTACGGAGGCTGGGGCCGCCCGTTTTCAACGGTCTCTGTGTTTCGGAAGAGCCGAGCAGCTCTTAAGCCTTAAATCCTCCTTCCAAACCCGTCCCCACTCAAATAATCTTTCTAAGACCATAGGAAGGTATTATTCATCATCCTCTTCCATTCTAATGGAGTGGAATTTTGTTTGATTTTTTTGGGTTTAAAAAAGTTTGCTCCTCCCTACAGGCGGAGGTCACCTAGGCACGCAAACGAAAGGCCACGCAACAAGCAAGGGTGTCGCTTTGAATCGGCGGCGAGCTCAGCTCCGGAAATCTTGCGGTATAATCCATATGAGTGATGTACCCGTTTTAGCTTTGTTTGATCACGGGAGCCTCACGTTCTTCGTTTGAGAATCACGTGTGAGAGGTTGGGTTTGGGGAGTACCACGAAAATTAACATCCGTCGAGAGAGTGCTAAAAGCGAAAAAGATATGCGAGAACCGGGAGGTGAAATGCGTGCGAGAAGGTCCTTGTCAATTTGCATGTCATCGGAATGGAAGATTTCGATGTCATCTTTAACATGGATTGGTTGGAAAAACACATAGCAACTATCGTTGTCTCGAGAGAAAGTTGCTTTTCGGACAGTAGAAGGTGGAAGTTTGTTTCCACGGCATAAGGATGGGTGTTTGCGTGCCAATGATCTCGACTTGAAGGCGGTGAGGATGATCGGGGGGAAGGCATCAAACTTTCTTGGTAAGTTTGGCGGGGGAACAATAAACAGTATAGCGACAAGAAGGAGCGGTGGTGTGTGAATATCCGGACGTGTTTCCCAAGGACTTGCAGGTTTACCGCTGATAGACAAGTGGAATTCACTATTGATTTGGAACCGAGGAACGCCCGATGATCAAGGCACCATCTGAATGGCACCTAAAATTGCAGAGCTGGCGCCGATTCTGCGGAGGCTGTTGGATCTAGGTTTTATCCGACCTAGCGTGTCGCCCGTGGGGGCGCTTGATTACATTCGTCAAGAAGAAGGATGGGTCGCGGATGTGCATTGACTACGGACTGAATAAGGCGGCGATCGAAACGAGATATCCTCTTCGAGGATCGGCGATCTTTTGACCAGCTCGAGGAGGCGAGTGTCTTCTCTAAGATCGATTTGAGGTCGGAGCTACCATCGGTGAAGATCGAGAAAGGAGGGCGTTGCGAACCGCGTTCGGGGCGGTATGGGCATTCTGAGTTCATCGTGATGTCGTTTGGTTTGACAATCATGGTGATTTTCATGGATCGATGAATCGAGTTTTCCATCGGTGTCTGGATAGTTTCGTCTTGGTTTTATCGATGATATTCTCATCTATTCCAGAATGCGAGTTGCATCTGAACACCTCCGTACCGATTACGGAAGCGTTCTGACGAGAGGTTGTATGCCAAGTATAGCAAGTCGCAGTTTTGGCTCAAAGAAGTGATGTTCCTTGGACACATCGTGTCTGAAGGAATCAAAGTCGACCCGGTGAAGGTTGAGCGGTAAATAGCTGGAAGGTTCCGACTAATGCCAATGAGGTTCGAGCTTTCTAGGCTTGGCGGATATTATAGACGTTTCATCGAAGGGTTTCGAAGTTAGCAAGGCCGATGGCCTTGACTCGGGAAAGGAATCAAGTTTTCATGGTCGAGCTTGTGAAACAAGTTTCAAGAGTTAAAGAAGAAGCTAACAACGCTCGGTGTTAGCCGTGCGGAAGGAGCGATGGGTTTGTGGTCTACGATGCATCAAACTTGGTTTGGGTTGCGTTCTCATCACGAGCAGGAATGTTATAGCTACGCGTCTCGTCGGTTGAAACGCGAGTTGAGCTACCCAACTCGCGATCTGGAGTTAGCGGCGATCGTTAAATGCGTTGAAAATTTGGAGCACTATCTCTATGGAGTTAAGTGTGAGATCTTCACGGATCACAAGAGCCTCAGTATTTCTTTGAACAAAAAGAGTGAACATGAGGCAAAGGAGATGGCTAGAGTTGGTGAAGGATTATGATTGCTCCATCGGTTATCACAGGGAAAGCCGATGTCGTAGCAGATGCTCTTAGATACATGAGTCGAGGCGAAGTTGGGATATCTTCTTCATGAGAAAGAGCTTATTTGAGATTTCGAGAAGCTCGGCTGGAAGTGATTCATCCGCGGAATCGGTGCAAGGATTCATCGACTTTGGCGGTGAGCAGGACCTAAGAGAAGCCGTCGTGAGTCTTGTGACGGAGGCAATTCACGGAAAGATGCGTTTGAAAGCAAGGTTAGAAGATAGCAAGGGTTTCCGGAGGCGAGAGACAACGCTACTATTTCGAGGAAGGTTATGTGTGCCACTCAATAGGGAATTGAGAGATAAAATCATGAGTGAAGCTCATGAGCACCATATCTGACTCATCGAAGCACAAAATGCAGAGACTTTAAAAGGACTTTTGGTGGGAAGGATGAAAAGGATGTATACGTTTGTGGAGCGATGTTTGGCTTTCGGCAAGTGAAGCATACTAGCGTCCGTCGGGATTATTTGCAACTACCAATCCCGAATGGAAATGGGATCATATCGGTATGGATTTTGTGGTGAGTTTTCCAAGGTCGTGAGAGGAAACACGCTATATGGGTTGTCATCGATGGTAGCGGTCGGCTCATTCTTACCGATTCGGATGGCGTGCGGGTTAGATAAACTTGCTCGACTTCGTCGAAATCGTGCGGTTTGCTGGAGGAGTCATAGGGGACCAGCTGAATTTGGGAAGAATACTTTTGCCACCATGACTTTAGTGTCGATCGCCACTTTATTGGGACGAAGTGGGCGAGAGGAAGATGTTAGGACGAGAGATGGTTCATCGAGGTTATCGATCGGATCAGCGAATCGAGCCATGACTTTTTGTTTGGTGGATCACGAAACCTCGGGCGTTGTGAAGAGTGTCTTATAGCGATTCATAGCATGTTTGTTCATTTCCTTTACGGAAGAGCCGAGCAGCTTTGCAGGCCAGCTGGAGGAGTGGGGATCGGCAGGGAGGCTCGGTGGCGCCATTCTGTTTTTGCCGAGCTGAGGTAGCATGATCCACCCCGAGGCAACCCGTTTTGTTTTTGTCCTTTTCTTGTTTGATTCCGCCTTTTAGTAGATCGTATAGCATAGAACTCGGGATTCTGTGGGAAAATGGCGGATTGTTTCTTGCCGTTAAGGCCGCCACCGCCGTGAGCTTTGGCCGGTTTGGTATAGTTCGGGCTATACATTCTACTAAAGTACCGATTCCGTTTTTACATTTTTAGCGTTTACGCATGTCGGGATGTTTTCGTTGCTTGAGTTTTATAAAGGAAATACATGCCGGGTTATCCAATCGATTTTGATGGTTTATCTAGATCGAGGATAGGCATCGATTTTGAAACTTCTTGTTGCTAAGATTTGAGTCGACTTGCATGCATGCATATCTTGAAAGTACCCTATTATTGGTCTTGATGCCTGAATATATTTCCATACGCATCGAGTTGATTTGAAAACCGGAGAGTGCCAATGTGTGTTGAGAAAGTCGAAAACCTAGTTTTGCTTGATCGTCGTTTGGATCACGTTGTTGCTTTGCTTTGTGGGAAGTGACCCCAAAAGTTGTTCGTCTTGTTACGGTACCTACGGTCGCGATCGGTGAAGTCATCGGATCCGTAGATATCTCTCGGTTGACGTTTTGATACATGCATGCGATGTTGTGTTATATTATCAATACATGAACAAAAAATGCTTAGAATAATGTTCTAAGGCTATAAAATATGATGTGAACATCATTTAAAAATCTTGGAATTTTTGAAACACATCTCCTATTTTATTTTATTAGGACCGATTATTTATATATACTTTTGGAGTATTGTTTGATTTTTGGTTGTTGAAAATAGTTGAGATATGGTGTTTAGGGTATGATATGAACATCATATATTAACCTTGAATTTATTCAAACACCTCTCCTATTTTTGAAGGAAAACCGTGAGCTATACTATATATATATAGTGATTTATTTGATTTTTGTTGTTGAAAATAATAGGATGTGTGATATTGTGAATATTAGTTAATGTTTGATGTTAATATTACATGTTATTACATATATAATCATATTGTGCAAGATTGGAATTTATTGAATATGAATATGTATATATATGGATGGAATTACGAATTGAATCAATGATAAAAGCATGGGTTTAAAATTTTAATGCATGATATGAAGTGATATTTCATGTTTAGTATATGGTATAAGCATGTTATAATTTTTGTGGAATTTATTGAACACCAAAGCTCACTAAATTGTGATTACCGAAAAACTTGGGACAATTTTAACCTATGGTTTAAAAATTTATATGATGATATTGGGTTGATAATTAAATTCTATAGTATGATAGGAGTATAACATGATTTTGTTGGAATTTATTTGATACATATGCTAATTGTTGTTAATCATCGAAAACATAACAAAATGGCTAAGTATGGGTTTAATTCTAATGTTAAATGATGATATGATAGTTAATTATAAGCTTAGAATGAATGGTTGTGATTATGGTGAATGAATGGAACACTTATGCACACTTACACAATGATTGTGTATTATGTTAGAAATTAGGGTTTTCTAATGCTTTAGTGTAGTTTATGTTGTGTATGGTATTGGTTGGTGTTGAATGTTTATGTTTATATTGTGCCGACAACCAAAACCCAAGCGTAAACAACATAATACTATATGTCGAGAATCGAAAAGAAATCGACCAATTTCGATAACTTAGAAGGAATTAACGAGAATCGAAGTTAGACACAAATTAGGTTTGCTATTAATAAAAGGATACTCGAATGCGAGTTCTAAGTTAGAAAAAAATCAAAAGCCGAGCTACAACGTTAGTACTCAATAAAGACAACCCAATACGATATTAGTTGGCGTTAAAACAACTCGATGACGAACAACGATTATCGACATATGTAATCTCCGAGCGAGTTAGGATAAACAAACAATGTCGTAATGTATAAGCAAAGATTCGAACATAAGATGTCGATCCTTATGTCCCAAAGTCGAGTTAATATTCCGAAGCACTTCATTTATTCTTAAGTACTTACTTACATAATAGCATGTGTTCACTTGAATCATAAGTCAATATTCCTCTTTTAATTATCGTGCTAATACGACAAGTCGTCAAGCATAACCTACTAGGACGTAACTAAAATTGTTAAGTCTAGTTAGTGGCTTGAGAATATCTAATTTATCAATCATAATTTGATTACCGACAACCTATAATGTAATAACGTTATAATAAAACTAAGGTTAAGAGTCGAGGATAGACTCGGAATATGTGATTCATAATTGAAGTTCACTATGAGCGATGAAGTAATATAGCTTGGGAATTGGGGATGTAAGATAATAGAAATTATCTTAAAACAATCACATAAAATCATAAAGAAACCTAATTGGGAACTTTAAGTCGTAGTTTATAAACGACCTTGATCGATAGAAAGAATCTAAACGCTATTTTCTTATGAAGGGTTTGATCGTGCGTAGTCGTGAGGAAGAACATCACACTGCTTCGTTTAGAACCACTAGCTTGGATTAGCGGTGGGCTTTCTTGAAAGCGAAAATGTTATGCATATCTCAAAGCATGTTTTACAAAGCATTATGAAATATTATCACATGAAATGTTATTGGCGCCAAATGTTTATGTTTTGTTGTTATCCTATCGAGATTGGTATATCAATGTGGTATGTGAATGTGTTGGACCACCAGCGTTAAAAAGGATAACGATCGGATCCGACTTAGTTAAGGACTAACTCGGATTGTGTACACGTGTGTTGTGTGTTAAGGTTAGCTACCTCGACCGGTCACGGCGACTATGTGTGTGGTGGCCACCTCCATAGTCTTGTGAATGAATGAATGAATGATCGAGATATGGAAACAACGTGAATGAAATAGTTCGACGAGCAGCTTTTGGAAAGCGCTAAAATGTTTGATAGGCGTGAGTCTTTTAACTAAAATCCTCATGCGCTATTGTGGGCGATTAATAACTTTTGACAAAGAAAATATTTTCGACAATGAGTCCTTGAGTACTTTTGTACTTAGCCACGCATTCGCTTTTGATGTGCGGGTTGAGCAAGGATCGATGATGGGTGCGGTGGTGCAAAGTAGCGACTATTTTGATGCTTTATTAGAAAGGTTTCTAGAACCTTGGGCATGCATCGTCATATGCATGTCCACACGTTTATTTGCTGCCTAACTCTGATATTATTTTGATGCTTGAATTATGATTGCTTTCATACCGTATTGAACTTGAGGTCGTACCTCGTTCCTTGAATTGTGCCCTGATTGGGTTATTTTGAACCTTGAACCTTTTGACGAGTCTTATGTGACTCGAGTTGGTATTGAACAGTTTATCCCTTTTTAGTCTATGCGTTATTGAGTAGTTAAATGGTTAATTGCATTGATTAGTTGTGTTTATATCCGCTGCCTTACTATACCAGTGACGATCCATATGATCCGTACTTCCTTGGGAAGTCGGGTTGTCCTAAAGTGGTATCGAGCACTTGTTCGCTCTGAACCTAGAAACCCTTTCCTTGAATCCTAAGTTGAAAGTTGAGTCTAGAAATTGTTTGTGTTTGGTACTCTTTCTTGCACTCCATCGTCGTCACCTTTCAGCGAGGAAAAAGGTAACTATTTCAACTAAAGGTTGTTTTGAAATGATTGAAGTATATGAAATGTGAATTGGAATTTCAATATTGCCTTGTTGGGAAGTTGAAAATATTTGGAAAATGGAAATTTTGAAATTGAAAAGTTGTTTCAATTGACTAGTCATTAGCTTGAATGATAGTTACAAGCTTTAGGAGCTTGGTAAATGAGTAAATGAGAATGCTTGATTATCGCACAATGTGTCATGATTTGTGTTTCTTGTTGTATCGAAGCATGATAGAAGCATGATGTAAATGAGTATGTTTCCCATGAGAACATAGACTCTTAAGGCGCATGATCCCTGCGCGAACTTAGTATGAGAACATAAGTACCCCAATTGAGCGAAATACTAAGAAAGAGCGAGAACATAGAAATCTTAAGAATCACAATCGAGCGGATTCGATGATGAGAAGCGGCGAGTCTACGATGATGAGCGATTGCTTAGCGGAGGTTCGCCTTGTTATGAGTCCCAACCTCTATCGTGAAGGAATTCGAACACAGCGTCTTGCCTCTATCGCGGCATAAGTGAAAAGAATAAAAGTATAACGCTATGAAGGTATAAAAGAAATGATGAATTGTAAGTGCATAATGAGAGCGGATATGATATGATCCTATAAAGTGAATAGAAATAAGAAATCGAAGACCGATAAGATAAGGTGACCACTTAGCCTTTGCAGAAGGCTAGGCCTCGATCGCTACTATACTCTAAGAAACCATACCGTCTCTTTCCGGAGACCCAACCATAAAAGTCGCACCATACGAATTGAGGTAAATAGGTCATAGTACGATATAGATTGTTATAGCCTTCTTTGTGCAGATGTTATTATGTACATACCTTCTTCTAGATATATCGTTATGTTACCGTGTCTAACCATAGTGGTACTTTCCTTTTCAGATGGCTCGGACTGTGTTCACGACTAGGCGCCCTCTGTCCTCTAGGGCCACCCCCGAGGAGGTTATACGTTCGTACTGCTCCTACCAGATGTGCCACGGAGACGACCTTGGCGAGTTTTTGGCGCACTTCACACGTCACTGGGCTGCTGCACATGCCCGGGGTACATCGCATTATGACGGTGTACTCCGCCTGATCATGAGACTGCCATCCGACTGGCAGGGTTACGCCCGTGAGATATCGGCGGACTACATTTACCGGCGCCGAGAGAGCTTTGACCTGGAGGCGGACCTGCCTCGCTTTGCTAGCCACTTGAGCTATGTGTTCACGGTGTATGGAGCTGCACCACGTGGGCCGTATCTCCCATGCGGGAATACACTTGGCGTGATGAGATTCCGGGGTGGCTCCATCCAGAGGTGCCTCGTTTGGCGGTAGCGGACTGTGTTCTTGCTGGCGATGGCGGAACATGTTCGGCGGGACCTTCCGTGCCGATAGCTCACCTTCCGATCCTACCACGGTAGGATTCCATCCTCGCCATTGCCGCTTGAGGCCATCACCTTGATCATGCCGTGCCTATATCCACCTCCACCTACGGCTCTCCCAGTCCGACCCGCGCCTCCGCTTTGAGCCTTTGGACCATGATCTTGTAAGGATTGATGATCCCGTGACATGGCTACGGTATAGTGAGAGAGACCGATGTCCGCCTGCTTGTTGCCCTTTTCGGATGATGTCTACGAGGAAGTCATGGTGAGATCCGCGAGACCTAGCGGCTATGGAGGAAGCCGGGGTCGTTAGAGACCGAGAGCCCGTTGCTCCCACTCGGCTGAAGAAGAGGAAGATCCGGAGGAAGATCGAGGAAGATCGAGGAAGGAGGAAGACCGAGAAGGAGGGAGGAAGACCCAGGGAGATCTATCGGTGACGACGAGATGGAGGGTGGATAGCTCCCATGCTTCGATCCGACTCAGACACATGGGCCGATCTACACCGGGCGACCATAGATCTAGTTCTTAGGATTAGATTGTCTTTTGTCTATATACTCTGTATATCTTTTGATGCATGCGGAAGCGGCGAGTCGTTCGACATGAACCTATTTTGATGACCACGGTGGCGTTTAGATTTTTATGCGCACCGTGACTAGGTCTGTGGGTGATCTTGATATTTGTTTTGGGCATCATACTACATGCACGGTCTTTTGTAATCTTCAAAGCGATGAAAGTCCTCGTGAGGCAATTGATATGATATGGTGATAGCTCTCGAGAGCCTTTTGTTTTAATGTTACGATGTGTGGTGTTCGATGATGTGCTAGATTTATGCTCGTAATTATATGAATACCGTCTTGATATGTATGCATTGATCACGATGGATAGTATAAGAAAATTTCTAATTACGTGTGTTTATGAAGGATAGGATGCCGCCGAGAAGAAGAAATCGTGAAGTAACACACGAGAGAAGACACTCCCCCACCACCACCACGGCGAGACGGATCGAGGAACTATTCCTCAGGCAGAACCCACCAACCTTCAACGGGACTGGGAATCCCGTGGATGCTGAACTATGGATTCGCGCTCTGGAGCGAATCTTCAACTTCCTCCTGCACCTCTCGAGAGCGCTTGTCATGCGTTGCCTTCCGGATATTTGGTGTCGCCGACTTACGGTGGGAGGCGAGAGGAAGACTCTATCTGAAGAAGAGCTGGAAAATTTCTCACTGGGAGGAATTTAAGGAGGAAGTGTCTGAGAAGTACATTCTAAGAGCTACGGAAAAAGAAGGAACATGAGTTCTACAACCTCGCCGAGGAAGGCAGCGGTCTGATTACGACCGTGCATTACGTGAGATGTCGCGGTATCTTGTGATTTAGTCGACAAGCGAGAAGAGGGCCGAAAAGTTTGGGCGGGACTCGCCATGAGATCGAGGTGTCGCTAGCTGGTCACGGGAATCGACTTACCGTGAGGCCCTCGGTCGGGCATTGGACATCGAGGTGCTATGCCGAAGATAGGATTGTCCTGCGCGTCCCAGAATCATCAAGGGGATCGTGGGAAGAGAAAGTGGGAAGGACCCCACCAGGACAAGGGTCCAACAGCGGCGAGGCCGACGGAGGCCATGGCGAGGAAATAACGTGCCATCAGGCGCAGGCGCGAGAATGGGCGCCCATGGTACCCGCGTCTGGCGGAAACCAAAATTTGTGAAACTCCCGTGTGCCCCGGTGCCATAGGAGTCGTAAGGGGCATGCGCATTCACAAATGACGGATGCTTCAAGTGTGGCGGAAGGGCCCTACTCGAGGGCCCCACAGGATCGCCGAGGAGGAAATGGCCGTCCCAATGTGCCCAACCAAGTCCAATCGGTCCGGGCTATCAAGCTCAACCGATCGACAACGACCCCCGGTCCGGTACTATCGGCCGAATCGGCGACCATATCAACCACGGCGGCAGCGGCGACAACAATGGCGACAACGCGGCGGCGATGAAGCAGCCCCCGCAGCCACAACAACAACAACAACAACAACAACGGCAACAACGCAACAACCACAACAACATTATCGGCAACAACGGCCGCCCGACAAGCGAGGGCCTCGCCTCAACCGGAAAGGAGTTCCGCAAGAGCCGCCAAGGAACCAAGGAAACTTGGCGGTATGGGAATACTCCTCAATTACATTATCCTCTTGTTTGATCTTGGCGCCTCGCACTCTTTTATTCTTTGAAGCATGCGTAGAGAACTTAGGATTAGATCTAAAGCGTCGAACAAATCATGAGAATTTCTTCTCGATGGGAGGCATAAAACGGTAACCCACATATGCTCGAACCTAGAACTTGGACTAGGCTCACTTAAGGTCATGACAGATAACCTTCACGTCATACCTATGACAGATGTGGACATAATCCTAGGAATGGATTGGTTAACCGAACATAGTGCGACCATCCTGTGTAATGAAAGGAAAATTTCTTTCCAACATCCCGGAGAGGAACCTACCGACCTTCACGGGATCAGCATGGGGAGGAGAGTTCCAATCATATCCGCGTTACAAGCAAGGACGTTGCTGAACAAGACCGAGAACCATGCCTACCTCGTCTACCTCCAGGAGGAAGATCAGAATGAGAGGAGGATAGAAGACGTCCCGATCGTGAAGGGTATCGATGTGTTTCGGACGAACTACGGGATTACCGCCAAACCGGCGGATCGAGTTCACGATCGACCTCGAACCGAGTTACGCCCACGTGTCAAAAGCCCCATACGGATGGCACCAAAGGAACTTGAAGAATTGAAGATCCAGCTGCAAGAACTCTTGGAGTTAGGTTTCATTAGATCCAGTGTGTCTCCATGGGGCACACTGTCCTTTTCGTGAAGAAGAAGGATGGCACTTTGAGAATGTGCATAGACTATCGAGAGTTAAACAAGATAACTCTTAAGAATAAGTATCCTTTGCCTCGAATTGATGATCTGTTTGATCAACAAGGAGCGAGTCTTTCAAAGATAGATCTAAAGTCGGGATATCACCAATTGAGGATTAGACGGAGGATGTACCTAAAGCGGCTTTCCGTACAAGGTATGGTCATTTCGAATTCATCGTTATGCCCTTTGGACTTACAAATGCCCCAGCAGTATTTATGGATATCATGAATAGGGTATTTCACCCATACTTAGACAAATTTGTCTTAGTATTCATAGGCGATATCTGATATACTCGAGAATAACCAAGAACACAAAGAGCACTTGAGAGCGGTCTTTGCAAACATTAAAGCGAAGCAACTCTTCGCCAAGTTTAGCAAGTGCGAGTTACGGTTAAGCGAGTGACATTCTTAGGTCACATCGTGTCCATGGGGAATCAAAGTAGACCCTCGAAGATTGATCTGATTCGAGAATGGGAATCACCAAAGAACCGAATGAAATTCGGGTTTCTTAGGACTTACCGGCTACTATCGAAGATTTATCGAAGGATTTTCAACGATAGCCGACCCATGACCCAATTGTTGAGAAAGGAATCAAGTATACTTGGACCGCCGAGTGTGAGGCTAGTTTCGAGGCGAAGGAGTTGTTGACGACACACTGTACTAGCGATGCCGAGGCGGATAAAGAATACACAATCTACGGATGCTTCAAAGAATGGACTAGGATGTGTGTTGATGCAAGAAGGTAAGGTTATTGCTTATGCTTGGCGATTTACGCATACATGAGTTGAACTATCCTCATACGACACGGAATTAGCGGTGATCGTACATGCCTTAAAGATTTGGAGGCATCATCTTTATGGAGTTAGATGTGAGATCTATCTTGACCATAAAAGCACGAAATATTTCTTTGAGCGAAAGATCTTAACATGAGGCGGCGTAGATGGTTAGAGCTAGTGAAAGATTACGATTGTGGTATCAATTACCACCGAGGCAAGGCTAATGTTGTGGCCGATGCCTTGAGTCATAAATCCACCCTAGTTTGGGATGTCTCCTCGGTCGTGAGGAAATACTTATAAAGGAATTTCGGAGGATGAACATCGAAGTCATAGACCCGTCTTTGACAATAGAGGGCTGTATTACAGCGTTGATTGCAATCCCGGACTTAAGTCCGAATCTTAGAAGCTCGGAGGAAGGCGAGAAGCTAGAGGAATCGAGCTAAGATCAAGGACAACAACCACAAGAATTTTAAAAAGCAACAGATAATGTTTTCTTTGTATGGCGGGAGGTGTGTGTCCCGAGGCGAAGGGCTTAGGGCGAGATCTTGAAGGAAGCCCATGAGACTTCTTACACGCACACCGGAAGCACCAAAATGTACCAAGACCTCAAGAGAAATTTTGGTGGGATGGAATGAGCGAGGCGTAGCTTCATTCGTAGAACGTTGTTTGGCGTGCCAACAAGTGAAAGCACTTCACCAAGCGACCGTATGGAACCTTACAACCGCTAGACATACGGAATGGAAATGGGATGATATAGCCATGGACTTTGTTACCGGGCTACCCAAATCACAAGAGGAAATACGCTATTTGGGTCATCATCGATCGTTTGACCAGGCGCGCATTTTCTACCCATTCCGATAACACATGGATCGAACAGACTATACGGTTATGCGTCAGGAGGTCATCGTCTACATGGAGTTAGAAGACTATTACGTCGATAGAGATTGAAATTTACATCCAGATACGGATGAGTTTACAAAAGGAATTGGGGACTCGACTACATTTCGATACCGCGTTCCACCCACAGACGGACGGACAGTCCGAGAGGACCATTCAAACGTTGGAAGACATGTTGAGAACCGTTGTCCTCGATAGAGGAGAAAGTTGGGAACAAGTGTTGCCACTTGTGGAATTCGCCTACAATAACAGCTACCAAGCAACAATTGGAATGGCCCGTCTGAAGCTCTTTATGGAAAGAAATGTCGATCACCCTCTAATGGGATGAAGTGGGAGAAAGGAGAGTATTAGGACGACTACGTGGCGAAATGATCGAGATTGTGAGACAGATCCGCCAACGGATCAAGGAGGCTCAAGACCGACAAAAGTCGTATCCGACAAGCGTCGCCTGAGCGCATTTTGGCGTGGGAGACAAAGTCTTCTTGAAGATTTCTCCGTCAAAGGGATCGTGAGATTTGGAATAAAGGAAACTACGACCACGTTTCATAGGACCTATGAAATCTTGGAAAGAATAGGACCGGTGACTACAGACTTGCATTGCCGCCAAGTTTTGGAAGCGTGCACAATGTGTTCCACGTTTCACAACTAAGGAAGTACATACATGACCCCACCATGTGATACCGCCGAGATATTGTCCTCGATGACAATATGAGTTACGTAGAAGCTGCTACGAAATTTTAGACCGGCGTATCAAAAGCTAAGGAACAAAGAGATACCGTTGGTGAAAGTTCTATGGCGACACCATGGTCGAGAAGAAGCAACACAGGAGCTGGAATCAGCTATGAAGAGAAATACCGGATCTATTCAAGGTTAGCAAATTTGGGACGAAATTTATTTTAAGGGGATGGTATGTAATAACCGAAAAATTTAAAACTTTTATTAGTGATGTTTAAATCACTTATTTGTGGTTCTTAGACCTTAATTATGTTTAAGGTAACCAACGAAGCAATTAGAATCGATTCGGAGATCGAAAACTAGAAATCAAAACTAGTGACTAATCTCTGGGATTAGGGTTTTGAATAACTGAACATAGAATGAAAGATCGAGAATGAATCTTAACAAAAGTTTCATTTCTAGAATCCTCTCGCGAAAACATGTGAGAAGCGAAGAATGAGAATTTTCGGGCATACTTGCGGTCGATCTAAAAGCACTATTCTGAGCGGATCAATTTCGGTCCGTGCTAATCATGATAATTAATGATAACAATTAAAATCATGAAGGAATACATTATTATGAATTTAGAAATTATAAGAATCAATTTACGAAAGAAATTCTGAAGAACTTAACAGAGCGTCGGGAAAATATCTGGGAAAAACCTAAATTGATCCGAACGATCCGAAACTCGAACCAAGGGTCTAAATCAATAAAATATGATTTATAAGACTCAAATTAATTATGAAAGCTCAAGAGTTCAATAGAATTTTGAATGAGCATAATTTAATCGTCGACAGCAGTTTTTCGCGATAACTCGGAATTGACTTATCGGACGACGTCCGAACTTCATGAAATTTTATAATCATTGAAATAAGTCATTTGGAGGCTATTTAATAAAATAAAACCTTAAGGTTCCGAGAAATCAATCGAAAGTGCGTTAAAACTTAAAGAGTCGGTATTAACACGCCAAAACGGGTAATTTGACCAATCCACCTCCCAACTACCACCAAGACCACCCCCAAATGCGCAATGACAGCCCTTAGGTCTGCCAATACAGTGGGGAGACGTCCCATTGCAGCCCCATTCACTTAGAACCCTTTTGCTCTCAAAAATTTCAAATTCTCTCTATACTCTTCAAGCCTTAATCCTTAAATCCTCCTTCCAAACTCCTCCCACACTCAAATAATCTTTCTAAGACCATAGAAAGATATTATTCATCATCCTCTTCCATTCTAATGGAGTGGAATTTTTGTTTGATTTTTTTTGGGGTTTAAAAACCCTAGTTTGCTCCTCATTTTTTTCGTGACTTTAGAGCCATCAAATGCTCTCAAGCCATGAACAACAAATGCTTAGAATAATGTTCTAAGGCTACTGTAAAAATTTCATAATTTTTGGAGCATGTTTTTTTTTTTCGATTTATGCTTTATTTCTTTTTATATATGATAAAGCATGATTTTGTGAATATTATTTGATATTGTTGCTTGTTAATGTATTATAAGCATGTAGTAAAAATATCATAATTTTCAGAATAGTTTTGGATTTTTTAAAATTACCGTGAGCTTAGAGGCTTATTTAAGCCATGATTTGATTTTTATTTTTGAAAAATAGTTGAGATATGGTGTTTAAAATATGATGTGAACATCATATAAAAATCTTGAAATTTTTGAAACACATCTCCTATTTTATTTTATTAGGACCGATTATTTATATATACTTTTGGAGTATTGTTTGATTTTTGGTTGTTGAAAATAGTTGAGATATGGTGTTTAGGGTATGATATGAACATCATATATTAACCTTGAATTTATTCAAACACCTCTCCTATTTTTGAAGGAAAACCGTGAGCTATACTATATATATAGTGATTTATTTGATTTTGTTGTTGAAAATAATAGGATGTGTGATATTGTGAATATTAGTTAATGTTTGATGTTAATATTACATGTTATTACATATATAATCATATTGTGCAAGATTGGAATTTATTGAATATGTATATATATATGGATGGAATTACCGAATTGAATCAATGATAAAAAGCATGGGTTTAAAATTTTAATGCATGATATGAAGTGATATTTCATGTTTAGTATATGGTATAAGCATGTTATAATTTTTGTGGAATTTATTGAACACCAAAGCTCACTAAATTGTGATTACCGAAAACTTGGGACAATTTTAACCTATGGTTTAAAAATTTATATGATGATATTGGGTTGATAATTAAATTCTATAGTATGATAGGAGTATAACATGATTTTGTTGGAATTTATTTGATACATATGCTAATTGTTGTTAATCATCGAAAACATAACAAAATGGCTAAGTATGGGTTTAATTCTAATGTTAAATGATGCTATGATAGTGAAATTATAAGCTTAGAATGAATGGTTGTGATTATGGTGAATGAATGGAACACTATACACACACTTACACAATGATTGTGTATTATGTTAGAAATTAGGGTTTTCTAATGCTTTAGTGTAGTTTATGTTGTGTATGGTATTGTTTGGTGTTGAATGTTTATGTTTATATTGTGCCGACAAACCAAAACCCCAAACGTAAACAACATAATACTATATGTACGAGAATCGAAAAGAAATCGACCAATTTCGATAACTTAGAAGGAATTAACGAGAATCGAAGTTAGACACAAATTAGGTTTTCTATTAATAAAAGGATACTCGAATGCGAGTTCTAAGTTAGAAAAACCAAAAGCCGAGCTACAACGTTAGTACTCAATAAAGACAACCCAATACGATATTAGTTGAGCGTTAAAACAACTCGATGACGAACAACGATTATACGACATATGTAATCTCCGACGAGTTAGGATAAACAAACAATGTCGTAATGTGCAAGCAAAGATTCGAACATAAGATGTCGATCCTTATGTCCCAAAAGTCGAGTTAATATTCCCGAAGCACTTCATTTATTCTTAAGTACTTACTTACATAATAGCATGTGTTCACTTGAATCATAAGTCAATATTCCTCTTTTAATTATCGTGCTAATACGACAAGTCGTCAAGCATAACCTACTAGGACGTAACTAAAATTGTTAAGTCTAGTTAGTGGCTTGAGAATATTCTAATTTATCAATCATAATTTGATTACCGACAACCTATAACGTAATAACGTTATAATAAAACTAAGGTTAAGAGTCGAGGATAGACTCGGAATATGTGATTCATAATTGAAGTTCACCTATGAACGATGAAGTAATATAGCTTGGGAATTGGGGATGTAAGATAATAGAAATTATCTTAAAACAATCACATAAAATCATAAAGAAACCCTAATTGGGAACTTTAAGTCGTAGTTTATAAGCGACCTTGATCGATAGAAAGAATCTAAAGCGCTATTTTCTTATGAAGGGTTTGATCGTGCGTAGTCGTGAGGAAGAACATCACACCTTTCATTTAGAACCACTAGCTTGGATTAGCGGTGGGCTTTCTTGAAAGCGAAAATGTTATGCATATCTCAAGCATGTTTTACAAAGCATTATGAAATATTATCACATGAAATGTTATTGTTGCCAAATGTTTATGTTTTGTTGTTATCTATCGAGATTGGTATATCAATGTGGTATGTGAATGTGTTGGACCACCAGCGTTAAAAAAGGTAACGATCGGATCCGACTTAGTTAAGGACTAACTTTCGGATTGTGTACGTGTGTGTTGTGTGTTAAGGTTAGCTACCTCGACCGGTCGCGGCGACTATGTGTAGGTGGCCACCTCCATAGTTGTGAATGAATGAATGAATGATCGAGATATGGAAACAACGTGAATGAAATAGTTCGACGAGCGCTTTTGGAAAATGCTAAAATGTTTGATAGGCATGAGTCTTTAACTAAAATCCTCATGCGCTATTGTGTGGCGATTAATAACTTTTGACAAAGAAAATGTTTTCGACAATGAGTCCACTGAGTACTTTTGTACTTAGCCACGCATTTCGTTTTGATGTGCGGGTTGAGCAAAGATCGATGATGGGTGCGGTGGTGCGAGTAGCGACTATTTTGATGCTTTATTAGAAAGGTTTCTAGAACCTTGGGCATGCATCGTCATATGCATGTTCACACGTTTATTTTTGCCTAACTATGATATTATTTTGATGCTTTGATTATGATTGCTTTCATACCGTATTGAACTTGAGGTCGTACCTCGTTCCTTGGTGTATTTACGATTGGGTTATTGTTGAACCTTGAACCTTTTGACGAGTCCTTACGTGACTCGAGTTGGTGATGAACAGTTTATCCCTTTTAGTCTATGCGTTATTGAGTAGTTAAATGGTTAATTGCATTGATTAGTTGTGTTTATATCCATTGCCTTACTATACGGTGGCGATCCATATGATCCGTACTTCTTTGGGAAGTCGGTCGTCAGGAATGTAATTCTTTCATAAGCAATACGGCGGAAGATAAATCATCTGGAGTCCTTTGTGAAGGCTATGGGAAGCATATGAAGATGAGAAAATTAAATTAGTCGAGATAGCCGCATGCATGAGCAGGAAACACAAGTCGGGCCAATTTTGAGTGTCTGAGGTAAACCGAAAAATCACTGTAATGTCATTCAATTGAGGAGTGGACGAGCTTACCAGAAGCACCCGCAGAAGAACGACGAAGATGGGGCAATAAAGGAAGAACTCGCGACCGTGCTCGCAACCACGAGCCCGGCCGTGAGAAATCAAACAGAAAGTTTTCGAGATCAGCTGCGATCGACCCTACAGCCGCTAGGCCGGCCGCAAGAAATCGGGCAGAGAGTTCGGACGAAGAGTTAGCGACCGAGCCTGCGACCGTGAGCCCGACCGTGAAGAAGACCGTTAGCGCAGCCCAGTGCCTAGCGACCGCTTTTCGCGACCGCGGTGGCGAGAGCACTCGATGAAAAGTATCGACTTATACTCCTCCGATTACGTTTTCGAGTCATTTAGCCAAGCCCAAGTATGACGAGAAGCTAACCGGTTTATGGAGATGTTTCAAAAGGTGCACATCAATATTCCTTTACTTGATGCACTCCGAGACATGCCGGGATACGTGAAATTCTTGAAGGATGTTGTGGCCAACAAGAAGAAACTTGGGAAATTCGAGACGATAAATTTGTCTCAAGAGTGCAATTCTGTACTGCAAAAGAAGTTTCCGCTCAAACAGAAGGATCTAGGCAGCTTTACCATAGCGTGTGTCATCGGAGGACATACATTCTCAAAAGTTCTGTGCGACTTAAGGGCAAGCATCAACTTGATGCCGTTGTCCATTTTCAATAGATTGGAGATTGGAGAGATCAAGCCAACCACCATTGCTCTTCAGATGGCAGACACATCGGTGACATATCCGAAAGGTATAGTGGAGGACGTGCTCATGAAAGTTAGAGATTTCATCTTTCCAACAGATTTCGTGGTTCTCGACATGCCAGAGGATGGGAACACACCTCTTATTCTTGGGAGACCGTTCCTAGCTACCGGCCGAGCACTGATCAACGTGCAAGATGGAGATCTCACCTTCAGGGTCAACGATGAGGAGATGAAAATCTCTATTTATCACGCAATGAAGCAACCTGAAGAGAAGACGATGGATGAATATCGTGTTATAGAGCAGCTGCCTTCCAATCAATTGCAATTATCTGATCCGATGGAGTTTTGTATGCATAACTCGATTTTCTCACCCTCGGACCTCGATGAGGTGTGTGATGAGATTTTAGAGTATCTTGAAGCCATCGAAGAAGTCGAGGCCTTCCCCGAGGAGTCAGTGCCTTATTTAGACGTGAGGGAGCCGATTGGAGGAGAGGATGCTGTGGTGAAGAAGGAAGAGAACACACCCAAGATGGAGTTGAAAGAGTTACCTAACCACCTTCAGTTCGTATTTCTAGGTGAAGACGAGACATGTCCGGTGATAGTATCCTCAACTTTGACAGAGGAAGAGTCGCAGAAACTGATGATTGTGCTGAAACAATATAAGTCTACGATTGGGTGGACTATTTCTGATATCTAGGGGGTCAGCCCTTCGATTTATATGCACCGAATCCTGTTAGAGAATGAGTACAAGCCAAAGGTGCAACCTCAACGCCGCCTGAATCCGGCAATGCAAGAGGTAGTGAGGAAGGAAGTCCTCAAGTTATTAGATGCGGGCATGATCTATGCTATATCAGACAGCGAGTGGGTTAGCCCAACTCAAGTGGTATCCAAGAAAGAGGGTATCAAAGTGATCAGAGACGAGAAGAACGAGCTTGTGGCAACAAGAATTGTGACGGGGTGGCGAGTATGCATTGATTATCGTGCTCTGAACGCAGCCACAAGGAAGGACCATTTTCCCTTGCCCTTCATTGATCAGATGTTGGACAGACTGGCGGGTTATGAGTTCTATTATTTTCTACATGGATATTCGGGGTACAATCAGATTGCCATCGCCCAGAAGATCAGCACAAGACAGCGTTCACGTGTCCTTATGGAGTTTTTGCTTATAGGAGAATGCCGTTTGGATTGTGCAATGCTCCAGCCACGTTCCAAAGATGCATGATGTCCATCTTCCATGGGTTGATTGAAAATATTATGGAAGTATTCATGGACGACTTTTCCGTGTTTGGTTATTCTTTTGACCATTGTCTCACAATCATCCCAAGTGCTACACAGAAGTGAGGAGACAAATCTAGTGCTCAATTGGGAGAAGTGTCATTTTATGGTAAAGGAAGGTGTGGTGCTTTGCCACAAAGTCTCGACAAAAGGTTTGGAAGTGGATCGAGCAAAGATTGTGGCAATCTAGAAACTACCTCCTCCCAAGTGGCACCAAAGGTGGTAGAGGCAAGGAAATAGTGGGAGTAATGGGAGCAAGAACATGGTCGCCACAGTGAGGCGAAGAAGCCAAAGGAGAGGGGCAAGTGCTTGAAGTGCGGTAAGGCTGGGCATCGAAGGCTAAGTGCCCTATGCTCAAGGCTCAAGGCGCCGTTTGCTTTAGTAACTAAACATGTTTAGCAACTTGTTCTACCCATTCTTGGGTAGTACACAGTGCGATCGATCATGTTTGTTACACCTGCGGGTTCCCGCGACAAGGAGCCGAGTAATGGCGAGATAACGATCTCCATGAGCAACGCGCGAAAGTCGAGGCCGTTGCAGTCGGAGATGTTACTTTATGTTTTGAGAGAACAGTTTTAGTTTTAAAAGACGTTTTATATGTGCCGGATTTTCGGCGGAACCTTGTTTCTGTTTCGAAACTATTTACTCATGGATATTCTGTTATTTTTGATAATGGTGTTTCTATCATAAGAAATGACGAAGTTATCTGTGTTGGCACTTTATATAATTCGCTTTATACTATTTCTGCAAAACATAATACCTATAACTATGTTACATCTTCTTCAAACCCTAGAAAGAGAAAGTTTTCTTCGCAAGATGACACCACATTTCTCTGGCATCTTAGATTAGGTTACATCAATCTAAATATGATCCAAAGACTGGCTAAGAATGGAGCGTTGGGTAATCTCACAGTTACTCCATTCCCATCTCGCGAAATCTGTAGATGTAAGGTAAGATGTCGAGCACCCTCAAAGCGAAGGGTTATAGAGCCATGAATGTTAGAGTTAGTCCATTTCGACCGTGTGGACCGATGTCCACACAAGCTCGTGGAAGGTGCAGTATTTTGTCACTTTCATCGACGATTACTCAAGGTGCGGATCACGTATACCTGCTCACCATGAATGTCGAATCTTGAGAAATTCAAAGAGTTTAAAGGCGGAAGTGGAGTATTTAAGCTTGGTAAGAGTATCAAGTCGCTCAGGATCTCGACAAATGTCAAGGCAGATTCTTCGCCAACAAATGGGGAAGTCTCGTATGCAATGCTATACCGCGAACCCCGATATCGCTATCACGGTAGGCATAGTAGCTAGATATCAGTAAACCACGGGCGATATTATGAGGCTAGTTTACCATGCGAGATAGTCTAATGCCTTTGGGTTATCTGGACTCGATTTCCAAGGCTGTTGTGATGAGAAAAAGTACACCTCGGGTACTGTGTTTACCTTGGGAGGTGGGCCGTATCTGGCCGGGTGCAGCGGCGATGCATTATGGACTCTACCATGGAAGCGAATATGTGAGTAAACTTGAGGCTTCTAAGGAGGCTGTATGGTTCGAACTACCTCGTAGAACTAGGTGTGGTACTGGTTTGCCCAGGTATCATAGTTTCTTGTGATAGCGGGTGCGATGTGGCAAACTGAAGGAACCACGGACCCACAAAGCGACCAAACACAAAACACATGAGAGAAGTACCATGTCATCACAATCGTTAGGAATCGTGAGGAGTTTTCTCGATCATGCGGGCTTCTATAGAAGATTCATCAAGGACTTCTCTGCGATCATGAAACCACTGTGTGGATTGCTCGAGAAAGATACGAAGTTCGTGTTCACTAATGACTGCTTGGGGGCGTTCGAAAAATTGATGCAAGCCCTGATATCGATCTCAGTTTTGGTATCACCTGATTGGAGTCAACCGTTCGAGCTAATGTGCGATGCTAGTGATTGGACAGTGGGAGGTGTGTTGGGGCAGAAACGAAACAAGCTATTCAGAGTCATATATTATGCGAGTAAGACACTCGACTCGGCTCAAATGAACTACACCACCACCGAGAAAGAATTACTTGTTGTGGTATATGCTTTTGATAAGTTTAGACCTTATTTGGTGGGCACCCACACTATTGTCCACACCGACTATGCAGCCATTCGTCATCTGTTCAACAAGAAAGACTCGAAGCCGAGATTGGTAAGATGGATCCTTCTTCTTCAAGAGTTCGACATGGAGATCAAAGATAGAAAAGGTTGCGAGAATATGGTTGCAGACCACTTATCGAGATTAGAGAAGCATGTCGAAGAAGAAGACAAGAGAATTGGGATCAAGGAGAACTTTCCAGACGAGCACATATTGAGCATCATTGATCATACACCATGGTACGCAAATTTTGTGAACTATTTGGTAATTGGAGTTATGCCGCCGTCGTGCAGTCCTCATCGAAAAAAAAAAAAAAAAGTTCCTCCACGATGTCAAGTTCTATTATTGGGATGATCCCCATCTCTACCGCCGATGTGCCGATGGTTTGATACGTCGCTGTGTTCCCCAAGGAGAATGGGAGAACATAATTCACGAGTGCCATAGTTCTTTAAATGGCGGACATTTTACAGCGGCCAAGACGGTAGCAAAGGTTTGCCAAAGTGGATTTTATTGGCCTTCGATCTTCAAGGATTTTCAAGCATTTATCAAGAGTTATGACAGCTGTCAAAGAACGGGAAACGTCACCAAGAAAGATAAGATGCCGCAGAAGAGCATCATGGAAGTGGAACTATTTGATGTGTGGGGAATCGACTTTATGGGTCCGTTCCCCATGTCTTGTGGCTACACATACATTTTCTTCTTTGTGGAGTATGTTTCACGATGGGTAGAGGTGATTCCCACAGCCACTAGCGACTCCAAGGCAGTGATCAAGTTTTTACACAAGAATATTCTGACTCGATTTGGAGTGCCGAGGGCATTGATCAGCGATGGAGGGTCGCATTTCAACAACAAGTGGTTAGGCAATGTCCTAGCTAAGTATGGCGTGAAGCACAGAGTCACCTCCTCATATTATCCGCAAGCGAATGGGCAAGCTGAGCTCGCCTACCGAGAAATAAAGAGGATTTTGGAGAAATCGGTTGTCAATAGGAAGGATTGGGCCAAGCAATTGGATGATGCTCTTTGGGCCTACCGGACTGCTTACAAAGCTCCTATATGGCTATCTCCATATCAAATGGTATTTGGGAAATCTTGCCATTTGCCGGTTGAATTGGAACACAAAGCTTATTGGGCCGAGGAGAATCAACATGGATTTCAAGGAGGCGGTTTGATGAGAGATGAACAATTGTTGGAGCTCGATGAATGGAGGAACGAAGCTTTTGAAAACTCCAGGATCCACAAGGAACGAGCCCGAAAATTCCACGACCTTCTCATTTGTCCCAAAGGATTCTCTCCGGGTGATGAAGTTTTGCTTTACAATGCCCGACTCCGTCTCTTCCCTGGAAAGCTGAAATCGAGATGGTCGGGGCCATATATCGTCTACCGTGCACATGCCAATGGAAGCTATGAATTGCTAGACTCAAGTGGCAACATTTTCAAGGTGAACGGGCAATACCTCAAATCCTACTTCAAGTCACACTTCGACCGCGAAGTCAAGGTGACCAAGCTTAATGAACCATGATATGAGGTAACGTCGAGCTAGTGACGAAAACTCTAGCACTGGTTAGGAGGTAACCCAACAATTTTTTTTCATGCTTTTTGTTTTTCGTTTTTGTTTGTTTTGTTTTGTTTTTCTTTGTGTCGTGTCTTGTTTTTTGTTTTTAAGTCCCAAGGTATTTTTGCTTTTATTAAAACATAAATAAAAAAAGCAAAGCACGTCCAGCGACCACCCTCGCGACCGCGAGGAGTGGCCGTGAGAAATCGGGCAGTAGCTATTTGCCCAGCTTGGACACGTCTAGCGACCACCCTCGCGACCGCGGTGGCCATAATCGGCGAAGGTTTACGGGCATAGCTCGCGGCCTCGCCATGACCTCGCTCGCGACCCATGAGCCGGCGAGGCGTGACCCGACCCACACCCGAATGCAAACCCGTGTGTTCACACTCTTTAACCTCTCTTCCCCAATTTTTACACACCCACACACACTTGCAACAAAAGAACTTACTCTCAAACACTCTTTTTCTTCAATTTCTTATGCTTTCGACGTAAATCTCACTCAAGGTATGCTACATTTCCTTAATTCTTCTTAGATTTACGCTTTACAGCATGAATTAGAAGGGTTTGTCTATTATATCTTCTTGTTGTGGGTTATTGAAGTTTTGAGGATATAGAACCTATATTGCTAAATTTTACATGGTGTTTGAGCATGTTTCTTCCAATGTTAGGTCTATTGATGTTCATAGATGTATATTGTTGGTTTAATTTGCCTACATTGTTGAATTGGGTTGGAAATTTTTGAAAAATCTTGCGAAACCCTAGGCATCACGCTTCTGTAGCGACAGTGCTCATGATCGCTAGGGTGGCCATGGCGTCATCGTGATCTTCTGTGCGGGTGCGAGATGGTGCCTCGGGACCACCCTCGCGGCCGCGAGGTCGGCCGCGAGGCACCCCAGAATGTGTTTTTCGTGCGTCTTTGAGTTGTGTGTGCGTTTTCTCTCCCTTGTTTTACCTTATAAGATCATATGTTAGTATGGGGGAGGAATTTTACTAAGTTCATGTTTGGGGGAGCTCTTAATATGGGTTGGCATTTGCTTTGATTTTTTTATTAATAAGTACGTGAGCTAACTTTCAAATATCTTTAGGTACATTATGTCGCTGTTCATCCGGCCACAAGCGCAAGGGCAAGGAGGTCGTTTCCACTTCATGCGACGAGCCGCATGATGAGTTCCACCCCGAGACTTTTGGGGTGCATTCTGAATCCTCGTCGAGGACCGTTGGAGAAGATTGGTGCAGCTAAAGCACAGACACTCGAGATTCATGTGCATCGATACGTGCCAAGCAATGGGCATAGCTAACGACGTAATATGGTTAGCTGAGAGGGCCGGTTTGTATCCTATTATCACAGCCAACTATCTGACATACCGGGTCCTCACTCTGGAGTTCCTTTCGACCGTCCAGTTCCTTTCGGCATGTTCCTCGCACAGCACTTCCAAATACAAGCAGAGGTTTCGGGGAACGCGAAGATATGCATAGGGGGATTCGTTACCCCTATTGTCGATTTTTTTCAGGTAACGATTCGTGAGAATCCTATCTCTCAGGATATTTTCCTGGACAAACCTTGTTTATACATCCAGACGTTCCTGAAGAGGCACCCCACCCGTCACCTCTGGCTGCTATACGACAAGCACGGCCATTCCATATTTTGCGTACCACACACCGAGCTCACCAGTTTAAGCAGCTTTAGGCCATCGGAGTCCAATTGGAACTTGAGCTCACTTGTTCACAATGAATGGGCTCAGCGCTTAAATGCGCAAGGTGAGATAAAGGAAGGGCAGCAACACGAGGCAGCCGAGCAAGATGTGGCACCCGAGATAGGAGGCACATTGCATCCGCAACCCGTTCAAGGTGATCCCGGGATGTATGAGCGTTTGGATCGCATAGATGGTCGACTTGACCACATCGACGGATGCCTGACATCCATATTGGCCCAACAGCAGGCCCAGTTCGAACAACAACAAGCCCTTTTTTCCCAACACCAGGCACATCAAGAACACCAAATACAAATGATGGAGATAATACAGCGATGGGATCAGTGGCGAGGATTCTACTCGTCGCCGGAGTAGCGCGGCATTTGAGGTAAGGTCTCTACCAACCACTCTTTTTTGCAAACCTTATTGCCTCCATTTCACACTGTTTACAATAAGTTTGGGGGGAGTGGAAGAGTTTGTTTGGTTGAGAGTCCTTTTTATGTTTTGCTTTGTCTTGTTAAGTTTTTATATTTTGAGGCTTTTGTCGTGTCTTTTTGTTTTCGTTGTTATGTCGATCGATCAACGAGTTTAAGTGAAATGTGTTAATCCATGTGGCCAATGATGATAGAAATTTTCTGAAAAGTATGTTGATAGTGCACATGATGTGTTAGAAAATGACGCATGGATAACTTGAGATTGCTTAGCTTGTTGTTTTTCACCATTTGCTTAAACCGTGAGACTTGAGCTTCGTTGTATAAACACTTATTATAGTTTCTTTTAATTGTGTGATATCGTGCATGTAATCATCTTCTAGAACTTGCCGTATTTTCTGTGTCGAGGCTGCAATATGTGTTTCGAATATGGAAAGGATAAAAGGCCATCTTTGTTAACCACATTTTTACCCATACACTAACCAATGATATATACCGTTTGTCGCCTTCTTTAAGCCTTTATTAGACTTTATTCTTCTGTTAACCGGATGATAGGAGGTGAGGATGGATATGGGAATCAAGGGGGGTAAATTTGTTTTGATGTTTTAAGTTGGGATAAAAGATGGAGAGTAAAAGAATGGTACCCGTGTGAAAAAGAATGGACCCTATAAGCTCTATTACAAAGCTAAGAAAATTTTGTGAAAAATGTGAGCATAAAGGGGTTTAGTTAACAAAGTATAAGGTACCTTATGTTGCATAAACGTTGATTTAGCATGTTGAAAAGAAAAGGGGAAATGGACAAAGTCCATATGAGTTGAATGTATAAATGGAGGTGCTTGGAGTTATATTTGAGTACTTAGCCATATATTACCCTACCTTAACCAATGTGCCTACATTACAACCTATGAAAAGAGTTTTTATCCTAATTTGAACGCATTTAATGTGGTGGAGATATTAGAGAAACAACAAGCCTATGGTAAGATTTTGCATTGCATTGATCTTTGAGTATATACACGTCCTTAATTTCCTTGTGAGTTTGAGTGTACTCTATATTTTACACACATACCATTGTGAGGATTGAATTGAATGAGATTTTTGATTTCAATGGTTGTACATTGTCGAGTTGACTAATGTCGTCATGTGCGCTAATGATTTTGAGCTTTGAAAGATTTCTGAGGCTTGTTATGGTGATCACCTTTGCTGACGCTCGTTGATCTTTCGTTGTGTCTATCTGTTTTTTTTTGTTTTGTTTTTGTTTGAGGACAAACAATGCTTCAAGTTTGGGGGTTTGATAAACGCGCTTTTTACACGTTTATTGTTGATATTTAAAGATGAAATTGGATCTATTAAGTGCGTTTATGTATTAGATCTTAATGTTTTTATCTATTTTTGGAAGATATTGCTCTTGGGTTCCTCTTTGGTGTTTTGTAGGCTTATAAGATGATAATCGAAGCATGGAACGAAGCACGAGCAAAAGAAGGGCAAAAACAGGGGCTAGCGGCCTCCTTCTCGACCGCTAGCCCAGTCGCGAGCCGAACATAGCCTTCTGGATTTCTCGTGACCACGGCTAGGCCGACCGCGAGGAAAAACCATGCGTCGCGACCGTGAGACGTAACCGTGAGAGCCTCCGAAAGAGTTACTGCCCGATTTCTCGCGACCACGGCTAGCGACCGCGTACCCGATCGTGAAGCACACCTAACGGGTGCGAGTCCAGCCGCAAGCCGATCGAAGAAGTGCGCGCACAGATTCCTCACGACCGAGAGCTCGGCCGCGAAGCAAGGCGGCTGGGCTAAAAATTAGGGTTTCACCATTTGCCTATAAATAAGGCATTCGTCCCCTCGCGCCCCCAGGCCCCTTAGCACGTTTTTACTTAGTTTTTATCTAGTTTTTCATATTTTTGCACTTTATTGTTCTACATTAGTTCTACGTATTGTTAACGCTTTGGAGCGTTTTCTTGGAACAAATTCCTTATTTTCCGTTTTCGGCGAGGTTGGGATACGAACCAACGATTGTTCTTCGAGCGCCACATTACGGGTTTTATCTATATAATTTATATTTCTATGATTATTTCATATTTTATTTCGTTTATTATGTCTAGCTAATTTCCGTTCTAATCCTAGGGTTTGCATGATTCTATCCTAAATGTTGTGATTCCTACTATTATTATTTACCTTCCAGGCATTGATTTATGATTCTTGGTGCTTAATTATATGTGTTAATTTCTGATCAATCTTGATGCATATCTAGTTACCAGTTAATTACTTAACCGTTTTAATTATCAATCGATCTTGAATGCATAATCTGAATAAAGCCTTGAGTCGTAGTGAGATAGGAACATTCGTAGGAAGCATATTCTTTGTGATCCTTTTGGAGTTACTTATTTTCACCTAGAGGCGTAGTGATAATAGGAAAATTAGTAATCAAGCGCCACAATTGTGTGAATCGAAATTATTGGTTACATATGTGATCTTCCATCTTGTCTGGATTAAAAATTTGTTAATAGTAAGTAGGATAAACATACGTTGTGGGTAGGATTAATGCATCCCTAGGGTTAGTCTTTCTATCTTATTTTCATCTTTGAGTGTTTATTGCTTTCGTTTAATTTTAAGTTGTTACCTTTTGCTTTGGATTTAATATTCGAAGCTGTAAACCCTTTATAAACCAAATATGTTCTTGGATAATGATGAATTGTTGTTGAGTTAGCTTCTGTGTTTTCGTGATACAATCCATGTGGATACGATACTCGACTTACCTTTATACTTGCACGTTTTCATGTTAGAAAATTGAGCGCTCATTTCACCTTGGAATGCCAGATTGGAGAGCATACATTCCCCAACGTATTGTTGGATTTGTATACTGGAAGTAGTTTTGGTTGAGCTTATATACAATTATTCTTGTTACCACTATTACAATCTCCTATCTGAATTGTTTACTTGATTGCATATGTATTTCCATTTATCTCATATATAAGTTAGATCATACAGTGTGTAGAAGATCACAGAAGTCTGTATGATCGGACAAACTTAATGAGATATAAAAATGATCACAGCTGAGATAACTTTAGGACGAGTTGTTGGTATAGGCTGCGGTATAGATAAGAAGTGACTTGACTTGGTTGCTTATCTATACTGGTACATCTCTGACGTATTGATGGATCACAGTGAGATGAGTTCTTCTATCTGACCATCGTGAAGAACCTAGATCTCGGTGACTTTACGTTGATCTAAATCTCGATAAGGTTTTAGGTGAGTATGAGTTGTTGACCATCACTTTGACTTGTCATGGGTGAGGGTTACATGAGATAACCCAATATTCTCTGCATCTTGAGTGGTGGCGGTGCTTGTATGTAATGCTAGTTACTTGTATCGAGACACCGTATCCGTTTATGATGATGACGTCCCCTTAAGGAGCTCAAAAGGTTTATTGTACTAAACCCCACAAGTTGAGTTATCTCAAGTACAATAATAAGGTTGAGTGATACTACTTAAGGAATTAAAGAGATTAATTATTTTAAGCAGTCAGAACGCTATAAATAATTAATCGACGTGAGATATCTTAAATACAGGGTTCGTGAAGTCTAAGTGCAAGCCCGACTCAACTTCAGAAATAAAGGGGTAAGTCAGCATTTATTCTCTAGTAGCCTGAATAAATGTTTATGAATTAATTTATGTTCTAGGCTGAACATAAGATAATTAATTTATTTGAGGCCCATCTTTATTTCTTGCATTTGATCCCTAGGCTGGCCCATCAAGACCTGGAGCTGTTAAATTCGTCCACCTCATAAGAATCCCACTGGGATTATGTTTTGATCCTCTCTATCTGAAAATATATTATTATATTTATGAGATATGCAGAGATCATATCCTAATAGGATTCTAGGGTTGCATTATAAATATATGGTGAGAGAAAATCAGTGTATCCTTTGTCACGCCCCATTTCGAGGAAGGCACGGATCTTGGGGTGTGATTAGGGTGGGGTTAAGCGGGGAAGAAGGAAATACATATAACATATACGATAAGAAGATGTGACCATGAAATCAAGATCTCCTCTATAACTAGGACATATCCTGAAGGGGAGGGGTGCGCAAACAATCCACCAACAGAATAATATCGATACCATAACCTCAATGAAACATGATCTTGGTTTATAATAAGTAATGCAAGAAAGCAAAATAGCATTACACCCTATTGACTAGACCGGTCAACCACATAGCATGCTCATATCGAGAATCACAGCATAATAACATAATAGCAAATCTTGTTCCCAATCAGAAAGCAAAATAAGGGACAAGAATACATCAACATCAGAATACGTATATAACACAACATCGTGGAAGCATATCATGAAGAACCCGCAGCTCCCCTCCTCGTCGCCGTCCAACCCTCCTCCATCCGTGAAAATATTTGAAAAGAGTTTGGGGTGAGTACTAGCGCACTCGGTTGAGGTTTTACCATAAATCAAAAGAATCATGATGCGTGTGTTGAGCACTTACCTTAGAAGGTTTTAAAGCGTAAATCCACTTCTAAGTAAGCAAAATAGATTTTTCATTTTCGATACGATCCGTTATTCTTGTTGTTCTCATCATAGAACCACGGCTCGAGCGTATCCGCCACCCATCATATCTCATTCATTCGGCCGGAACATATCCACCCGACCCACAATATCTCGGCCCGGAACATATCCGGTCACCCCGTGCTAACGTATCCGGTGGCTAACTCGGTGTGGACTTTGGGTCAAATCCCATCGTAACCATAACCACCTCATTACCATTTTCGTGTGGACTTAGGGGTCTATCCCTTCGTAACCATAACCACGTGTTTGGGGTCTATCCCCTACGATCAATACTCAAGATGGTGATCAACCCACGAATAGAGATCCGTGCACAATCACAATAGAACTACATCTTGGATCGAGAGAGCGAATAACTTCACCAAAACATTTTACGGCGCACATGTTTTATTTTGAAATATCAGAGTAAATAACTCAAAATAAGCATATATAACCCAACCTGAATAGACGAAAACATCAACCGGGAGATATCTACGGATCCGATGACTTCACCGATCGCACTGGTAGGTACCTGGTGTTTAGAAAAGACGGGGTATTACATCCCTCCATCTTTAGAAAAATTTTGTCCCCGAAATTTCAAACACGTGGAGGAAACAACTCAGGGTACTGAGCCCTGAACTTGTCTTCCAACTCCCACGTAGCTTCCTCTTCGCCATGGTGATTCCACAACACTTTCACCAAGGGAATCTGCTTGTTCCTCAATTCCTTTACTTCTCGTTCCAAGATAGCCACTGGTCTCTCCTCGTAACTCAGATCCTGAGTAAGAACCACTTGGTCATGTTTGATCACGTGTTTTGGGTCGAACACGTACTTTCTCAACTGAGAAACATGAAACACATCGTGCACATCTCCGATGCTAGGCGGCAAACCTAACCTATAGGCAACGGGGCCTATTCTCTCAAGAACTTCGAAATTTCCAACGAACCTCGATCACAACTTACCTCGTTTCCCAAAACGAACGACTCCTCTCGTTGGGGAAACCTTAAGGAAAACGCGATCTCCGATCATGAACTGAAGATCCGTACGACGCTTGTCCGCATAGGACTTCTGCCTATCCTGAGCTTCCTTGATCCTTCGCTTGATCTGATCGATAACCTCGACCGTCTGTTGAACCAACTCTGGTCCTAACATCTTTCTCTCGCCCACTTCGTCCCAATAAAGTAGCGATTGACATTTCCTTCCGTACAACGCTTCATAGGGAGCCATTCCTATGGTGGCCTGATAACTGTTGTTATAGGCAAACTCTACCAAAGGTAGTATCTCTTCCCAATTTCCTCCTCTATCGGCCACGATCTCATGAGATATCTTCCAAGACTGAATCGTCCTTTCCAGTCGACCGTTAGTCCGAGGATGGAAGGCTGTCTTTGAGATTGACTTGGTCCCCACGGCTTCTCGCACTCCTCCAAAACCTTGACGTGAATCTCGGGTCACGATCTGACGTAATCGATACCGGCACACCATGTAACCGTACGATTTCTCTAACGTAAAGCTGAGCGAGCTTATCTAACCCGTAAGTCATCCGAATCGGTAAGAAATGAGCTGACTTCGTCAGTCTATCGATGACAACCCATATAGCGGTGTTTCCTCGCGCCGACCTTGGAAAACTCACCACAAAATCCATACCGATATGATCCCATTTCCACTCTGGGATTGGTAGCGGTTGCAACAAACCTGATGGACGTTAGTGCACAGCTTTCACTTGCTGACAAGTCAAACAACGTTCTACAAACGCTGCTACATCCTTTTTTCATCCCTTCCCACCAAAAGTTCCTCTTAAGGTCTCTATACATTTTGGTGCTTCTGGATGAGTCAGATATGGTGCCTCATGAGCTTCACTCATGATCTTATCTCTCAATTCCCTATTGAGTGGCACACATAACCTTCCTCGGAATAATAGCGCGTTATCTCTCGCTTCCGTGAATCCCTTGCTATCTTCTAGCCTTGCTTTCAAATGCATCCTTTCCAAGAACTCGTCTCCTCGTTGTGCGCTCACGATGGCTTCTCTCAGGTTCGGTTCAGCTGTCAAAGCTACGATGAATCCTTGCACTGATTCCGGCGGGTGAATCACTTCCAGGCTGAGCTTCTCAAAATCTCGAATAAGCTCTTTCTCTTGCGTAAGAAGATATCCCAATTTCGCTCTCGTCTTGCGACTAAGGGCATCTGCTACAACATTGGCTTTCCCCGGGTGATAACTAATAGAGTAATCATAATCCTTTACCAACTCCATCCATCTCCTTTGCCTCATGTTCAGCTCCTTTTGTTCAAAAAAGTACTTAAGGCTCTTGTGATCTGTGAAGATCTCACACTTAACTCCATAGAGATAGTGCCTCCAAATCTTCAACGCATGAACGACTGCTGCTAACTCCAGGTCGTGAGTTGGGTAGCTCAACTCGTGCGGTTTTAACTGACGAGACGCGTAAGCTATAACCTTCTCGTTTTGCATAAGAACATAACCTAAACCAAGCTTAGATGCATCGGTGTAGACCACAAACCCATCGTTCCCTTCCGGCACGGCTAACACTGGAGCGGTTGTTAGCTTCTTCTTCAACTCTTGGAAACTTGCTTCACAAGCTTCGGACCATGAAAACTTGATCCCTTTCCTGAGCTGTTGCGTCATCGGCCTTGCCAACTTTGAAAACCCTTCGATGAAACGTCTATAATATCCTGCCAAGCCTAGAAAGCTTCAACCTCATTGGCATTAGTCGGAACCTTCCGCCATTTACTACTTCAACCTTCACTGGTCGACTTTGATTCCTTGCAGACACGATATGTCCAAGGAACATCACTTCCGAGCCAAAACTCGCACTTACTATACTTGGCATACAACCTCTCGCCGTAACGTTTCCGTAAGCGGTGCGGAGGTGTTCTCTATGCAACTCGCATTCTTGGAATAGATGAGAATATCATCGATAAAAACAAAGATGAAACTATACAGTGCATCGATGGAAAACTCGATTCATCGATCCATGAAAAGCTGGCCTGGCGATTGGTCAAACCAAACGGCATCACGATGAATTCGTAGTGCCCATACCTTGTTTTGAATGCGGTCTCGCAACGCCCTCCTTCCCGATCTTCACCGATGGTAGCGACGACTCAAATCGATCTTAGAAGACACTCGCTCCTTTGAGCTGGTCAAACAGATCGTCGATCCGGAAGAGGATATCCGTTTTGATCGTCGGTTTATTCGACTCTCGTAGTCAATGCACATCCGCATCGACCCATCCTTCTTCTTGACGAGCAGCTGGCGCCCCACGGCGACACGCTAGGTCGGATAAAACCTAGATCCAACAACTCCCGCAATCTGCGCTTTCGGTTCTTGCAATTCTTTAGGTGCCATTACGTATGGTGCCTTTGATATCGCACCGCCCGGTTCCGCATCAATAGTGAATTTCACTTGTCTATCGGCGGCAAGTCGGCAAGTCCTCGAAACACGTCAGGATATTCACACACCACCGCTCCTCTTGAATCGCTGCGCTCTTGATGTGCCCCGTCAAACTCACCAAGAAAGTTTGATGCCTTCCCTTCCCGATCATCCTCACCGCCTTCAAGGTCGAGATCATTCGCACGCAAACACCCATCCTTATGCCGTGGAAACAAACTTCCACTCCTTCGCCGCTCGAAAAGCAACTTCTATCTCGAGACAACGATAGTTGCCTGTGCTTTTCCAACAAATCCATGCCAAAGATGACATCAAAATTTTCCATTCGATGACATGCAAATTGACAAAGACCTTCGCTCTGATTTCTACCTCCTGGTTCGGGCATATCTCTTTTGCCTTTAGCACTTCCCCTGATGGGATACTAATTTCTAGGGTACTCTGTGATTTCTTGGGTACCAAACCCAACCTCTCACACGCGATTTTTGAAACTAAAGAATGTGAGGCTCTTGTATCAAACAAAGTGAAAACGGGTATATCACTCATTTGGATTATACCTGCAAGATTTCCGGGAGCTTGAGTTGCTTGCTGCTGATTCAAGGTGTACACCCTTGCTTGCTACGGTGGCCTTTGGTTTCTTTTCGGATGACCTCCCGCTCGTTGTTTGTCCTCGCATGAGCTTGGTTCTCGCCTCATGAGCTGGATCTTTGCCTCTTGGTGGTACCGACCGCCGACCTCCTAATGGACAATCTCGAGCGTAATGTCCAAACTTCCTACAACGATAACACTCGACGTTACCTTGCCTACACTCGCCCAAATGATTCCTCTCGCATTTCTGGCACCAAGGTTTTTCCCCACCCTGCCGCATGGGTTGGAAGTTCCTTCCCTAGGTTGCCTTTCTCTTCCTCGACACCAGATTCCTCGGAATCATCGACCGCTTTGGTTCCTGGAACACCGATTGCCTTTCCCTCGATCTTCCCATTTCCTCTTACCTCTTCCTCCGTCAGCTAGCTGTCCGGTGGCATCGTTCTCTCCTGGGGCAACATTGACTCAATGTTTAAAGCCCGGTTCAAGGGCGCGCATACGCCGATCTCCCGATCGACGAGCAAAATTCGATCTCGGTGAGTCCTCTCTAAACACATGCTCGCCCCGGCGCCTCGGTGCCGATCAGTGCACGAGCATAACGTGATGACGATTGAACAAGCGATCGCACTCGGTGACCGCCCATCTCCTCGACGAAGATTCCGTAACTCGTTTTGCCTTTCTACCTATAAACGCCAGCACATACTTTCCCATGAGTTCTTCCTCGAAATCTTTCCACGATACCTTCCCATCGTCCCGGTGTTGGGTCCTCCTCACGGATTCCCACCGTAAATCAGCCTCATCGGTTAGGCGAAAGATCGCGCATTCAGCTTTTTCGCTTCTTCGCACCGATGTATTCAAGATCCTTTCGATGGATCGTATCGAGTTCTCAGTGTTGATCGGTTCACCGAGACCGTCGAACGTAGGGGGATTCTACCTGTGAAAACTCTCGATCGCATGCCGCTGAACCAAAGGCGGTTCTTGAGCTTCTTCCACGTTATTATTTCTCTAGTTCATTGTTCTCGGCATTCTATACCGACGTTTGAAACATTAGAACACGTTCGCATAGATAACCGGGTATCATCGCATAACATATATCATCACCCATAACCACATATCATCACATATGCCACATATCACGATTACATATAAACATGCAACCTGTCAACACATCATCGTTATGCATTTCACATAACATTATCATCACACATCACATAGATCATATATTATCATGGCATAGCTCATATCACATATAAGCACCAAGCATAAACATCCTGTCATAGACAGCGTTAGTATCAGTATTGTCCATGAAGGACTATCAAAATACAAGATCAAGGTATGTCAGTCAAAAAGGTCAGATATGAGCAAAAGAATCTGACTCCGGTCACTGCAAAAGATGCCGCTCTATCCATGCTTAAAGCAGACTCTGCGACTGTCACTGTACACACTGACTACCCAGATCTATGTCCTCCATATCCGCCCACTACTCTCCACTTGTTTTAATGGTTCCATTCTGCCTTTCCTCATCCTCTATCTCCCTTCCTATCAGGGCTTGGATTCGGGCTGCCGCTTCAGTAAAGTGATCCTGCATGGAAGCAAGTCTCTCGTGGGTATGATCCCATCCAAGCTGTGCCCTGATCGCCTGAGTCTCAGGTGAATGTTGTTCCTAGGTTCCAGTCTCTGGTGCTTGCCCTTCCTCAACATGCTCGACCTCATCTGAGTCATCCGCTATCTGGATCACTGGGTCCTCTGAGTCCTCACTGTCCTCCTCGTCTTCCTCCGGGTCCTCCTCCTCCTCAGAATCTCCTTCCCGGGAGGCCAACCTGATACTGTTCGGTGGTACTATGATTCTGATTCTGGGCCTCTTCCCCGCCGCGATCGGGTGGATCATCTCTCACCGGGAGGTCCCGCCGAAATCATTCCTGGTACGTCTAAAAGTGAGGATCGTAGATGGAGGTGTAGTGACTAGTGTATCCTGATGAACTGGCGATCGTCTGAGCGGTGGCTGCTCTCCCAAAGGCTCTTCGGGAACATCATCCTCGCTATCAACTGATCGGTCCTCGAGGATGCCTCGCGATCACATCCTCCTCAGACTGTATACCTCGATGATCGGTCCACTTTCTCCACACTCGAGCAGCGAACTCCGCGAAATCCAAGGTAAGGTGTCTCGTGATAGGATCCCGACGGAACATCACGTACCCTTACCTTCTTGCCCATGGTTGCCAACCTGTCAGTAGCCTTTCTGTCATCCGATAGTAAGCCTCGCACTTGATACCTTTCCACTATCTCGAATCTTCCTCCACAAACCAACAAATCTCCCGTAAACACTCCCAACGGCTCATGGACATTCCTCGAACATTCCCTGAACTTACGGATTTGCTCATCCATCCTGTGGGATCTTAACCAACATTGTCTGGGCCACTGAATATCCATAAACCTACATGTTAGTTCATCAAAATAACAACAAATATTCACGTTTCCTTTCCCCGCCTCAAATACGGGTAAACATGTCTCAAGACACATTTTCACTTTCAACACATATCAACATCGTTATGGATATTCATAACAATAATCACGTAAACAATTACATGATTCACTTACAAGCACTCATTTATCAATATAAACAAGATTTTCAATTAACAACATACTTCTATGTAAACACATAGATTCACATCATCCATTCGTGATCATATCAATCACATCATACCACATCAATGGTTCCCATATCACACCCACACGCCTTTTTGTCTCATCAACAATCACTTCCATATCCACATCACCATCCAACCATATCTCATCCACATCACGTTTACATCACGTAAACTCTTACCAGGCTAAAACATATGAAACCAAGATCACATCAAGCATCATGTAACCACATAAAGCATCAGCAAATAAACACATACCTCATCCCTTTCTAAAGGAGGCGGCCGACGGTGGTGAGGGTAGTCAGACGATAAACAGTTTAGAAGAACAAGTTCTAAAAACTCAATTTCAAGAACGTACAAGATATAAAGCAAACGAACTGCTTTGATATCAACAACTACGAAAACTAGGGCAAGAACATTGCTCGATACAAGTCATCACGCCCAATTTCGAGGATGGCACGGATGGGTGTGATTAGGGGTGGGGTTAAGAAGAGGAAGAGAATACATATAACATACACGATAAGAAGATGTGACCATGAAATCGGGCAAGATCTCCTCTATAACTAGGACATATCCGAAGGGATGGGGTGCGCAAACAATCCACCAATGTAATAATATCGATACCATAACCTCAATGAAACATGATCTTGGTTTATAATAAGTAATGCAAGAAAGCAAAATAGCATTACACCGCTGACTAGACCGTCAACCACATGCATGCTCATATCAAGACTCACAAAGATAATAACATAATAGCAAATCTTGTTCCTAATCGTAAAGCAAAATAAGGGACAAGAATACATCAACATCGAATACGATATAACACAACATCATGGAAGCATAGCATGAAGAACCCAGCCCACCCTCGCCGCCTGCCCAAATTCTCCTCCATTTGTGAAAAGATTTGAAAAAGAGTTTGGGGTGAGTACTAGCGCACTCAGTTGGGGTTTTATCATAAATCAAAAGAATCATGATGCCGTGTTCAGAGCACTTACCTTAGAAGGTTTTAAAACGTAAATCCACTTCTAAGTAAGCAAAATAGATTTTTCATTTTCGATACCTGATCCGTTATTACTGTTGTTCTCATCATAGAACCACGGCTCGAACGTATCCCGCCACCCATCATATCTCATTCATTCGCCCGGAACATATCCACCAAATTCACAATATCTCGGCCCGAACATATCCATCACCCCATGCCCGAACGATCCGGTAGGCTAACTCGGTGTGGACTTGAGGTCAAATCCTCACGTAACCATAACCACCTCATTACCATTTCCGTGTGGACTTAGGGTCTATCCTCGTAACCATGACCACGTGTTCGCGGTCATCCCTTACGATCAATACTCAAGATGGTGATCAACCCACGGAATAGAGATCCGTGCACAATCACAATAGAACCACATCTCGGATCATAGAACAAGAATAACTTCACCAAAACATTTTACGCGACATGTTTTATTTTGAAATATCGTAGTAAATAACTCAAAATAAGCATAGATAACCCAACCCGAATGTATTTAAAATGTCAACCGGGAGATATCTACGGATCCGATGACTTCACCGATCACACTGGTAGGTACCTGGTGCTTAGAAAAGACGGGTATTACATCCTTAATGCTAAGAGATTTTCAAAAATTAGAGTGTGCTCATTTGTGATTTTGAGATTTCCAAGTGTCAAGAAGAATGTGAATTTTTACAGTGCTCTCCATAGATTTCTCTCACTCGGCATTGGAGTTTTGGCAAACGGGATACAGTCAAGAAGATCAAAGCACGAGTATTGATCTGATTCCTTGTCCGATAAATTCACGGTGAACACGAGAAAACACATATGTGTTGAAATTAATTATATAGGTGCATGCTAGGTAAATAATCAATGTATGGTCAATTAAACATCCAAGATAGATCATCGGGAGAGGGTTAAAATCATATTTCCCTACACGTATTGTGTCACTTGGTATTGAGTATCAATCTGATGCGCTATCTGTTTTCAACCGTCTGAAGATTGGGGAGATGAAACTGACTACCATTTCATTGTTGATGGTTGACGGGTCAGTATTGTATCCTAAGGGAGTAATCGAAGATGTGTTGGTAAGAATTCGAGATTTTGTTTTTCCCTCTTATTTTGTGATATTAGATATACCCGAGGATAAAATCAACCATTAATCTTGGGTCGACCTTTTCTAGCTACTGACCGAGCTTTAATTGATGTGCATGATGGTGATCTCACTTTCCGTGTGAACAAAGAGGATCTGAAAATTTCGATCTATGATGCCATGAAGAGGCATGATAGTTCAGATTATGAGGATTGTTGTTCCATCACCACTCCCACAGCTAGACCAGTCTCGCACTTGGATATCAATCGACCAATTGATGGGGGTTTCACAAGAAAAATGCGGCGGATGGCGTAAACAAATAGTCGAGTTCTCGTGATAAACCTAATCTGATTCGGTATGGAACCCCGAAGGTTTTGTTCAAGTTTGGGGGGAGCCACTTCCACACTCAATGGTTGTCTGCAGTGCAAACTAAATATGGAGGGCAAACATAAGATTGTCGAGAAGTCATTTGTCAACAAACCAGATTCATTGAGGTAATGGTCTAGCTAAAGACGTTAAATTAAGCACTTGTTGGGAGGTAACCCAATGTTTTTTCTTTGTTTTATTTTCGCTTTTGTTTTGTTTTGTTTGGTTTTGTTTTTGCTTTGTTTCGTGTCTGTTTAGGCTTGAGTTGAATGAGAAGAGTTATTATAAAAATTTAGTAGCAACTGATTTTTTTGTGAGATGAAGCATGTTATGATTATTGTGAGTATTGAACCGTTGAGAACTTGATCACATGTTTGAAACCTGTGAGACTTGAGCTCTTAACTGTCATATTATTTCAGTCTTGTTTCTTTCTGAGTTGAGTAGGTTTGAAATAGCATGTGTTTCTCTAGAACTTGCTCTGGATCTTTTTCAAAGTTGCATTGATGTGCTTAGGAATTGGGAAATGATATTAGACATTCTTTTCTTAGCCTATATAATATCCAAACACTAACATGTTGATCATTTTATCTTTTGATGAGCCCGTTGAGCCTACCTTGTTCTTTCATGAAGCCGTGGGTTGGGTTGTGTCTGTTAGTGTGATGTTTGGTTGCTAGAATTGAAAGGTTGAGAAAAAAAAGAAAAGAAAAAGATAATTAATGATGAGAAATTGATAAATCAAAAATAGTTGCTTACCCATATAAGTTCCAAAAAAACAAATGTTGACACAAGTGTGAGAAAAGAACATAAATGGGTAAGTAGCTAGAGCTTGGGATGTGTATATCACTTAGATGAAAATTGTGGAGTTCTTAGAAACAAATGACTTCTTGGTATGGAGAATTGGAATGGATTATGAAAGTTTGATAATTGTGTCTTGTGATGCTTATTGTGTTTTTCATTGTGGGATTATGAGTTACTTAACCTAGATATATCCTATCTTATCAAAGAGACTACATTATAACCTTTATAAGACCTTTTTTATCTTAGTTCTTAAGCAGATATTTGAGCAATGGAGAATTCGGCGATTTGAAAGCTTATGGTAGATTCCATGTGTTTTTAAACATTGAGAGTATACACGTCCTTCTTGATACACTTGAGTGTTTGAGAGTTCTTATATATATATCCATGTTGTGAGGATTCAGGTTTGAGAAGGCTTGCGCTTATGAATATTATGGTATGTGGAGTTTAGTGGCAGAAGTTGTGATTTGATTCATTTGATATGAATCCTATGTTGCTCATTGCTCTAAGGCTTATTGTTGTTGTCGTTCGACTCATCTCCTGTTCTTTTGGTCGTCTCTCGTTTGTTCTACTTTGTTTGGGGACAAACAAAAGGTTAAGTTTGGGGGAGTTGATAAACCCCATTTCTGCCTGGTTTATGAGGTTGTTTCCGTTCGATTTATAATAGTTAAGAGATCATTTGAGATTTCATTTGATATGTTTATGTTTACCTTGAAAGATATTATGCCGTGTGTATTTCGTGTCCTTTTGCAGAGGTTTGGATATCAAAAAGGTGGATCACAAGCAAGAGGGATTTTATCTCGTGAGAGCTCGCAACCTTATTGTACGAAGAAAACTCGCGAGCTTTGCTCGCAAGTAAAGATGAAAATTAGGCAAGTACGCCTCGTGACATTTGCTCGCGATAAAGTCTCGAAAGCTAAACACGCGAGGAAGGGCGAAGCACATTTCGCAACCTTCATTCGCGACCAATGGTGGCGAGCCAAACTCGCGAGGAAGGACGGGCACACAACTAACGTTAGCTCGCGACGTTCTCTCGCGAACCAATGCGGCCTAGGGCTTCATATAGCTGCGCGGATGAAAATTCCAGAGACATATTACCTTTTAGCATAGATTTTAGAACATAACACGTTTTTTTAGCTTTAGTTTTTAGAGATTTATTCTCCATTCAGTTTTCATATTTAGATTTCTTTGAGAGTTCAGAATATTTGCAGATTTAAGTTGCTACATTATTCATCGTGGATTTCTATGGTTTATTTTATTCTATTCAATTCACGTTATCTTTATTTAATTCTTGTTTTGGTATTTTAATTATGAGTAGCTAAATCTTATATTGATCCTAGGGTTTGTATGTCTGACTAGATTCCTGTGATTTATCTGTTGATATTGTGTTGCCTTCCCATTCATGATTTATTATTCTTGGATTTAATTCTCATGTGTTGGTACCTGATCAATATTGATGCATGCTAGTTATGTGATTGATGTCCTGGCGGAATTAATTGCATAGTCGATTTCTTAAATACATAATACAGATCTTACCTTGAGACCTGGCGGAGATAGGTGAACTGTAGGATGTTATTCTTTGTGTGCTTTTGGTAATTAGCTTACTTCTCTTGAGACCTGATTGAGATAGAGTTTAGGCTAACCTACTACTACAGGTTGTCCTGGCAGAAGACTGTAGTTACATTAGCAATCCTTCATATGAATGTGGATTAAATTGGTAAACAGATTAATAGATTAATTGTGTGAATCTGATTAGGTTAAGTATATTCCCAGGGTTAGTCTTTTATTTCTGAGTTTATTCTTATTTAATTTGAGTCTAGTTTAATCATCACCTCTCTTAATATTGTTGCCTGAATAATAATAAAGATTCTATGTGAATTTCAGTCCCTGTGGATACGATAATATACTTGTTGTTTTACTATCATTTAGTTGTTAGGAAAATAAGCGACCAGACACCCACGCGTAAGAAAATGGTCACCCAGCACCGGTTTCGTCCAGTCCGGCGTTGGGTGGTGCTTGCGCGATTTTTTTTGTTCTGCTTCGTTCTTTCTCGCCCGAACTTCGAACTGTGATCCGTTTGCACCTATGGACTCCTATCGATATGCGCTTTAACATTGTAAACTTTTCACATCCATCCTTATCAGATCTATTTCATTCTATTTAACATCGTTTCCTACAAAAACTTCGAAGCAAATCAAATAAGTCTGAATCGATAAATACTAATCAAAACAACGGAATAAATAGGTTAAACCACGGAAAACAACATGCATAAAAATATGAAGAATAAGCACAAAATCATACGAAATAATTTTCACACCGCAAGTTTAAGGGTGCAATTGTGTACAGTGGCAAACAAGGTCGTATTCCTCATAGACTGTAATACTATGAATGACTATTATCCCTAGTTGTAACTCTCTATCTAGACTTAAGAATTCAGAATTGTGATTAAACACCTAAAATATGCAATTTAATTAAATAACAAAGATAGAGAAACTGTAGATTAAAACAGATAAAAGAATATTCTAGAGTTTAGGTTTCAACAGATTCAGACAATCAAACCAGTCTATATCAATTAACCAATTATAGATTCAATTATTCATAAGACAATCACAAAAATAACTTAAACCTACTCGTAGTGAATAAACCGTGGATTACATGCAAGACTATTGTGCCCAGATCGTTACTTAAACATGGAACTCCAAACAGAATAATAAGATTATAAGTCCTCACACAGATTTCAAGACCTCTCGGCTAATATTGAAACGTATGTTTATGTTCTCAATCACATATTAGTTATCATCTCTCGATATCAAACCAATACAATAAATCATGCAAAATTGGTGATCAAGGAATTAAGCAAACAATAAATTCAAGAACATAAAAATGAAGAAAAAAACTAGATTAATTAATCAAAACTATATCCAACAATCACATTTGTTTACTCCCTAACCCTAGGATAATAGAAAACTAGCCACACATAAACATGTTAACTAAAAAACTAAAATCAAAGGTAAATAAAATCATAAACAGTAAAATCCGCAGAAAGATTCGTAAGAATCTCGCTATCTTCAAGCCCTTGATCTTCTCTTCTCTCTTCTTGCCTCCAAAACAAAAACTTGTTCGCTAATTATTTTCACACCACAAGTGTGCGGGTGCAATTGTGTACAATAACAAGCAATGTCGTATTCTACATAGACTGTAATACTATGACTGACTATTATCCCTAGGTGTATTCATCTATCTAGACTTCAGAATTCAGAATCGTGATTAAACATCTAAAAATTCAATTTAATTAAATAACAAAGATGAAGAAACTGGAGATTAAAACAGATAAAGAATATCCTAGAGTTTCGATTTCAATAAATTCAGACAATCAAACCAGTCTATATCAATTAACCAATTGCATATTCAATTCTTCATAAGGCAATCACAAAAATAGTTTGAACCTCACAAAAATAGTTTGAACCTACTCTCGTAGAGAATAAACTGTGGATTACATTCAAGACTAATGTCCAGATCGTTATTTAAACATGCAACTCCAAACAGAACAATAAGATTATAAGTCCTCATACAAATCTCAAGACCTCTCGGCTAATATTGAAACGTATGTTTTATGTTCCCAACCACATATTAGTTATCATCTGTCGATATGAAACCAATACAATAATTTTTTGCAAAATTGGTGATCAAGGTATTAAGCAAACAATAAATTCAAGAACATAAAAAGGAAGAAAAGAACTAGATTAATTTATCAAAACGGTATCCAACAATCACATACGTTTACTCTCTAACCTTATTATAATGGAAAACTAGCCACACATAGACATGTTAACTAAAAAACTAAAATCAAACGAAAATAAAATCATAAACAACAAAACCGTAGAGAGATTCGTAAGAATCTCGCTATCTTCAAACCCTTGATCTTCTCTTCTCTCTTCTCATCTACAAAAGCTCCACAAAAATATCAAAATTGTAAAATATATGGTGTAATCACCTTTTGAAGAGCTTTTCTGGGGTATTTATATGTGTAGCAGTAAAATATAACATTGGATCTCCAAAACGGGCTCAAAATAGGTTAAACCCCCAAAATTCCGCCTTTTACAAGTGGGATAGTCGATGCCACACACGGTCACGGGCATGCGGTTGGTTGCCGTGACCGTGTAGGTGTTCTAGATGAAATTTGCTTGCCATTGTTCATGGCACGTGATCATGTGCCCGTGATCGTGTGGTCTCTGGGCTTCGACTCTCTAATTTTTTCAGGCTCATGACCGCGTGCCTTGATTGCGGGTGTCATCTGGATGAAATTTTCTCACCTCCGGTCATGACATGCTGTCTCGTGCCCGTGACAGCGTGGTCTTTGGGCTTCTGCGCATTAATGTTGTTCGAGCTCGTTCTCCTTCGTCCGAAGTCCGATTTCGATCTGTTACACCCACGAACTCGTATCGAGATGAATTTTATTCCTATCCTGCTCATTCTCCTTAACTTTATCTCCATTTTCTATAAATTCACCCAAAGTACAAGCAAGTTACAAGTTCTACACAATAAACTCAAATAAGCTCAAATTAGCTAACAAACACACAAATCTCTACACAAATGAAATCATATAGACCTTATAAAAATGGAACTATGAGTGTTTGTCAGCGTGATTGAGTCGGAGTTTACCCTGAATATGCTAAATATATGATATATGAGATAAGAAAAAACAACAATATAAAAAGATCAATCAATGAGATTAAGTATTATATACTACTATTGGAAAAATTCCTAACTGTTGGGAATAAGTCTAACTTAACTGTGTATTTTGATTATATCCTAAAACCTAAGATGATTGCCCTGATGTTGTAAATAATGTTGCTGACTTGTTTTGGAGTTATGCATTTTTGTTACAGGTTTCAGCAAAAGAACTAACAGCTTGGACAAGTCTAAAACTGAAGGAGTTCGAGCTGATAGGAAATCTTAATTTACGCGTGCTCCCGATGAACTATCTTGGATGCATATCATTCTCCTATATAATCAATTACACACACATGGGTATTATCGTATTTACCTGCGAATTTATGGGACAGTAGATCAATAGTATACTTCAGCTTTGATCTTCTGGATTATTTCCCGGATGTCTATTCTCCAATACTGAGTGAGAGCAATCTATGGAGAATACTGTAAAATTTCATCACATATATGTCTCTTGTGATTTTTGAAAATCACTGTTGTGGCATATGATAATTGATTTTCTCGTACCTTGTACTTATAATATTTTCCCTAGAATCCTATTAAAATATATGAATCTTGCATATCTAATAAATACAATAATTATCTTCTTCCTTAAAGATAATTCTTATCTAGAATAACTATCTCTTGATATCTAATAATATCAGATAATATCTATCTAGATATAAGAGATGTATTAAATAAATAATACATAAATCAGAACAGAATTCCAGTATGATTTACTTAGAGTGTACGAAAATCAGCAGTTCCAGGCCTTGATGGGCCAGCAACAAATCAAATACAAGGAATAAAGATGGACCTAAAATAAATTAATTATCGTATGTTCAGTCCAAAACATAAATTGATTCATAAATATTTATTCATTCCACTATAGAATAAATGTTGACATACACCTTTATTACCGAAGTTGAGTCAGACTTATACTTAGACTTACGAATCCTTATAATTAAGATATCGCACGTCCATTAATTATTTATAGCACTCTGACTACTTAGAATAATTAATCTCTTTAATTCCTTAAGTAGTACCACTCTCAACCTTATTATTGTACTTGAGTTTAACTCAACCGTAGGGTTTAGTACAATAAATCTTTTGAGTTCCTAAAGAGGACGTCATCATCCTAAACAGATACGGTGACTCGATACAGGTAACTAGCATGACATACAAGCAATGCTACCATCCAAGATGCAGAGAATATTGGATTATTTCATGTAACCCTCACCCATAACAAGTCAAAGTGATGGTTAGTACCTCATACTCACTTAAAACCTCATCGAGGTTTAGATCAAAGTAAAGTCGCGAGATTTAGGTTCTTCACGACTGTTAGATAGAAGAACTCATCTCACTTTCAACCAAGTCAAGTTACTTATTATTTAAATTGCACATTATACCAATAATTTATCCTCAAGTTATCTCAGTTGTGATCCTTTTTTTTTATCTCAACTAGCTTAACCAATCATAAAGACTTCTGTGATCATATACACACTGTATGACCTAACTTTTGTATGAGATAATGGGACAACATATGCAAACAAGTAAACAATTCAGATAGGAGATTGTAATAGTTGTAGGAGAAAACATTGTATATAAGCTCAATCATTCTGCTTTTAATATATAAATCCAACATGAGCAACGCCGAAACCAGTCTTACTGATAGGAGTATCAGTACCAGTGCAACTGATGAAAGCTCAATTGATGGATCGTGAACCGTCTGAAGACTAAAGTAAGGTGTTTCTGATGAACAGAGCTATTAGAGTGAAGTCGAATACTGAAGACTGAAGATCAGTAACTGAGATTCAATGCTAAAGAGATAAAGGAGTCAAGATATGACTAATGTCATACCAATTAGCTGACTATCTTTGGTGTAAGTCAAAGCTGACTACCAGAAGTCAAAACTGGTGACTGGAAGTAAATGTTGTTGATCAATAGTCAAAACTGACAAAGCGAAGTCAAAGTTGGCTAATAAAAAGTCAAAGCTGACTATTTTACGTCAAGCTGAAAGCATTTAACTGGCTCATGTTCCTAAAATGATATAAGACGGGAGTCCAGCATGCTGATAAAAGACGGAGCAATCTCTACTAACCCACCCGGAAGTCAAAACACAAAGTCAACTCAACTGAAGAAACACGAAAGCATTTAAGCCTTGAGTATTTGACTTGCCACATGTTGATGCGAATTTGCAGAAGATCCTAACATGCCAGAAGACCTTTTTAGAGTTGCAGAGCTACAATGTATGATGATGCGGACCCGACAACGACATATGAGGATTCTCAATGGGAAATATTCAAACAAATAGAAGGATGTGATCGGTGCTCTCTCCAATGGCACTATTCATCATCTTCTCTAAAAATGCATGCAGAATCCAACCTTTAAAGGTTATCGAAACGATGTGCATTCAAATTATTCAAAGCATTCAAGCTCAAGCTCAAAAACATTCAAACAATGATTTCGAATAAGGAAGTTAATAGTGCTAACAGTAAATTTCAAGAGCTCACATATACTTATCAGCTCGAGATTTTTATATACACTTCCTTAAGTCTAGGATTTTCATCTTGTTCATCTTAAGCATATACATACTAAGTTTGACGTACGTGTCAACTCAGAATCTTAGTTAGAAATCCCTCTACAAAACCCCCCAAAAAGTTTGTGTAGAAGTTTGGGCAAGTAAGCGACAAATATCAGCTGATGAAAGCTTGGTTATCTAGTACCCGTAAGTTAGAGGTTATGTCGATTGCATCCATAAGTAGTCGAAGGTTTCCTAGTACTCGAAAGTGTTAGGAAGAACGCCAAGTGAGGTGGGATACGTAAGGTGAACTTAGTATCTAGGTTTACTCTTGTACCCATAAACAAGACACAATCTGAAGTTAGTGGATTGACGAGCAATCTGTCCATGGAAGTAGGAGCTGATCTCTCTGAACCACATAAAACTCGTGTTATTTACTTTGAGTATTGTTAATTATATTGTATGTTATTAAACTGCCATTATCAACACATAGCAGTACAACACAGTTTTGAAACCCTCTATCAATATTAGTTTGATACTGAAGAATATAATTGAAAACTGACTAAATAATATTTGACTAAGTGTCTCGTATCAGTTTCAAGTTTTCTCAAAGGAAAATCTTGTAACAACCACATTCTACACACACATCAGTTATCAGTCTAACTGACCAGCTGTAACACCCCGTAGTTTTCGCCTTAAGAAAATCCAGTAATATAAATACTGAGACGTTACGTAGGTCCTTATTTTCCGGATAAGAAAATTCTTGTAATGTTTAAAAAAAATTGCATGGTTTCTAAAGTATCAAGTCTCACGGGTGAATTGAAAATTCATGAGGTTTTAAAATTTGATCCGGCGCGATCAATAAATGAATGATTTCGAAAATTTATATTTGAGACATGAAAGATTCGAAAGTCATAACATGCATATCATATGACGTGATTGTTTAAATTACGTGGAGTATTATATCATATGAGATATGAAATTTTAATGTCCTATGGTAATTCGAATTATTTCGAATTTCAAAGTATACGTCGATTTTTATTCTCGATTGAGCATATACGAGTAATTATAATTAATTACTATATGATAAGTATATGATATGCTATTATATGTCAAGATATGTATTTTATTAGATATGTGTGTGTGCCTTGTGTGTGTATCATGTGTGTGGACTAGTAATAGTCCACACAACATTTTGATGTGTGATATTATTTATTATCAAATAGTTAAAGATATTTTTGGATTCAAAAATCATCCATAAGGGGGTCTAAGTGGTGGAAATGATGGCTAGGAGAGAGGGAGTGTAAGAGTGTGTAAGAAAGCATGCACATGCATTGGTGCATGTCATATCATGATCATAATCCTACCTTTGTTATCCCCTCTACCCTTATGAATGATCAGCCCTCTCCCACACTCCCTTATTCAGATTTTTATCTCCCAAGGAGAGTCATTCTCTCCCCTTAATCTTCAATTTTCGTAGCTTCTTTCCTCCTCCATCAAAAACACCATTTTTCTTCCATTTTCAAGCTCAAACATGGAGAAAACTCCTTCTATCCTCAAGCACCACCAAGGCATCCCTTTTCCCCATATTATCATCATTTTCAAGAGCTTGGATGGAGAATAAAGAGCTAGGAAGAAGAAGGAAGAGAGTTCGAAGGAGGTAGAGAGTGAGAGAGACATTTATGGAAACTTGTAGAGGTATTGGATTTCTCTATTCTTTTCTTTGTAATGATCGATTATTTTTTATGTTGGAGGTGTCCTCCCTAGTTTCATATTAGTTTTAAGTTTTTGGTGGTAGTAGTTGTTCAAAATAATCGATGGAAGGGAGATGTATACGCGAGAATGAAGTCTCGGTGTCATCTATGTGTAGTTTTGTGTTGATATGTGTTGGTATGTGACTTTGGCTTGTCAAAATGTTGTTGCATGTATGATCTAGCATGATATATAGATTCCAATATGTTCATATCACGTTTGTATGGAAGCCTACAAGTTTTCTAAGCTTGGAATCATGTATAGGAATTTATTTTCGAAGTATATGAAAACTTCAATGAGCTACCCGAAAATATAGAAAGTGGCGTGATGTGTTTGACTATGTTAAATTACTTGGATAATTCTATGTTTTTAACCATATGTGTATAAATGAGTCTTGAACATGCATACCAAAGTTTAGCTCCATCCGAGTTCATTTGATATTTTTCAAAAAACAATTTTTTAAGTTGCGCGTTTCTACCGAGATAAAGGTAGACCTCCGCATAAACAATTTTTGTCCCAAACCATGATGAATTTTTCACTAAAACCAGAGCACGTATAAAATAGACACATAGAGATTTGATTTAGTACATGTTTCATAATTTTGGCCTATTAGTTTGGCCGTGGTGATTTTTATAAAATGTACAAACGCCCAGTGGCTTTCCGAAAATATTCTGGGACTATTCTGTTTTAAAGAGAAATCTCATAGGGTTACAGAATTATTCTGGATACCAAATTTTTATGGCATATAGAAGAGTTCAATATCTTTCCAGAATGACCACTCTCATATTTTTGTGATAAATACACGATTTACTATGAATTTTGGGAATTCAGTGCGTATTTTATAAAAATTAGTAACTTACTGTACTTAGTCAAATTTTCTCTAAGTGTTGGAAAAACGTGAGAAAACCCATATTTGTGAGTTTTTATGACTTGTGAAGGGTGTTAAGGGTATTATCACCTAAGTATAAGTATATGAGTATGATTCATGATTTTTGGGACTAAGTGTCCGATCTTATTATTTATAAAGTGAATAACGGGTGGTCATGGTTTTATGTGTACAAATATGTCTAAACGTGACTACGTGATACATGAATGTGCATCACGAAATGAGCATACGTTTTATCAAGGCATGACTTCGTATTATGGTAAATCAACAAAACATGACATAGGGTCATGATGCATTCGTATTTTTAAAAGTGACATCAAATTTTGTCAAGTCATGATTTCAAAGAAACATGAGTATGGAACTTGTGATTAAAAAAGATGCATTGCTGTTATGATCTTTGTAATTTGTATATGGAGTTATGAGATAATCTAGTAGAGATGAGGTATGTCTGAAGAATTACTTTCTTGAGCAGAAAGAAATAAGAGAAAACGGGGGAGAGAGAGAGAGAGAATTTAGAGAGAAAAGAAATAGAAATAAGGGAGAACTTGGATAAATTTCTTGTCTGGCTTTCATTAACTTTAGAGATCATAATATAGAGTTTTTGGGTGGTCCCCTCTTCAGATATTTCATCCTAAGTAAATAACAATAAAGATATTGCTGAAAAAGAAATAATCACTTATCATAAACACGTTTTAGATTTAGCTTATTTCATCTACTCATCGAACGGCTCTGAGGCAAATTCATTATCCAACGGCCCACTTTCCTTCCCAACTGATAACACTTCAACTTATCTCCTTTTGACTCATAATGCTCATCTTCCAAAATGAACTCTTTCATCTTCATAATCCCAAGCCCTAAATTGCTTACATCTTCCTTCAATTCACCATCTTCGGCCCCTTTCATTCATGACAATTGCATATTACGTAATCATCATTCGTGAATAGATGAGAATGTATGTGAATGTATTGAATCATGATTTCAAAGTATGAAAGTTAGTACCGGGAATAGGTAGACCTAGAACTGAGATGTATGATGCGGCTAGGTTATATCATGTCATGAACTTAAGGCCTAGACTTGTCTTGTAAGACCTGTCAAGCAAAACGAAGAGATCACCAGTTGAGATAATCAGTTCACCAAGACGAGGTGGGTTATATTTTACAAAGTATCTTGGGTTAGTAAGCCCAAAGCTTTTAAAGTTAAAGTTGTGAATGCATGTAAAATGTTTTGTTGCGTGCTTACCTTACGGGGTCAGTAATACTGACGCCACCAGGGCTTCGGCCAAGAAACCAGAAATGATCGGGCCTCGTTTCCTTCGGGGATAAGGTTTTGTGTACACCAGAAGTCTGTTGGTGGGTGTGGCTCGGCCGGGTCCCCCATCCACAGCAAAGTTAAGGGCCTTGGGAAGAAATCCCTTAGGTCAAGGTAAGGTAACACCAACACAGAAAATTGCTCGAGCTAAGGAGCTTCGGCTCAAGAAAAGAAAAGAAAATGTTTTTACATAATTGTGAAGTGGTTTTTGGTTTTAAAACCTTTGCAATTATGGGGTATACATGCATGTCACCATATTTCGTTTCTCACAACAAGTTTTATAAAATGGGCAAGTAAACTCACTGAGTGCATTAGTACTCAGCCCAAAATCTCTTTCGAAATGTTTTGCAGGATGAGCGATGGATGGGAGGAGGACAAGACGATGGTTTCCCTTTGGTTGTGGTCTATCTTAGCGGGTCCTTATTGTTGTTTATGTTTTTGTTTAATGCTCCCACGTGGAAATATATTGATCGGGACATGTAGCCCACAACTAAAACCTAATCATTTGTGGATATGTCACCTATAAGGTGAAGTTGAATTCGAACTTATATATTTAACTTCCGTGGGAACCGGGTCCTCATACTCCGTGTTCGTTTAAGTATTTTGATTGGGGTATTCCTTAGAGTGTCGATCACGCTCTTTCATGTCCCGTGAAGTCTTCATTAATTATTTTATTTATTTTATTTCACTCGACTGAGTTGAGCAGCCACCCTATCGTAACGTCTTAGGTCTTGGACCCAGAACCCGGGCTGTTACACCAGCTGCCTCAACAGTCAGTAGGTTTGTTAATTGATATCACTTCATACTAGACTTTCTTTATCTCGAATCGATCGCCAATCATCACAACAAGATTGAATCGACATTACTCCGACCAGCTACTACTTCAGTAGCCAATCGGTCTATGTAAAGAAAAAGTTTTAAAATTTGAACGTGAAGTTAGTTCGATCATTCAGCTTTAACTCGTAGGTCGGGTCTTTTCCAGATTTGGTGGCAACTTTTGTGATTCTCTCTCTGATTATGATTAGCCAATTGGTAATGACCTCTCACATATGGCAGGGCAATGAGGTAGCTTTTGAGTCTGATGTTCCAGATCTCATAGTAGTTTTACCACAAACGTGGGGAGTGACATCCTGCTGTAATTAGTTTCTCACAACAAATATGCAGCAACGTGTAAAAAATATATCAGCTTTAAAAAATTTGTTCAGTTTGAACAACCACTAGGGGGAGTCAGAAGTTCTTACAAACAACATGCTCTGATACCAATTGATGGTCCCTTGGGGTTTGTACTGGTGAATGGTGGAGGGGAATACACTAGTTAAGATAAATTAAATTTTTTTCTTAAACAAGACTGGACCTTCTATTGATCAGTAGATATAGGTAACCGAAACCAATTGAGTATCGGTATAAGTATTGCTGATATGTTCAAGTATGAGGAGTCTTATATTGAGTGATATCAGTTAACAATCATACTGATTGTTGAGACAGCTGGTCAGTTGGACTAATAACTAATATGCGTGTAGAATGTGGTGGTTACATTTTGTCTTTACTAAAAACTGATAATGATAGAAAACACTTTGTCAAATATTGATTAGTCAGTTTTCAGTTTCTCTCTTCAGTATCAAACTGATACTGATAGAATATTTCAAAAATAGTATGTTTTCTGCGTGTGATGATGATGTTCAGTTCATAATATGCAATGTAAAGCAATATTGAAAGTAAAGAACTTAAAGTAAAGAACATATAGTTTTTACGTGGTTTGGAGAGATCAGCTCCTATGTCTATAGACTGATAATACAATCAATCCACTACTTGAGATTAAGTCTTGTTTGCAGGTACAAAAGTAAACCTATATACTAACGTTCACTTTATCAATATCCCCCCTTACTTGGCGTATGTTCCTACACTTACTGGTGCTAGGAAACCTCTGACTGCTTACGGGTGCAGTAGACCTAACCTCTTTCTTACAGGTGTAAGATAACCAAGCTTTCTGTAACTAACACTTTGTTGCTTACTTGCCCAACTTCTACTTAAACTTTTGGAGTTTTGAGTAGAGGGTTTTCCAACTAAGATCTGAGTTGTCACAGGTCGATAACTCAATGTTTCTAGGCTTAAGATATTACAAGATTGTAACCTAGAAAACATAAGAGAGTGTACGTTGAAACCCTGAGTTGATAATTATATGTAAGCTCTAAGAATTTACTATATCACTTTGAAACTCTTTTCTTCGAAATCGTTGGGTGATTGTTCTTGAGATATAAGATGTGGGTGCTTTGAATATTTGAATGCACAACATTCGGTAACCTTCAAAGGTTGGATTCTGTGTATTTATAGAATGGAAAATGAATAGTATCTGATAGGATACGGCCCAACTACTAGCCCAAGCATCAGGCCCAATATAAATGGGCTCCGACATTAAGCTCGGCCTATGTAAGTTCGGCCCAAGAAGAGGCCCAATACAAATAGGCCCCGACTATAAAGCTCGGCCTATGTGAATTCGGCCCAAGAAGACTCCTAAACCAACTACAACTCATATCACAAGTGGAGACGTAGAAGATTCGAATGCATATCTAAAAGAATCCTTATGAGAGAAGACTTTGTATTAGAGTCGAACTCAATATTATGGTGTATAAATAGAGGCTAGATTAGACGGAAGAAGATCAGCAACTCTCTTTGTAATCGCTTTTACACACTCAAATACACGTACACTCTCTTGCTCCGTGGATTTAGATCTATTTTAAAGATCGAACCACGTTAACTCCATCGTGTTCTTTACTGCATTCATTACCTTACGAAATTAAGATCGATCACTAGCGCCGTCTGTGGGAACTGAAATTATGTGTTTTCGATCTTTTTCTCGGGTAACAATCAGAACAACCATGAATAAAAGGAGCATTACATCCAGGGCTGCTACCGGCAACAACAATGGCGGCAGGACGCGCCGAACTCGACTCGGGAAAAGCCCGATAAGAGATACGACTCCTGAAGGGCACATTTAAAGGCTTGATGAGCGAGGCAACCCTATCATGCGCGAAGAAGAAGAGTACCATAGCGAAGGAGGTCGTAACAGCAACAGAGAAGGACCCCAAGCACCGCAGTTGAACCTCGACGAAGTGGTTAAAGGGTTCCTTGAAAAAAATAAGGAGAGCTTCCTCCAATATCTTAGCCGAGAACAAGGTTGGCACCATCATGAAGAAAAGGACGCCGAAGCCTCATCAAAGCACGAGGCGGCACAACGAAGATCCCCACCTTTGAGGTGGTAGCGCCGTACACGGATATCGCCCCTACACGAGTTGGTTTCAAACCGACTGCAAAGGAAGAGCGTGGGACGGTCATCGCGATCTCCGCGAGGTCGACCCCACAATTACAACGAGTTGGCCGACGATCTCAAAGATCGCTCTCCGGGAGACGGTTCGATGGATACGGAGGATCATTACCCCTTTCACCAATGAGATACTCGACACCTCTCCCGGACAAGCACAGGTGCCGAGTATCGCCCCTACGACGGATCGAGGATCCGCAAAATTTTCTTTCTCAATTCCAATACAACATGATCAACCGCCTCAACACCATCCACATGTGCAAGTTGTTCCTGAGTTACCGATCGACAACGCCCGCCGGTGGTTCGACAGTTTACTCACCGTAGTATCGATCTTACCGAGATCTAATGGAAGCCTTTCATCGAAGGTTCTTCCAAAAGCCGAGTCCAAGACCACATCGACTCATCTCCTCACCGTGAGACAAGACCGAGGTGAGTCCATCAGCGACTTCATGACCAGGTTCAATAAGGAATGCCTAAAAGTCGAGGACGTAAACGACCTCCTCATTATCTCGGCTTTCCAAAACGGCATCTTGCTTGGGGACCTATATAAGGAGATCGCTGGCACGAGCCAGATCTTGCTGAGCTGTGGCGCATAGCGACGGGTTCGCCAAAGGCATAAAGCAGATAGGAAAAACGCTGGCGGAAAAGATGGAGCCTCCACAAGAAGAGGAAAGAGGATGGTCGAGGAGACCGAGGTCAAGGTCGACGTGCGCCTGGAAAGAATACAACGTGGCCCAATAGAGTCTCAGCTCAGCCTCGTCCCTAACCCTAACAACCTCAAGATACACCCCGACGAAATCGAGGCGGAGATCTATGAGGTCCATATGAACATGTTCGAGAAACCTTGACCCATGTTAGGAGGAGCAAAACGCCGATCCAAAGACAAGTATTGCTCCTTCCACGAGGATCATGGACACGACACGGAGGCATGCAGGGATCTCATGGAAGGCATCGAAAAGTTGGTGCAGGACGGGGTCCTTAAGAAGTACCAAATTCATGGCCGACGAACTGGTCAGAACGAGGCCCCCCAACGAGGTCATAAAAAGCGGAAGCAAGTGAAGGAGAGGGGAAATTGTGGCCCTCACAAGAAAGCAAGGCATGACACCGACGAAGAAGGTGATGACGAGCCTCAGTACGATGGAGTTATATCCACCATCACGGGGCTCCCCCGCGGTACTACGAAGTCCTCCCTAAAGACCGAAGCCCGAAGTCCCCGAACCAGCGAACCTTTAAACAAAAGGTTCAAAAGGACGAGGCCATAACTTTTTCTGAGGACGACCCCGTACCAACCGTAGTACCCCACCAGGACGCGATGATAATCCAAGCGGTGGTCGCCAACAAGTTAGTTCGGCATGTGTATGTCGATAGTGGTGCGTCGGTAAGCATCCTTTTCAAGGAGTTTTTTGACAAATTGGGAGTTGAGGAAGCACGCCTCACACCGGCACCACTTCCACTTCGAAGCTTCGTGCAAGAAGAGACACGACCTGAGGGGATCATCGAACTACCTGTCACAGTGGAAAAAACACCGACGAGCTCCACCAAAGTGGTATAATTCTTCGTAGTAAACGCCTACTCACCATATAACATCATACTAGGGCGAGACTGGTTGAATGCAGTAAGGGCGGTGTGTTCAACGTATCACCTGACCATGAAGATCCCCACAAGAGAGGGTAGCTGTGATCCGAGGAGATCAGACAAAAGCCAAAGAATGCATGCAGTGTCGCCTTTACGAGGTGTCGGGACTTGACCCAAAGACCCACGTGCATAGCAATTAAGGAAGCCCGAGGAGTTGAATTGAAAGCATCGCGTCGTGCCTCTCGACACTCGGTAGAAGAGGTCGATTGTATGAGGACGATCCCTCAAGGTCGCCAAAGTAGGTTCCACCAAGCACTCAACCACAAGCAGATCATCCAACTCCCAAGGGATTCGTGGACGCTCGGCTGGTCATCCCCGATACGACCGGGTCTCATCGAGTATCATCACCACCGCTCAACATTGATCCAAGTATCAAACCGCCGCAAAACAATGGATCTTTGCAATGAACGGAATCAGTCATACATGACGAGGTGAACCAACTACTAAAAGCATGCATATTGTTCAAGTCAAGTATCCGACCGGATAGCCAACCCGTGATGGTCAAGAAAGGAGGAGAGGATGGCGAATGTGTATCGACTACACCGATCTCAATAAACATCGCCCTAAGGATCGCATACTCCCTTCCCAACATCGACAAGAAAGTTGACGCCCGGTCGGATACCGATCTCAATAAACATTGCCCTAAGGATCATGCACTCCTTCCCAACGAAAGTTGACGCCTGTCGGATAAGTCTTCGCCTCGACCTATACAAGCGATCACCAAGTCCTAATGAGTGACGAGGACGATCCAAAACAGCCTTCATCACGGACTTGGTGTCTTTCATATAAGAAGATGCCATTCGACTCAAGAATGCAGGACCACCTATCAAAGAATGGTGGACAAGATATTTCACCCTACATCGATCAAAATGTGGAGGTATATGTAGATGATATTGTCGCCAAAAGTAAGGAGAAAGTCGTGATGTGTTGCCGACCTCGATCGCCCCTCGCCTACTTCGTGAAGTGAACCTAAAGCTAAACCCCAAAAGTGTACATTTGCAAGACGATCTAGGAAATTTAAGGGGTGTTGGGTTTCACAAGAAAGATTAAAAGCCAATCCATCCAAGGTTCAAACCGCTTTGGAGATGAAGGTGTCAAGACAATCCACGACGCGCATAAGTCGACGGCTGCATAGCTACACCGAGCCGCTTTCTCAAAAGTCGCAAAAGTCGCAGGAAGAACTCCCTTTTTCAAAATCCTCAAAAGGCTTTGAGTTCAATCGACGACAAACACAAGTTGGCCTTGAGGATCTCAAAACTACCTCGCCAAACTCTCCACTTTATCTCAAACTTTAGTCTACACGGTGTCTTTCTACTAGCTATTACAAACAACCATCACTTTGCTTCTCCCACTTATACAAAAGTTTTCTAAGTGGGTGCCATCAAGCGCAATCCAAGTCCTCTAACGTGTCCATCGTAGACTTTTGCGCAGTGCTCTTCGTGAACGGATCCGCTAGATTTTCCGGTCAGATCAATCTTTTCAATCAGCACGCCACCGCCTAACGATTTCTGATGATATGGTACTTTCTCTCTATGTGTTTGGTCGCCTTGTGGGTCCGTGGTTCCTTCGAGTTTCACATCGCACCGAAGTTATCACAAGAAACTATGATACTCTGGGCAAACCAGTACCACATCTAGATCCACGAGGTAGTTCTCAACCATACAGCCTCCTTAGAAGCCTCCTCCGCGGCTACATATTCGCTTCCATGGTAGAGTCCGAATGCATCATTGCCAGCACTCCGCCAGATACTACCCACCTCCTGCTGCAAACACATACCGAGGTCGACTTTTTCTCATCACTACGCCTTGAAATCCAGAATCAGATAACCCAAAGGCATTAGATTATCTCGATGGTAACCAGCCTATAATCTCGAGTCCTTTTCGTGTACTCGAGTATATGCTTTTATCAAATTCAAATGAGCTTGTCCCGTGTTAGATCGATAGTCCGCTACTATGCCTACCGCATAGCATATATCGGGCCTCGCGTACAAGATTTACAGCATACGACTCCCTACGGAAGCTGCAGGAACTTGTCTCATTTCCTCTATCTCCTTTGCAATATAGTGATCTGCTTTTAGATAAAGGAACGCCACGCCCGAAAGGTAGCAACCTTTCTCGCGGTTCCATACTAAAACTAGTAATCATGTTGTCAATGTAAGACGCCCGAGATAAGCTCAATATTTTCTTCTTGCGATCTCGATAAACCTTGATCCCAAGAATGTACGTGATCTCCTAAGTCTTTCATTTGAAACGATCGAGTAGCCAACTCTTTACGCCCGATAATGGCCTTCATCGTTGTTGCCAACTAGAAGGATGTCATCTACATAGTGCAAGAAACACCACATCACTGTTGATATCTAACCGATACACACAACTCTCGCTAGGCAACGGGTAAATCCACAGGACTTTACCACCTCGTCAAAGCGTGTAGTTCCATGATCGAGGTCGCTTAAGTCCATAAATGGACTTAAGCTTCCATACTAGATGCTCTTCACCCTTTACCACATAACCTTCAAAGTTGTCGCGATATAGACGTTCTACCTTCCTCAAGGTAAATCATTAGAAAAGCGGTTTTAACATCCATTTGCCAAACCTCTGTGTTCGCTGGTCACTATGCGTAAGAATTGATGGACTTGAGCATTGCTACAGCTTAAAAGGTCTCATCAAATCGATGCCTCAACTGAGTGTACCTTTCGCCACAAGTTCTCGGGCTTTAAAAGCCGAAACCTTCCATCGGAATCTCTTTCCTCAGATATCCACTTACTACCTATGGCTTCCTCGCCATCCGGTAGAGGTGTCTTTTCATATACATCCATAGCCGTTATGGACTCCATTTCTAAGTCCATAGCGGTGTGCCATGATCTTGCATCAATATCTTCAGACGCCCCTTATATGTCCACGGGTCGATTATCGCATGTTCGTCTCCGGAATAAACCAAGATTCACCCATTTAACATAAATCGCCGGTCGACGAACAACCTCCCACTACGATTTACCCAGGTTCTACAGTAACAATGGCAACGGTGGGTGCAGATACTTGTGGTTCTCTAACTTGCATAAACTTGTCGGGTAGGTACCACTGTGACGGTCGGTATCTCCAATGAACTCGACCCACTTCAATTCTCAAGATATCCGTGTCGATCCTCCCACTAGACTCGACATCTCGCATCCTTCTGGCCTATTCGGTGGTGGAATACGATCATCTTCTAATTCAAGAATGATTTCAACTTTGGACTTATGATTTTTCATATAATCCTCTTCTCAAGAATCGGGCATTAGTGCTAATAATGACCTTCTCGATCCTAGACTATAGAATAAACCACCTTTCGCTCCTTCAGATAGCCAATAAACAGCCTTGCGCCGATCTAGCCTCCAACTTGTCGCCCTTCTTGTTCAAGACACGGCCGGATCGCCCATATCCTTATGCGGCTAAACCGGGCTCTGCGCCCAAACCACAACTCGAAAAGGGTCTTTTCGGACCGACTCGACGCAGACATTAGATTTAGCAAGTATGCCGGCTCCTAAGGCATACCCCGTAATCTAAATAGGCAATGTCAGATAGCTCATCATCGATCTCACCATTTCTAAAAGAGTCCTATTTCTTCGCCTCGACACACCATTTTGTTGTTGTGTGTCTGGTGAAGAAGTGCTTGGGATGTAATCCCACACTTCACTGATAGTCCATAAACTCGTTATCGAGGTATTCGCCACCGCGACGATCGCAGTGGACTTGATACTCTTACCTAGCTTCGCTCCACTCGCCTTAAACTCTTTGAATTTCTCAAAGCATTCGTGACTTGCGCGAAGGTGTATATGTATCCGCATTCGAGTAATCGCCATGAAAGTGACAAAATACTGCATTCTCCACGAGCTAGGTGTGGACATTGGTCCACACAGTCGAATGGACTAACTCCAACATTTCTTCGCTCTATAACCTTCGCCAGGGTCCGGGTCGACATTCACCTTCTATACAGATTCGCAGACCGGGAACTGAGTAACCGTGAGATCACCCAACGCCCATTCTTAGCCTGATCCTATTTAGATTGACGTGACCTAATCTAAGATGCCGTAGAAAAGTAGAGTCATCTTGCTAAGAAAACTTTCTTTTTAGTGGTTTGATGAAGATGTAACATAGTTATGTGTATTATGTTTTGGTAAATAGTATAAAGCTTAATTATATAAAGTGCCAACACGTATAACTTCGCTATTTCTTATGATAGAACACCACTATCAAAATAATAGTAATATCCATGAGTAAATAATTTCAAACAGAACAAGGTTCACTAAAATCCGCACATATAAACGCCTTTCAAAACTAAAACTGTTGTCCCAAAACATAAAGAACATTCCAACTCGCAATGCAAACTGACTTTCGCCAAGGCTGCCTATGGAGATCGTTATCTCGCCATCAAACAGCCTCCTTGTCCGCAGGAACTCGCAGTGTAACAAACATGATCACTGCGCCAGTATCTACTACCCAAGAATGGGTAGAACAAGTCGCTAAACATGTTTCCACACTAAAGCAAATCTACAGACTCGAGCCTCGAGCATGTGGCACTGGCCTCCAACGCCCGCCCACTGCACTTCAGCACTCTGTTCTTCCTTCGTCTGCCTCCTGGCAACATGTTCTGCCCCATTACTCCCACTATTTCCTCGCTTCTACCAACTTTGGTACCCTTTTCTATTTCCATTTTAATATGAAAATTTTGGGCCCTTAGACGTGCTAGCAAGAGGAAACTCCCACTTCTCTTTGTTTAGAGATCAAAAAGTGGAGGTCTTGACATTTTAATTTGAAAAATTAATTTGTCGGGTTGCTTGCTTAGTCTTTTATTCAAAAGGTTTGTCCATGCGAGATCACGTAATCCTAGCATGCTTTTCTATAGAACTCGACATGTAAAACATGCTCATAATTCTAAAATATGCTTGATAACGCGATAAACCTAGCATGCTTACTATGCGCATCGATTCGTAAAACACTAAAAGGTTTGTCAACGTAATATAAACATACATAGCATGCTCTTGCACAATTTAAACATCCACGACATGCATATGAGCGATAAAATAAAATAAAAGCGTTCATCGCGCCCAATCGTGAAAACTGCGCACATTTAAATCTAATCTATTACATAGATTTACAAAGTACAAAATTAAACTTGAACGGACCTCGCGTGCAGGCACGGACCGGATTCAACTAATGGGCCTCGCGTGCAGGCACGGACCGGAAAATCTGGAAAAGCGGGTGCAGGCGGGTCGGCCCAATTGCCCATCTTTGGCGGCTAGGCGAGCTGAAGGCAGCGCGCGCCACTGCTGTCGGCCGCGTGCTCGCGTGTCCTCGCGGGCTACCATGGTCGCTAAAGCGACCGCGACCCGGCAACGAACACGCGGCCACCACCCGAGCCGACGTCTGCCGAGAGGCGTCGTCGCCAGCCGAAACTTCGCGACCATGATCGCTTCGCATCGCGCCGGGTTTCTGCGGCGACAGCGCCCGTCGCCCGCTTAGCTCGCGGCGCGCGACCCGCGGGTAATCCTCGCGACCGCGAAGCTTCGCTTCGCTAAGCGCCGGGGATCTCGCGAGCGCGCCGCCGCGCCGCAGCCCTCGCGATCGCCAGCGACCGCGAGGCTCGCGCGAAACCACCGGATCACGGTAGAGACTGTTTTTCCGTCGTTTCGTTCTTCGTTCTTCGTTCGCGTTCTTTCGTCTTCGTTCTTCTTTACGAGATAAGATTTACATAATAAAATCTAATCTAACCACGGATTTTCTCGTGGTGTAAAACAAAAACCAACAAAAACAATAAGCGAGCCACGATGAGCAGCGGATCCACAATTATTAAAGCAGCGTAATAATCAAGCGTGAATTAATCCAGCGAGCGAGATTACGATCGGGCTCGATACCAGTGTAGGAAAACATATGTTAACCCCGCCCGAGGATCCATCTTGGGTGTTTAATTCACCATACATTGATTATAAACCTAACATGCGTCTATATAATTAAATCGCAACACGTTGGGGTTTTCACGTGTTTACCTTTGGATGCGAAGAGGTCGATGGAGCGAGATGAGCGGATCGAGCGGATCGGACTCGTGCTGACCTTCTGGATCGTATCCGGTTGCCCAATCTCCAACGTCGAGTGAGGACGATCTATGGAGAATGCTTCGGAAAATCACCCAATACTCTCTCTTCACAATTTTCGAAATTCTCTCTCAATAGACAAAGAGGGGGCCGAAATTCTTGTGATTAATATGTGAGCATTAACCAAGACATTATCTCATACCTTATATTTATAATGCACTACCTTAATCCCATATGGAAATTACCATAATCCTATATGGAAATTACCATAATCCTATATGGAATATTACCATAATCTTAGGATTATTTCCATACTCTTAGGATTATTTCCATACTCTTAGGATTATTTCCATAATCTTATATGGAAAGGATCTATGCATATACCATAAATATAATTATATCCTTGTGGGATAAAGAGAATAAAATCTTTCCTTTGAGAGGATACGGGGTGCCGATTTTCTTGCAGACTACGGGCTTGGATGGGCCGGCCGAGGATCAAATCTGAGGAATAAGATGGGCCTCAAATAAATTAATTATCTTATGTTGACCCGAACATAAATTAATTTATAAACATTTATTCATGCCACTAGAGAATAAATCTTGCCTTACCCCTTTATTACGAAGTTGAGTCGGGCTTGCACTTAGACATTCTGAATCCCGTATTTAAGATATCGAGCGTCCATTAATCATTTATAGCAATCAATCGCTTAAAAGCGATTAAAACTTCATTTCCTTAAGTAGTACCACTCGACCTTATTATTGTACTTGAGCTAACTCAACTGCGAGGTTTAGTACAATAAACCTTTGAGCTCCTTAAGGGACGTCATCATCCTAAGCGGATACGGTGACTCGTCTGAGATAACTAGCGTGACATACTGGCTTGCCACCACCCAGATGGAGAATCTTGGGTTAGAACATATAACCCTCACTCATAACAAGTCAAAGTGATGGTGACAACTCATACTCACCTAATACCTTATCGAGGTTTAGATCATCGTAAGTCACCGAGATCTTGGTTCTTCACGGCGGTCGAAGAAGAAGAACACACTCTGTGATCCTTGATACGTCGAGCGTGCCAGCATAGACAAACAACTAAGTCAAGTCACTTATCTATCTGCGGCTAAACCGACAACTCGTCCTTAAGTTGTCTCGGTTTGTGAAACTTTTATATCTCATTAAGCTTGACCAATCATACAGACTTATGTGATCTTCTACACCTTTGTATGATCTAACTTATATATGAGATAAGGGACACGGATATATGCAATCAAGTATTCAATCGGATAGGAGATTGTAATAGTGGTAACATGAAACATTGTATACAAGCTCAACCAAAGCGCTTTCGATTATACAAATCGACACAAACACAAGTTGGCCTTTGAGGATCTCAAAAACTACCTCGCCAAACTCCCCACTTTATCTGTCCCGAGAGAAGGAGAAGTCCTTCCCCTATACCTCGCAGCTTCGGATGAAGCCATAAGAGGATGGACATCGTCCGCTCCCTGTATATTTTATCAGCCGAGCACTCAAAGGACCAGAAACGAGATATCAACCTCTGGAGAAGCTCGCTTTGGCATTAGTAAATGCAGCAATGAGACTACGTCCCTACTTCCATGCACATCCCATACAAGTTCTCACCGATCATCCACTTCGGCAAGTATTGACAAAGCCAGAAGCTTCGGGGAGAATTGCGAAGTGGGCAATTGAGTTAGGTGAACACGATATCTCTTTTTGCCCTCGTCAAGCCATCAAAGGACAGGCCTTAGTAGATTTCCTTGTAGAGGCTAACTTCACAGAGAAGTTGAAACCCACCGAGCCGACCTCAGACAATGCCGAAGCTAAACCCATCAAGGAAGCATCCGAGGATTGCTGGCAAATTTATGTGGATGGAGCTTCGGGGAAAACGGGTAGTGGAGCAGGCATCTTGCTTTTGGGACCAGATGGCCAAGAGATCACCTACGCACTTCGGTTTACATTCAAAAATACCAATAACGAAGTGGAATACGAGGCCTTAATTGCAGGACTTCGCCTAGCTCAAAGTCTTCAGATACGAGCCATGCAAGTTCACAGTGATTCCCAGGTCATAGTGAGCCACATGTTAGGAAAGTACGAGGCAAAAGGAAACAGGATGAAGAAATACCTTGAAAAACCTACAATAGTCTTTCTCATACTTCCAGTTAGTTCGTATCCTAAGGGAGCAAAATAGCCGAGCCGATACCTTAAGCAAGTTGGCCTCGTCATCAACAAGCTCGCCAGTAGAGGAAGTCCAAAACAGAAGCATAGACGATGCCGAGGTTGAAGTCAACATAGTCTCTGACGAGGAACCTAATTGGATGACTCCCATTCGAGAATATTTGGAGAATGGTGGGTTACCACATGACAGACTCGAGGCTAGGAAAATCTTGAGCAAATCTTTGCAATATATACTTGAGCAAGGAATTCTCTATAGAAAGTCATATCTCCAGCCTCTACTAAGGTGTCTAGATCCGAACCGAGCTGAATACGTACTACGAGAGATTCATGAGGGATCATGTGGAAGCCACATCGGACCCCGCGCATTATCAAAGAAAGTCATGCGATGGGGATACTACTGGCCAACAATGTTCCAAGACTCGATCGACCTCGTAAAGAAGTGTCCGAAGTGCCAAATTCATGGAAATGTGCCGAGGTTACCTCAAACCGACCTCGCCAGCATGCAAAGCCCTTGGCCATTCATGCAATGGGGGATTGATATTGTAGGCCCCTTCTGCAAAGCTCCAGGGCAGTTTCAATTCCTGATTATCGCAATCGACTACTTCACAAAGTGGGTGGAAGCCGAACCCTTGGTGAAAATCACAAACAAAAACGCTCTCAACTTCGTCTGGAAGAATATCGTGTGTCGCTTCGGCATCCCTCATATCCTCGATTCGGATAATGGGACACAGTTCACAGATAAGGTCTTTAAAGAATGGTGTCAAGAGCTTCAGATTAAACAAAAGTTCACCTCGGTGGCCCATCCTCAAGCAAATGGTCAAACCGAAGTCACCAATAGGACAATTGTGAAGGGATTCAAAACTCGCCTCGACCGAGTAAAGAGCAATTGGGTGGAGAATTTGCAACAAGTCTTATGGTCGTACCGTACAACACCACGGACATCGAACGGAGAAACACCCTATAGTTTGGTGTATGGAACCGAAGTCGTAATTCCGGCAGAGATTGATATGCCGATCCCCCGCACCATCCACTTCTCAGCTGAAGTAAATGGGAAGAATCTACGAACTGATCTAGATCTGCTTGAAGAAAAGAGGGACCTCACCTACATTAGAGAAGCTCGGTACAAGCAACAAGTAGCTCGGTATTATAACCAGCGTGTCAAATCCCGATAATTCCAAGTAGGCGACCTCGTACTTCGAAATAATGAAGTCAGTAAAGCTGCAAAGCTCGGCAAGCTAGAAGCCACATGGGAAGGGCCTTACAGAGTTGAAGAAGTTCTCGGAAAAGGGTCATATAAACTCGCCCATTTATCCGGTGAGCAGATACCCAATACGTGGCACATCATTCATCTTAAGAAGTATTTTGCATAAGTGTCAAAGGAAAATTTTGTTCATTTAGGTTTGTTCAGTCATGTCTTTAGGTCTTTTTCTGTTGTTACGTCGTGTTTTATTAATAAAATCTTTTCTTTATTTACTTCATCTGTCTTGCATATTTCATTTGTCACTTATGCATACCACCTTTTCCACAATACCCTCTACGGAGGATGATAAATACCCTCTACGGAGGATGAACAATACCCCCTACGGATGATGAAAAATACCCTCTAAGGAGGACGACACATACACTCTAAGGAGGACGACAAATACCCTCTAAGAGGATGACATCTAAACGCGCGTAAGAGGACCACCCCTACCGACACTTCTCGGCAAATAAGGAACCTTTACCCTCATTTATTTCGAGGATGAACTACCCTTGTTTATTTCGAGGATGAACTACCCTCGTTTAATTCGAGGACGAACTACCCTCGTTTATTTCGAGGAAGAACTACCCTCTTTTATTACGAGAAGAACTACCCTCGTTTATTTCGAGGACGAATTACCCTCGTTTATTTCGAGGAAAAACTACCCTCGTTTATTACGAGGACAAACTACCATCGTTTATTACGAGGACGAAATGCATAAAGTGAAATGCACAAAAATTTGTTCTTATTTCCGAAGAAAAATAAGACATTACGAGGAAAAATCAACACAAGGCGAAGAAAAATTTGTTCTTATTTCCGAAGTATATATGCATACAAGACATTACGAGGACGATGAATGACCAGGAGGCTGAGAGAAGTTAAGCCAATCTCTACAAAAATCAGGGTTCAGCAGCTCATCTATGCTCACCCTACCCCTACCTCTACCTCGTCCTCGATCGACACCAGGAGCTCGACCGGCTCGACCTCTATGTCTCGTTATTCGACCCCGGCTACTCGATAACTACCGTCTTTCTTGCATATAAAACTCCCGAGAATGTCTCTCGACAAAATGCACCGTCGGGGGAGAAGAAGCCTCGACAGGAGGAGAAGCCTCGGCAGAAGAAGAAGCCTCGGCCGTCGATCGAAGAAATCGCCCAATTTGCGGATGACGAGCTACAACAGTCTTGTATAGATCGCCGATTTTTCTCAGGTCGGCAAGCTGCTCGAAATTGCCAGGAGTCCCGACCGTACTCACGTCCATAGCTCGAACACCGCTGTACGATCTCTAAAACTTTGGCTTCAGCCTCGGAGATGGTCAATCCGCCACCTCGGTGAATAATCGCCTCGTATTCGGCGTGCTCATCGGCGACCTTTTTGGCATCATCCTTCACGATCTCGAGCTTCTCCTCCAACTCTAAAAACCGAGCTTGAAGCTCGTCAAATTTCTCTTGAGAAGCCCGGAATTTAACATCGGCCTCCTCCTGCACATGCCCCAGTTTACCTTCCAAGTGAAGGACCTCGACATCTTTTGCTTCGAGAGCTCGGTTCAAATTTTTTATTTGGTCCAACCAAGGAGACATATCAAAAGGTTCAGGAACAGACTGAAGACAATACAACAAACAAGTATTCTTCCGTTAAATTGGAAAATTTTATTGTAGCCTTTAAGGCAAGATAATGTCGGAATACATATAAAAAAAATTAAAAATAAAAAGAGGGATCAACTGACCCCTCCAGCAGCCTCTCCCTCAGGCTCAGCAGCCTCTCCCTCGGGCTCAGCAGCTTCGGCCTCCTTCCCAGCTCCAGCAGCCTCGGCCTCCTTCCGAGCTTCAGCCTCGGCAGACGCCGCCACAACCTGCTTTCCAGCCACTCCGGCCATGATGGCTTCGAACTGGACGTCCCGGTCCACAGAGCAGGCACGGACTGACTCGGCAGTCAGCAAGGTTGAAGACGAGGCCAGGCTCTCCACGACGGGCAAGCTCTTCATGCCGGCAGCGAGGATCTCGGCATATGCCTGCAATAGGGCCTCATCCTCCATCACCTCATACCCGTACTTGGACTTATCCAAATCCGGGTAATCCTCGGCCACATCATCGAGAGTATCCACTGCCACCCTCTTGTTAAGGACCTCGGCCAGCTCGACAAGCCCGGAGAACCTCCTGGACAAAAATAGCCTCTCCGCGAAGGCACGAAGGAGCTCTCCCTGCAAGGCCGCCACCTCAGCCTCCCTAAACTTGGCCGCCTCCACCTCGGCCTTCAGCAGAGCGACCTCGGCCGCAGCCTTCCCCTTCGCCGCCTCGACTACCGCCCAAGCCGTAGCTTCCCTCTTGGCCGCATCCCGAGCCTTCGCCTCAGCCTCAGCCTCGGCCACCTCGTGAACAAGGAGGGTCTTCTCATCCTCCAAATCCCGGGCGAAGCGAGCCACTTGTTCGAATTAGGCGACGGCGTCATTCAGATGGTCCACCACTAAAGTGGACGTAGCCGTCAGCTGGGCCGTCAACTGGGAGGACACCCTACCAAGCTCGGCCTTCAAGTCCTCAGTCCCCTATACAAAGGTCAACAACGTCAAAACAAATATATCAATACATAACTTGTGACGTACAGTACAATTACAATACCTCTGGGAAAGGCCGACGTGCGACCTGGGTGCCGACGATCTCACAGTAATCATCGTCGACGGGAGTGGAAAAACACTTCTCCTTGTCAGGGCGGGAGATGCGCAAGGAGAAGGCAACCTCACTCTGGCCTCGGCCCTCTCAGAAGAAGCCTCGGCCACATCCTTCAGTGCCAAGCTGGGGGGCTCAGGATCAGACCTCGATCTCTTCATCTTCCTCAAAGAAATGAAGTCCACTACGGAGTTGAAATAAATGCAGAGTAAGCACATAAACCAAAAAATCAATCAAAAGATAAAGTGAAGTAAGGGGGCCTCACCATTCACCGTCTCCACCGCGGTAGAAGGATCATAAGGGCTTAGCCCCGCAGCAGCGAGCTCGACCTCTGAAAAATCTTCATCAACTTGGCCAGCCCTTTGCAGAACCTCCTCGATGCCACCGAAGTTATCGTCAATGGCGACATCGGCGAGCTTCCCCGTGTTCCAGGCGAACAGGAGGGATTCTTCAAACCGACAAAAGAAGAACTTCTTCTGCCAGTTTGAAATCTTTGACTTCGTCTTTATTTTAAAACGGCGATGAGGTGATACATAATACCACCCCATGCTAGATTTAAGCTGGAAGAACCTAAGGACAAGCCCTAGGGTGAAAGGAAAATTGTGGCGATAGGCAAACACACCAAGGCCCGTCAACTGCCTAAAAGTATTTGGCGTTAGTTGGGCAAGAGATATGCAGAACATTTGTTGAAGTTCGACATATACGGAAGGGAAAGGAAGACGAAGACCGCACTTAAGGCGGTCCTCATAAATCGTGACAAAACCCCTGAGGGGCCGCCCTATCCTCCGGTTAGGGAGCAACCAACCCAAATGATTTCGAATGAAAATCTAGAGGCAAGCTCTATTATGGCGGGGCTTCAAGATAAGAAGGAAAAGAAGAAACCCTACCCAAATCCTTTAAAGGCGGGAAACCTACCCTACAAACATAAAGAAGGGGGGAATCGAGAGTATAAACTTCTAAAACCACCGGCGAGTCCGGTGGTGACACTGACACAACATGGCCTTCATGACCATGAGAATCCCCAGAAGAAGAAGAAGATGAAGAAGTCATAAAAACTTACTTGTTTTATGTAGAAATCGAAGAAGATATCACTGAAGCTCTGGAGAAGACGACAATGGTGAAGAAACTGAACACTATGTGTTTTCAGAAAGACAAAGAGCTTTTTTGAGTTTGAAAGTTTGGAGCGGATAAAGTGAAATGTGAAAAGGCGTATTGTGGAAGTTATTCCCCCAACGTGCACTTTATCGGGACTCCAACCACCGTACGCATTAAATGAATGTGACGTGTTCCGTGTTCGACATCGGCATAGCGTCCGTGTTCGACCTCGACGGCGTTACACATTCAACCATGGCATCATATATCCGGCCTCGGCGGGCGAGCCAGCGACATACGACTTGGCGTAAGCGTCTCGGCGGGCGAATCCAGCGACATACGACGGCAGAACGCCCGGCGGGGCGAAGCCAGCGACATACGACTTGGCGAACGCTGAACAAAGCGGCCAAGCGACATACAACTTCAGCAGATCAGACGCACTCCGCCCGCGGATCACGAGTTTCGGTGAAGCAATGTCGAACCATCGCCCCCATCCATCACGACCTCACTTCTACGTCTTTTTGGGGGGATGTGATAGGATCTGCCCAACTATTAGGCCCAAGCATCGGGCCCAATATAAATGGGCCCCGGCATTAAGCTCGGCCTATGTAAGTTCGCCCAAGAAGAGGCCCAATACAAATAGCCCCGACTATAAAGCTCGGCCTATGTGAATTCGCCCCGAAGACTCTAACCAACTACAACTCATATCACAGTGGAGCGTAGAAGATTCGGATGCATATCTAAAAGAATCCTTATGAGAGAAGACTTTGTATTAGAGTCGAACTCAATATTATGGTGTATAAATAGAGGCTAGATTAGACGGAAGAAGATCGGCTACTCTCTTTGTGATCGCTTTTACACACTCAAATACACGTACACTCTCTTGCTTCGTGGACGTAGATCTATTTTAAAGATCGAACCACGTTAACTCCCTCGTGTTCTTTACTGCATTCATTACCTTACGAAATTAAGATCGATCAGTATCATTAGAGAAAAAACCAATCACATTCATTCCATTTTTCGTTTGACTTCTACCCATTTGAATCCTCGTACGTCGTTTTCGTCATCTATAACATCGTACACTATAGTTCTGCAACTCTGAAAAGTGATTATGACTCGTCAAGATCCTCTACAAATCTTCTATGACACATGGCAAGCCAAACACTCAAGGGTTAAATATTTATGTGTTTTTCAATTAAGTTGACTTAGTGTTTCTTCAGTACGTTGACTTCGGGTTCCACCAGTTGGGTCAACTCCGTGTTTTATCAACAGACTGTATTCCGTCTTTGTTAATTTGGTGACTTCGAATCTTTAGTTGTCACTTCAGCTTGACGTAGTTTTATCAGCAGTTTCGACTTCTCAGCTGTTAGTATGACATTTAGTCATTTTTCGGGCTTCTTTGTATTCAGTAAAGCTGAGTCTTTAGTTTTTCGATTTCAATCTTCAGAGCGTACTAATACTATATCAGTATGGTTGGTTTCAGTACTATTTGAACTCCTTCAGCATGGAACCTATCCAAACTGGTAGTCCTCTCTTGAAACCTGCAAACAAAAAGTTGGCTTTCTAATAAGTGAGCAGCGCTAAGTTACATTAGCAACGCAATCATCAGTGAGATTTTAGAATCTAATCAAATACACAGTTAAGACAGATTTTTTCCAACATAAATACAATTGGCCTAATAATTTTTATTGAGATATAATTTAAGTTTATGATAATTATACATTAAAAAATATAATATTATATCAAAGTTCATCTATCTTTTTTTCTCTCTATAAATAAAGTCTAATGTTGTTATAGCTTTACACCAACTCAAGTTTTCTCATTTCTCATATATATCTCTCACATATTTTCTATCAATTAGAATTATGTAATTTAAAATTTTGTGCATCTATTTGTAGTTTTTTTTTAAAGATGATATTACAATTATTGTATCTTATAATCTTTCCGTCCATAATAAGTGTATCACTTGTGGACGGTACGAGTTTTAATAAAATTTTGGTGGATATTGTCTGAACGGATAAATGATCACATTATGTGTTAGGTTGTGAGTAGTATTAATGATTTTTTAGTAAAAAATGAGTAGTTGTGAGTATGAATAATAATGAATATTATCCAAAAATGAAAGTGATATATTTTTTGTAGACGCTGAATAAGACAATTGTGATATATTTATCGTGGACGGATGAGTATGTAATTTTTATTTTCTTATTGAGTTTGTATCTTATTTTAATTAAATATAAAAATTTATAATTATCAATTTAAAGTATAAGATATGTGTAATATAATATATTTATTTTAGATAATAATTACTTAAAAATAAAGTAGAAAATTTTAAATTAAATTGATATTGTAGATTGAGTATGAAGATGATGAAATTAATCTGGGTTATGAATTGTATAAATAAAAGAGAGAAAAATAAATATTATATTAAGAAAATAGATTGTAATAGATTTTGAACTAATGTAAGCTAACAATTGATGAAATAATCAAAACCACAATTTTAACTAAAATCGAAAAAAAATTCTATATAAAATATAGGGATATTAAATCATCTCTCATATGATAATATTTTATTAATATAATTATATTAATAAAATATTATTATATGAAAGATATAATATACTTATATATTATTAAAATCGGATCGAACCGGTTATGTTTGATCGATTTACGTTTCCACAATTGTTCGATCCAAGAAAAATCCAGAAGTCACGTGACTCAGGCAGAAGTCACGTGACGCAGGCAGTCATCTTCTACTTCCGTCACCACTACACCACGCTCGCAACCGAGGGCCTCCAAACCGTAGACTATGGAGCAGCCGCCGTCGAAGAGCTGGAGCATCTACACGCGCCGCGAGATTACCGCCAAGTACGAGATCCTGGAGCGCGTGGGATCTGGCGCGTACTCCGACGTGTACAAGGCCCGCCGCCGCTCCGACTCCACCACTGTCGCCCTCAAGGAGGTGCACGACTACCAATCCGCCTTCCGTGAGATCGAGGCCCTCCAGACGCTCCAGAACTGCCCCAACGTCGTCCTCCTCCACGAGTACTTCTGGAGCGACGACGAAGACGCGGTTTTGGTGCTCGAGTACCTGCCCACCGACCTCGCCGCTGTCTTCAAGGCCGCCAAGAAGGAATGGGACGGCGGGATAACCGCCGGCGAGGTCAAGAGGTGGATGGTGCAGATTTTGCGCGGGGTCGATGCCTGCCACCGCAATTCGATTGTTCATAGGGATTTGAAGCCATCGAATCTGCTGATTTCCGCCGACGGAATCCTCAAAGTCGCCGATTTTGGCCAGGTATGTATAAGTTGATTGGACAATGTAGGGTGTCGCCTTTGAGTTCATGACTTGAGTGTTTGTTGATGATCCAAATTAAAAGATTGAGTTTTGATGATAGTATTGGTAATCAATCTTTTGCTTGGTAAATATGAAGAATTGCAGTTTCTTGATCATCCCTTAATTACCACTGTTTTTACATCAACAATATCGCTTAGCAGGTCAACACTGCTGTGTCGATTCACAATATCGCTACATATCAACTTCGATAATTTAGAATGATCAATTTACTGACAAAAACCTATGTCAACTAGCTGTTGGGAGCGTAGTTTTGGTTAACTTTAATTGTCAGCACATAGATTTTCTGATGGTTGTGATTAGGTATTTGTAATATCGTAAAAGGCACTGAAGCTGTTGCATTTGATTAATTATGCGATCTGCTCAAAATCGATTGCAACTCGAGCTAGTGATTGTTGTGCCTCATGGTCGTGCTTTGCAAATTCATTCTTTATTTCCATTAACGTCATGTTCCATAATATTTTCCCTTTGTTGGCAAGTTTTTTCATGCTTATGCTGACAGATTATTTTTCGAACTGCATTGAATTAAAGAGAATATAGCATTTTGTAGAGATTTTGTCAGTCATGATATTTGTGAGGAAGAGGAGATTTATAGCCTCCTAGTCATGTTATTCCACAGTGGATGGTTAATAAATCTATAACCTGTAGGAAAGTAGCTCTCTTGAGGGTTTTTTTACTTATCCTCATACCCTTCTTCTCCCTCTCCCGTGCATGAAATTGAACAATTACTTTCTTATCATGATTCTAATCCCTTTGGATCTCTCTCTGATCATGCCTTTGGATTTTTACGTTCTTCGTTAGCTCGTCATTACTATGAGTTGGATATTATTGAAGTTATCTTCTAAGCAGGTTCACAAAGATTATGCTGTCATTTGATTAACCCCTCAAACTTATTTGGATCCATGGCACATGCTTCTTTGAATATTTAACTGTGTTACTTCTATATTTTTTTCTTCTGGTAAATCAATGCTACTCTTACTATCGTAAGTGTTAAAAATTTGCTGCTAACTGTATTGTTGCCTGAACAAAATAAGCAAATATAAAATTTGTTATGTGCGTAAACTATAAGAATCATGGGAAGAAATTAGATTCTCCTACCGTAATGCACACCTCCTAATCTGAACTATGACAACGCTACAGAATAGACTTGGTTTTAGGTGCTGGAGTCATCTGGATTGTTGGAATCATCCTAGTTTTATTTCCTTTTCGTCTTCTAATCTGATATGCTCTTCTGTTAACTTTTTCAGCTGTGCAACATTTCATGGTTAAGTAGTTCCATTTTCATGATATTAATTGTTACTGGAACTTCTTGGCTTCAGAGATGTGTATGCATCTTAGTTCCGAAAATGTGGTTGTGGATGCAAACTGTAGTCTCTGGAATTGTAAAATTTTCCTGGCTGATGTTTGATATGGATCAACTAATTCTTAGCTTCGAATTTATGAGCGTATAGGTCGAGAGGATTAAATATACATTCTGATTTGTTACTACAAGTTACTTAATTAACTCTAAAATAAGTCGGATGGGTCTGAGCTGCATACCTGAAGCCTGCGTTGTTGCTTGTTTCCTAATTGTTATTCAGTGTGGGGTTTCAGCATCAGAAAGGCAGTTTGGAACCTTCTGAGTTAGGATTGGCAGTGTTCTGTGAAAGCTTGAGTATGCATTATTTTGTGACTAGTTCTTTGATATTAATTATCAGTCTTGATTATTGCCTAAATATCCCTTGACTGTAACGTTGCTAGGGGGGATTTTCTGAAGATGGTTCCAGATACACACTAGAACATATTCAAATTATTGCAGCTTGAATAATTAACTGCAACTTAGAAAGTTAAATAGATGAGAATTGCCATTTGGTTATTCTTCAATATTATTGCTGATTGTTAAGGTTGCTTATATTCAGTGAGCAACAGTCTGATGTTCTGAATTGTAAGAATCAATGATATGTGCTGAATTTAACAAGATATCAGTATATGCCAGACTTATAGGTTGTAAAATGTTGTCAAGAAGTTAGCTCAACTGGAGGCATAACAGACTGGCCTCTTCAAATCTTCAATTTAAGATTCATAAGCGTCGTAGTACAGTCGTTTTCTTCATGGTCAATCATTTATTACCTGGCACATCAATGTTTATACAGGCACTGAATTATCATTAATTTCCCTGGTTAGGCTAGGATACTTCTTGCACCTGGATTTCTTGATGAGGCTACTTATAACCAGTTCGCCGAGCAGCCTCTGTCAGATCAAGCAGCTGTTCCTCAACCAACTGAAATTGTTCCCAGACTAGATGGTCAATTTACTCAAGAGCATGTAGACAAGAGCAGTGAAAAAGGGGCTGCAGAGCCAGAAGACCTCAGAATGGGCGACTTTCCCAATGATGGTGATGAAGAAAGTGTAACTCATGATGGAGCTGCTTCTTGTCTTGCTACATGCACGACGAGTGATCTTGAGGATCCTTTCCACCATTCTTATTCTTATGAAGCTGAGGAGGGTCGGGTTGATGGAAATGGTCCCCTTACCTCCTGTGTTGGAACCCGATGGTTTAGAGCCCCCGAGCTACTCTATGGCTCCACGAATTATGGGCTGGAGATTGATCTGTGGTCACTTGGTTGTATTTTTGGTGAGCTTCTGAGTCTCGAGCCACTATTCCCAGGCACTTCGGATATTGATCAGCTGGGTAAAATCTTTAGCGTTTTGGGTAACTTGACTAAGGAGGTTTGGCCTGGTTGTGTACATCTTCCGGATTACAATATAATTTCATTTGGTAAATTAGAAAAATCTACTGGTATAGAAGCATGCCTCATTAATCGGTCTCCGGATGAGGTTCTTATCGTTAGAAAGCTATTGAGTTATGACCCAGCTAGCAGAGCTACCGTGATGGAATTGCTTCACGATAAGTATTTGAACGAAGAACCTTTACCCATTCCTATATCCGAGTTGAGGGTTCCCACTAAACATGGGAGTCCTGATGAGGATTCCTCTGTTAACTGGAATGACTATGAAGGTCTTGAATCAGATTCGGATTTTGAAGATTTTGGCCCCTCGGTGGTCACTACCATGGATAATGGCTTCTCAATTCGATTCTCGTGATAACCGAAGATCGACCTCTGCAGTTGGAAGAAGAGCCAAATGTATTGTTGTGTTTGTGGATCACTCTGCAGCAAGGATCTTATGTTCATATTTAAGAGAGAATTTGCTCGAGAATACTGTTGAAGTCTATCAATAAATCACTTTCTTGTAAGTTGAGGGATATAGTTATTATGTTTCACATGCTATGTGAGATGATGAAAGAAGGTTGCTATGCTTGTGTTCATGAAGAGTCCAATAGAGAGCACTTTATGCAAGACTTACTACGATGATAGCTTATTAACCTCCCTCTCTCTCCAGCTCTCTCTCTGTCTGGTATGTATGTGTGTGTGTGTGTGTGTGTGTGCAAGATTTGATGATTTTTTTCACCTCTCTTAGTCTCTGGCATTTGGTAGTTGTTGCAATTGATGAGTACATTGGTATGTGTGGTTAGCATCCATCATCTACTAATTACGTGCTTTTTTAAGTAACTGATGGAGATGTTTATGATATTTTAAAATAGGTATAATACGGAAACAGTCGCCTCACCATGTTTGCGTATGTTAATGTTGACACTTGACATGGTTATCACATGCCTAAGGTTCATTTATATTTAGAAATTTTCATTTTCATTTCTGAATAATGTATGCTGCCACTCTATTTCATATATAGGTTATCATTACTCCAAAATGTTCACTAGCATAACTAAGGATGTCAATGAGTGGATTTTATCCGAACCGATCTGAAATCGCTCATAGTATATTATATTTTAAAGCAGTGATCCGGTTTTGGTTTTGATTCTAGATCCGATTTAGATCCTGACAGTTTAGACTCATAGTTTGATGGTCCGGTCCGATCTAATTTTGATTCTGATTATAGAATCAGAACCGATATTTATTTATTGGTTCTGATCCAAGTAAAATCCGTTTATCGACAAATCTAAGTTTAAGTAGGTTTAGGTTTGTCAATGAGCTGGTTTTATCCATACCGATTCGAAATTACTCATAGCTAATTAAATTCTAAAGCAACGATTACGGTTTCAGTTTCGGTTCTGGTTTCAGATTTGTTCAGATCTTGACCGTTTTAGACCCGTATTTGATGATTTGGGTTCGATCCAGATCCAATATCTAATGGGTCGGTTCTAGAACCAGAACCGATACTTATTGATTGATTATGGTTCGAATAAATCCGTCCATTGACATCCCTAAGCATAACTGAAGAACAATTCAAATGCATGTGAACACATCTCTGCTCAGTATTAGGTATAGATTTCTCTTGTTGCTTACAACATTAGCAGTATCTTTTGGTTAAGAGTTTCTTGCTTAAAACAAGATTCTTTTGGTGTTCAGGGCAGGCATTGGTGACGTCAAACTATTGACATCTAACCACAACTCACTTACTCCATTTGGACGAGATTAATGTATGCTTGGACTACCTTTTAATAAGGGAAATCAGCATCCACTATTAAGGTTACCCTTCTGGATATACATTCTACTGAAAAAATTTAGTGCGGCAAGCTCAACCTAAAAGAAATTAATAACGTCAAACTTATAGCCACAGATTGACCCTAAGGAAGTACTCAACTGTTGTATTTTATTGTGGCTGTTTATTTCTTTTGTTATATTCAAGTTTATATTTTATGAGCAATAGCCACTTATCTGTTAATAGATACGTTAGTAAATTCATTAACAATGTGCTAGGGTCACCTGAGATACAACTCTCTAAAATTTTCAAATGTGAAAAAGAAAAAACCAAATTGAAAAGTTGATACCAAAGAAACTAAAAATCGAAAAATTAATCCCTCGGCTTCACGTCACAGATTAGTATTTACCTTGTGACTGGTGGTCGAGCACTTGCATGTTTTCAATATTTTCTCGATTTTCATTCATTTTGAAAGAAGAAGAAAAAAAAATTAATGCGTTGATATCACGTTCTCAAACTAAAAACTACTTAAAGATCTCGAGAAAAATAAGAGTTCGAATATTTGATAATATCTATACAGAGTTAAAGACAACGCAATAGAGGTTTTCCCCAGAAAGAGTAACAGATCAAAAAGAGAACATGACTGTTTTCTGTTGAGAGGATTAACGCATTAATTAAAAAAATTCATAGTAATACTTTTTCTCAATAATTTTTAATTCTCTTCCATTCGTACATGGTTTAGACAGCTAGGTGATTTCGATGCATGAAATTCACTCTCAAGGATAAACATACAGCATACTTGTTACATTATATCATTCGCCTCACAAATACCATCACTTCACAAGAGATGCGACGGCGCCTTATGCTACTAGCAATTCTATATCATCATCATTTATTCGCCATTGCGAATGTCGAGAATCCTGCATGCGCATGTGCATGCTCTTCTGTAGAAACTAGCCGCCAAAGAAGAAGAAGAATAAGAAGACAACTTACTGGTGGGAGTTAGGTAGGATTTTAGATTCAAGAATGATCTTGAGCGAGGAGAGCAATCTCGATTTCTTGTAGTGATTTCCCTTTGGTTTCCAGCACGTTTTGCTTTACAAAGACGACTGCGAGCAAGCAGAAGGAACCAAACATCGAGTACAACAGCTGAGGCCCCATGCGGTCCAGCAAACGCAGGAACAACAACCCAACCAGAAAATTTGCCACCTGAAAGTAGCCCGAAATGAGTTTACATAAATGTACTGCAAATGATTCTTTACGAGAGACGAAAAGCATGTATGTATAACAGATATTTGGAGAAGCTTCTGTTGTATCAAATAAGACGATTAAGGCCACTTACCCAATGCACAGACATACAAAAGGCCATAGCTTTTGCTCTGATTCGGTTGGGAAATATTTCAGGGAGCAAAAGGCCAGGAACCGGACCAGCTCCAACAGCAAACATTAAGACGAACCTGCATAATTCAAACTCATTATTCAATTACAATCTAACGCACCTACAGATATCGCTTCCATTAAAAAAAGGGAGTGGGAGGAGATACTACGTTTCACCACTTCCAATTATTCTTTTTTATTGGTCAAAATTTTCAGTCGACTTCACTTAGCTGGTAGGTTATTGCATTCGGTTAATGTGAGAGAACCCACGTTCAACAACTGAACAATTCAATCTACTCTATCAGAATTTGCAAAAATATATATATATATATAAAAGTGGACATGTGCTGAAGAAAGGAAGCCAAAACTAACACTTACATCATCATTCCACCGACAGACAGGAAAAACCCAATCGGATTTGAAGGAGGTGAAGCTGCTGCAAGAACTTGAAGACCCATTGAAGCAGCCTGATAGGAATAAGAAGTAAAATGCATATAGTCAAGTTAAGCATGCAAGTGTATAGTTTAGGAGGTGGGACATAACTGCAATAGGTCTAACAAGCAGCTGCTTATATGAGCCACAGTATCCAACTATCCATATGCCGCAGCACAGGGATTGAGCAACAACAAACGGGACAAATGCACAGGTATCCAGTATATAGGCTCTCTGCTACCTCTCAAAACCAGATGTACTGTAATTTATCAGAGCTAAGATATTATCTACTGCTTCACCTTTATTAACTTTTTTTCTATTTTATCAAGGTTTCTCAGACAAGAAATATAAACAGAGTGAGGCTTGTGCACCGGAGGGTCGAGAAACAGGGACTGATCAGTAAGAGAAGTTTGATATGCAATGAGAGTCAAGTTCAGCAGCAACAAGCTGAAAGTCCCTCTTGGAAATAAGTAGCAAAAAGTTTGCTCTCAGAAACAATAAAGCAGAAGCAACAGGAAGACAGAGGTGGATTCAATCATTATTTCAATGTAAGGCACAGCAAGCAGGGAACTCATAACAACAGCTCTGAGCATTTGATATTTCTTTAATAGGTTCCTAGGAAATTTTAACATCATCCTCGAATCACATAGACCAAAAATTCAGATTTCAATGCAGAACTGTTAATCATCTAACCATGCCAAGGAAGCTCCACAGCAAGAGCGCCTTTCTTCCTAGTTTATCCATCAACACCAGGGCAATAAAGGAACCTGCAGAACATACATTTATTCAACATACAAGAATGTCAGTAAGAAAAATACTTTGAAAATGCATATCATAATGTTTGTGGATAAGAAAACAAGTATTTACCTATTAAATTTGCGATCCCCACACAAACATTTGCTAGGTTCGAGGAAACTCCAGCACGTCTAAATACAGTTGAAGAGAAATAAAACACAGCATTTATTCCAGAAAGCTGTTGTAAAGCAAATAGGGTTGATCCAATAAAAACAACTGCAAAAGAACTGAGTGAAAAACAAAGCATTTTGGGTAGAACTAGAACTTGTAGCTATAGATATATATCCCTCTAGCTTCAGATATATGAATAAGAAGCTCATTTTATGTACCTCTCGAGTGCCGCCCACAGAGCAATTCCACAAGCTTTATGGTATCTGTTTCATCTCCTCTCTCAGTCTTTGACAGCTCCACTATTGCATCTTTGGCGTGAGAAGCTCCCAGAAGCTTCACAAGTTCATTTTCAGCTTCACTATGTCTTCCTTGCTACATAGCAGAGATGATTGAAATGAAAGCGATTAATAACATTTCTAAATTGGCTATTCTGCATGGTATCATGAGGATAAAACATTCGATCCTCAGGAAGGGCACTATAGCCTGATATTTTTCATGTTATATTTTAAAAAACCAAAGGTGTTTTTCTAAAGCAACCAGTCATCTGGAAACTGATTCCAGCCTACTGGAAGGTCGAGCATGGAAGAAAATTAGACCCTTCCCAGTTCTATGAAAGGTCAGAGAGTTTAGTAACTTTTTAAGTCACTTGGGCACACAACACATATAACTTAGATAAGTTCAGAAGCATAAAGTAGAATAGCTTTGCATGCAATGACAATGAAGCACAGCAGATTTCACCACGGACAAACTGGAAGCAGGCTTGACAGAGTGATAGGCTACAGATTACCATGGAAGAAACAACTAAAGCACTTTGGGGGACAGGAGAGGAACACGGTAGCATTTAAATATAAAGTATAAGAGAAATACTAAGTTTACTATTTGTTTTCAAATATATTCCAAGCGAGAAACATGGCAGCAATGAACAAATTAGAATATTAAAAAAACTGAACCTTGTATAGCCAGTGTGGAGATTCAACACAAAACACCATTAGAAGAGCTAGCATTGAAGCGGGAAAGATAGATATCCAAAAGCAGATGCGCCACCTAACCAAACCCATGGTCAAGAGCAATTACATGAGATTAGTTCGATAACCTTTCCTCACCCTAAAATGAGATACAATTAATCAATTTTGCTAGAACGAATCCCCGTTAAAATTGATTTACCATCCAAAAGTACTCCTTACTGGAATGCCAACCACTAGAGCAGCCATCAGCCCAAGACAAGTGGCTATCTGGATAAAGCTGCCATAAGTACCCCTTACATGCGCAGGTGATATCTACTAGAAAGAAAACAAATACGCCGTTATGAATGAAAATCGGAAAACAACCGAGAAAACGAAACTTTATCACTTTGGGAACCAAACGGAGGTAGTACAGATAGATCACGGACCAGAGAAGGGTAAATGCCAAAATAAATATCTCAGAGAGAGAAGCCCATATCTGCTTTACAGAGCACAGCTAAATGCAGAGGAAATTGAGGTTGTTTATACCTCAGTTACGTAAAGAGATGCAACCGGCGGACCAATACCCAAGCCAAAACCAACCAATATCCTTCCCAAAAGCATTCCTGTCAAACTGCTAGCTGTGGCACTGGAAATACAGGGAGTAGCGGCTCTTTCAAAATTGAAGATAAATATGAACAGGAGGAAATTTGAATAATGTATCGAGTATTATGTGAAATATGATCATACAGAACACCTGCAATAACTACTGACTATGGTTTGAGAAGAATAAACAATCACCACGTATGCATGCCTTCTGGTTGAAAAGAAAACCAGAAAAAATACTTTTGGCAAAATGAAAGAGAGGGGCTCTATTTTCATATTCAATTAATATAGTTTAACAATTTTTACTCTGAAATAAGTCAGCATTGAATTGAGTAGTTTCCATTCTACCACATCAAGTATCAAATAACACCATCTGATGTAATGTGGGGATTCCACTGGAAAACAATGTCGATCCAGACTTATCATTTTTCAGATAGCTTTCTGCTTGTTTTGAGCAAATGAATTTTTTTTTTCTCCTTTGTTGAGGAGGGGGATGTCTCTGACCTTTTTCTATTTGGTCCATATTTTACTGACTCCTACTTCTGTATAGGCCACGATGAGTCAGAGAAATGCACAACCTTTAGATCCACGAATTATCGGACTGATATAATTCATTGTAACACTGAGTTCAAGGAATTAGGTTTTGCCTCTTAAGTTGCTCCCGATTGCATCACTCAGTAGTTACATAAAGCTATGTTTAGCTTCATGGGTCTTGAGGGGGAGAAATATATCGTTAGTTCTTACTCTGCTCATTGTTCGTATAATTCTTTGCAATAATATTACTGCAGAAAAAGGCTGGTTTATTGTAGCTTATGCATGAAAACTACTTCTCTCTAAAAAATGAGTCATATGACTAGCATAATCTCATAAATGGACCACAACGAATACCCATATCACCAATCCAACCAAAATCAAAGAAAGAGAAATGCATAAAAGCACAGCATATGATCCTAAGGTCATAACAGGGTTTTAAGGAAAACACATTTTAAGTACCATATTGGAGCACCTATAAGCATAGGCAAAGCACACAACTGAAAAGCTCTACGACGTCCAACTCCGTCAGCAACCCAACCACTGATCAGGGATCCAACAAAAGCTCCAGCAAGACAAGTACTAACCACCAAGCCTGTAAAATATGATATTAAAGTCAAATCTCCACTTTATAACACACATATAATGACCGGTTGTAAAGTTCATTCTCACCTTCTTGCAGGGTATTCCCACGGAAACCAAGATCAACAGAAATTGTTTCAAGAGGCTCATTGACAACTCTGAGGAAAAGTAATAGACATCAGTTCAGAAGAAAGGGAGACATCAGAGAAAGAAAAAAAGAAGAAAAAAATTGTCAAAGAACAAACCCAAGATGATAGCCAAATAAGAAGGGAACTATAGTAGCCACCAGCACATGTGGAAAGGAAAGCTTCCATGGTGGATTTTCAGTTTCTTGCTCCATACTACTGTCTAGAAGTTCTGGAACACACCACAAGCGAATCATTGTATGTCTTGAACAAAATCTATAAAACTGATCAACAATTTTACTAGTAACAACTTCCTATAAGATCAATTAAGTTTTGACAGATTCGAAATTTATCTCATTTGGAGTCACTATAATACTTTAACCATACGCTCTCCATCAATTTAAATGCAAACTATAACCAAAAGTAACTTACATAAAGCATTCTTTTGTTCCCATCAAACAACAATCAAATGAAAAAGGAGTTCAAACTATGTCTATCGGAGAACATAACACATATTCATGCAACACTGACATGGGCAAAATGAGGATAAAGTTATCGAAATCAGCTCCAAGTGAGGGCACAATATTACTCAAAATCAACGGAGTACACAAATAAATGGTAAAAAAGCAGAAAGATGTTAACAGAAACAACACTTTAAGTTTACCAGCATCATCTTCAAGATCAGTGGACTCATCATAATCCCTAGGATCCATTGCTCGTTTATGCGTTGATGATCTTCGCAAGTCTGCCAACATTCTCTATCTCTTCCCTTCTTCCCAGATGACAACTGCTAGATACTTCCCTCTACACTGACGATAACCGAATAACGAACCACTGTCAAAGCACGCCCTAAGATGTATTTTTTTATCATAATTCTTTAATTTCGTGCACACTATCACAATAACAGAAGGAATTTCGTAACCAAAGAATACTGCTAAAGCAACAAACACAATTTTATTTTTTATTTTTTTCCAATTCTCATCTACTTTTTTACCATCTCCTCGACCCTATAACTTGCTTTAATGTAATTCGAACAGATACATGAAGAAACAAGCTGAAAGTTACTTGGAGAGAGATACAGGTCACCAAAGTAAATGCTGATGAATTTACAGAAAGGGCGATAGAAATCGGAAACGATCAAAGTGAAAAAAATGCATCGGAACTGGAAAACCTACCGCAGCTGATCAACCTAGGCGCTGATCTTCCATAAATGAACTCTCGAAGTGCCAAAAGGGGTTCTAGTTTATCTTCTTTGTGTGGGTTTGCTTCTTCCAGGGAGGGACGGGTTTTGAATAAATTAAATCAAATCAAAATATAAACAAAAAAGTTGTCTAGAAGGTGCGTAGCGTCAACAACATTGATCTGGGTTCTCAACCTCTGTACGATGACGCGAGCTGTCGCCTGTCGGTGAAAAAGAAAAATACCTCATCCACCAAATTTTTTATTTATTTTCTCTTCAGGTTATTTATGAAAAATATTTATTTTCTTTTTATGAATATAAACCTCATATAATTCTCTAACTTCTTCTTTATACTATCCATTTATTTATATATAAAAAACAAACTTGTAATGATATAGTTTTTTAATTCTATTTAATATTAATATATTTACTTATTATCTAATATTTCTTACAATTATAGATTTATATTCTCCACTATCTCTACATTCATTATAATTTATTAAAATTTATATCACTAAAGTATGTAAACTAATTTCGTGAATGGAGGGACTATTAAATAAAATTTATAATTCTATATATATATATATATATATATAGGAGTGGATCAAATAAGGCTCCAATTTTTTTGAAGCCAAGAACTAATGTGGTCCATTCATTTTATAATCTAATGGTGATTAATTATAAATAGTGAATTATCCTCATAATTTAATGATAACCGTTTAGCCCTAAAATCAAGGATTTGTATATTGATTTTCGTAATTATTCTCGTATGCATAATTACTACTATTATATGCATAACACCATGAATTACATGAACATAACAATGAATTGGAATGAATAGCATGCACAAGAACTATGATTATATGCATAACAACATGAATTATATGAACAACGAAAAATAGAATGTGGAATTTCCAAATAACGAAAATTTAGGGATTTGGCTATTTTTGTCATTAAATAATTATGTGTCGTCCGATCTTACTTAATCTAACGGTAGTTATTGGTTCTTAGTTCTTATCTAAGAGGTGGTTCTCTCTATAACCAACCCCTATATATATATATATATATATATATATATATATAGATTAGGGATCAAATAGTCGAGCCCCGGATAGTATGTAGTCTCAATCTCACCCACTCATCTCATAGATCCCATGGTGAGATTTTTCGGACTTTTAAGCTTAATTTTTTGATTTTCGCTTCATTAAGGGTAGATTAGTAATTTGATTTGTTAGGTGATTGCGAAAACAAAAATGCATGCATTTGAACATAATAATGCATTCAAATGAATTAAAAATGCATGCATTTGAACATAATAATGCATCTTGTTGAAGCTCAAGCCCGGTATGGCGCGCCAGCGTCGCTTCGTGCTCATGCTTTCGCGCATTGCGTTGGCTGCATTTTTACGTTTTGTTAAATGCGTTGACATGTTTTGATCAATGCATGGGCGTGCTTTGTTGATGCATGGACATGCTTTGTTCAATCATGGACATGCTTTGTTCAATGCATGTTTGTGTTTTGTGGCAAATGCGGTTTATGCTTTGTTGATCATTGTCATGTTTTGTTCAATGCGGTTTCATGTTTTGTTCAATGCATTTTATGGTTTCGACGAAAATCTCTCATTCATCCTTCTATGTCAATTCGTCTCTTTCGTTGATTACCGACGAATTAGCGTGAAACACCGCCATAGCCATCATATTTCTCGATTCTTCAATCATCTATCAAATTTATCTTATATTTTTCTCAAATCCATCAATTTTGTTCTCAAATTTTTTTCTTCTTTTCTTTCTTTCAAAATCTATTGTTTGTTGTTGTTTGTTTATATTGTTGATGTTCGTCGTCTTGCCGCCGCCATCGTCATTCTTGTTGCCACCGTAGAAGGTGTCTAAGCGGTTTTCGGTTTCGGTTAGAGCAGGAACCGAACCGAAACCGACAAATTCGGTTAACCAAAACCGATAAATTTGGTTATCGGTTCGGTTTGGTTCGAGTTGAAAAAATTCGGTTATTGGTTAACCGATAACCGAACAGTTCGAACCGAAAACCGAAAACCGTTTTTATTTTTAATTATTATTTCAATTACTAATTAATTAATTAAAATTTATGAAAATCAATTTTAATTATTACTTTATTAATTATTGTTAAATATTTTATCTATTTTAATAAGTTTCGCTTTTAATTATTATTTTATTTATTTTAATTAGTATTTTATTTGTTTTATTATTATTTTATTTGTTTTATTATTAATTAATTTTAATTCGATTTTTGGTTTAGAAAATCGAACCATCGAACCGATCGGTTTTGGTTAACCAAAATTTAAAGCAGTTCGGTTTCGGTTCCACTTTTCGGAGAAATTGGTTCGGTTAATCGAAATCGAACCGTTAGACACCCCTAGCCGCCGTCTCTCGGCCGCGTTGCTGCCACCAAGGAGAGAAGAAGAAGGTTGATTTGATTTGTTCACATTTTGCCTTGCGAAAATTAAAAGAAAATGAAATAAAATGAGCTGCCACTTGTCAGCTTGTGGTGCGGCCACGTGTTCAAAATGTGTGGTCTAGATTGAGTACTATATACTATCTGGGGACCGGGTACTACGGGGCTAAAACCCGATTATTTAAACGCCTAATTACGATATTAATTTCGTAAATTAGAATATTATTATAATAATTTGATTATTAAATTATCGAATAACGATTTCGATTATTTTGGAATAATAAATTCCTATGAACAATTCACGAATGAATGTGAATTGAGAAATACGAATGTGTAACGTATTTCAACAGTATATTTCAACGCCGATTACGTATCGATAATTAAATGCTTGAGATATTTTCTAAGTTTTTAAGCTTAGAATTTAATTCCATTATTATTGGAATAATTTAATAAAGTGTTCTGACTTTATTACGACCATTTTGAAATGAGTCGATATTTAACGTTTGAGGCGTTTCAAACGTTAACGTTCGAGAGATGACTTGATAATCAAGTCTAACGATCAAGGAATTATGATATTTAAATTCCTATGATTATTTTATATAATTAGAATGTTATTTAGCATTGAAATAATGCTAGAAAATTTTGGAATGATATTTTTGATTATTTAAGATTCTCGAAAACCCTAAATCGAGAATTAGGGTTCTCTACCTATGGATTGATTCCAATAATTTTCCTATGATATAATTTATCATCTAAAACATATATTATGATATATATGTATAATTAGCATGAAATATCAAAAGTTAGCAATTAAGAATGTGAAATAGCGTGTGAGTGTGTGTGTGGGGGCATAATTCACGTTAATTTTGCTACACTTTACTATGATTTGAATTAAATCATGCAAGTGTGATACAATTACACTCTAATCAAGAAATGAACAAGTGGGATATATAATTGTGAGAGAGAGCCGTCTATATTGACTAGAAATCCCTTGGTGATGTATTGTATATATATGGGATAGAGTGTATAATTATACACATGCAAAATCACTTCAAAAATCTGAAAATTTCTCTCCCCCTTCTCTCTTTGTTGACGGCACTAATGCATGCATGAAACAAAGATTGAATTGTTTCTCCCAAAAAAAACTCTTTATTAAAGCTTCCAAGAGTAAATACTTGTGTAAGGGATATTTCTTTTGTGACATAATCACTTTGACTTATACATGTATTAAGACAAATGAATTAATTTGCTCCTCTTGTATACATAGAGCCGACGGCTCTTTGATTCAAAAGCAAGGATTTTTCTTTGTTTTATCCAAGGAATGATTTTTGTGTAAGACATAGTAAGTATGGGTGATGTAATGAATTGTGACTCACCAAGTAATATTTGAAAGGCTTCCATTTTCTTGTGAGAGTAGAACCGAGAGAGAGTTTGTATGTGTATGTATTCATTTTCTTTTATTTGCTTAAGTATCATAAGTCTTGAAACAATAAACACTTACATTCCTCTCTCTCAAAAACATAAGAACCGAGAGCTTTTCTTAAGAAAACCAAAGTGTTCTTCTTCCATTCTCCTCCAAAAAGTTTGATCTCTAGTCATCCTACAACAAATCGATACCGTTAACGAGGTTAGATATCGAACGAGCTTCGATTATACCTAAGCTTTTTAATAATCCATTGGTTCAAATTATTTTTCCAAGCATGTGTATTTAGTGAAAAATTATGCTAGCATGTCCATATGCTTAGAGAATATGTTACATATGCTTAGGAGTTGATATTAATGATTTGTATCTAGAGCTAAGCATGTTGTGTGATTTTTTTCTTGATGATCGAAAATGCTTGAAGTAATTTTGATGATGGATTAGTGATATATAATGTTGTAGGAATGCATGATGATTATTTGGAAATTTTTGGAAACCATTTGCTATAATTTTCAAAATAGCCGAAAATGGCTATGTTGGTACCTTTGATGTATAAATTTTTATTTGAATGATATTATAGCATATTGTTGATCTAGGGTATTAATTAGGTGATGTTGAAATTTATTAGAATTTTTGGACATATATAGCTATTTTATTCAAAAATAGCCGAGACCTAGGAGGTTAAGATCTAGGGTTTATATTGTGTTATTATTTGATATTATGATATATTAGTACTATACTATAGTATATGAGTATAGTGTGATTAAATTAGAATTTAATAAAAATGTTTAGTATATAGTTGATGAAAACCAAACCATGAACATTATACTTTAATGTAGAAATTTCATATGTTAAACTTTAGATTATAATTATGTTATAGATTAATGTTGGGGGCCTTGTATAATTTAATTAGGATTTTAGGAATTTATTTGAGAAATTTTAAGAATAGCCGTGACCTATGGTATGGGTATAGGTGGTGTTCGAAATTTTCTATAGTGATATCAATGCATATTAATGATCATAGTGTAAAATAATACACTATATGAATTTAGAGGAATTTTGGAACAAAGTTTGAGAATTTATGTGTTATAGCCGTGAGCTATATAAATGAGAATAAGGAATTTTAAATCCTTTTTAATCAAGAAAATAATATATTATATGTCTAGAAATTAATTTAGACATATTAAAATTTTTCGAGAATTATTAAACATAGAATATTATGTTTACGACGAAACGTTATATTAAATAACGTTAGAAGCGTAAATAATGCTTAAAGTATTAAAAGATTAATATTGAAAGAAAATATTAATTAAGTTTATCGATTTGCGTGAAAATCGAAGATTAAAGCCTTATGAAAAAAATCGATTGAAAATCGATTTATATTGATTAAAATATGTTTTATTGAAAATTTATTAAGAAAAGTCAAAATGGTTGACTTTAAAATTAACGTCGAAATACGTTCGTTAAATACGCTAATACGTGAAAACGTGTTACTTTTATCCGAATATCTCAATTGTGAAAAGATTTCATAAATGAAATCACTTTATTGAATAACGTTATTATCGTTAATTGTTTAACCTAAAGGTTAAAATGAGGCGTAGATCATATTACGTCTCTCGATATCACGAGAATTATTTTATTGATATACGCGTCGTTTCAACGTGTTAAGGCGTATAAAGAATCATCAAACTTGAATTATTAATTTAATTATCAAAGTTGAATGAACTTTGAAAATCTCGAAAAGCGTGCCAACGTACTAAACGTACATTTTGCGTAAAGGTGGGACGTGAAGTTCACTCAAGCGAGGAGGAGCACGCATAGTGAAATTCAAGTTCAAGTAAAGGTGGGCTTTACTATACTCAAACCGGTAGAATTTTACCAAATAATTTATTTATGATGTTTTATTGCAAGCAAATAATTATGAACCGATTTATTTAATTACCGCCCAAAATGTTTATGTTTTATGTATGTATCCAATCCATGATTGTTGATGCATAATGTTGAGTAAGCCCCACTTTATGACATGCTTGAATTCGTATTCTTGGAAGACCCCAAGAATGATGGAGAATCGTATCCCATCTTGAGATGGCACGGATTTTGTGCACTAATTATTTTGTATTTGTGTCTTTGAAAGGGTGCTTTCGGCGGTCGCGGCGTCTGTGAGAGGAGGCCTCCTCTCCGGTAGGAGGTGTTGTGAATGATTGATTGTGGTGGATGTGGATCATACATACGTGGAAAATGCTTGGCAAGCGATATTTATTGAAAATGACGAAAATATTTAGTAAGCACAGTATTTAAAATCAAAACTCGTGTGTTCTTGTGATGGGGCGAGTAATTCAAACTGTGATAAATTATTTTGGCATGAGCCATCGAGTGCATTATTTGTTTTAAATGTGCGATTGAATTTGGTGATGGTGATGGGCGGAGATGTTGAGTAGTCGGGGGCCTTTTGGTATTTATTATGTTTGAAAGAAAGAACCTGCAGGTGCATATCGTCATATATGCATTCACATGCTTTCACGCATATTCGAATATTTTGTATGTTATTGTGATGATTGTATCTGTCGAATTATCGAACCCTTGTTAAAGGAACTCGTAGCCTTTACATTTGTATATGACTTTTGCCTTGTGAATAAGGGTTGAATTGTTTTGCTTGTAAATAAGGTTTAATTATTGAAGTTCGATAAATATTATTCGAAATCTTTGATTATTTCTATCAATTGTTTTGCTTTCACTTGTCCAAGATCCATTCTCTCTAATCATCCTTTGGATTAGGCGGTGTGACAGAACCAACCCTATATATATATATATATATATATATATATATATAGAGAGAGAGAGAGGAGGATCAAATAGTATCCAGGACCGAGAGATAGTATGTAGTACTCAATCTCATCCACTCATCTCATAGATCCTATGGTTCGATTTTTCGGACTTTTAAGCTTAATTTCCGATTTTCGCTTCATTAAGGATAGATTAGTAATTTGATTGCGAAAAACAAAAATGCATGCAGTTGAAGCGCATAATGCATTTAAATGAACATAAAATGCATGCAATGAACGCATAATGCATGTGTTGGAAGCTTCGCGGCGGCGTCAAAGATCTTTCGCGCCCGGTATGTGGCGTGCCAGGCGTCTTGCTTCGTGCTCGCCGCGTCGCTCCGGTGCTCGTTCGCGCTCCGTTGGCTCGCATTTTACGTTTTGTTAAATGCATGAACATGCTTTGTTAAATGCATGAACATGTTTTGATCAATACATGAGCGTGCTTAGTTAAATGCATGTTTACGTTTCGTGAGAACATGCGTTTTATGTTTTGTTCAATGCGGTTTCATGTTTTGTTCAATGCATTTTATGGTTTCGACACCAAATCTATCATCCATCATTCTCTAACAATTCCGCTGTCTCTTTCATCGATTATAGGCGAATTCGCGTGAACCACCGTCATAACCACCATATTTCTCGATTCTTCAATCATCTATCAAATTCATCTTATAATATTTTCTCAAAATCCATCAATTTTGTTCCTCAATTTTTTCTTCTTTTATTTCTTTCAAAATCATTATTTGTAGTTGTTTGTGTATCTTGTTGTTGTTCGCCGGTGTTGCCGCCGTCACCGTCGGTGCTATCCGTCTCCGACGCCGCCGCCGTCGTCTCCGACGCCGCCGCCGTCGTCTCCGACGTCGCCGTCGTCGTCTCCGGCATCAAGGAGGAGAAGAAGGCTGATTTGTTTCTTCCCATTTGCCCTTGCGAAAATTAAAAGAAAAGAAAGAAAATGAGTACGCCACGTGTCGTCGTGTGTGTGGCCACGTGTTCAAATGTGCGGTCTAGATTGAGTACTACATACTATCCGGGGATAGATCTACGGGAACCCATATATAGATAGATAGATATATGTAGTTTCTTATTTAATAATAATAATATTGTATTTACTAAAATCTATTATATTTTTTTAGTTGTTATTAGGGTATCGGATTCCCTATGTTATTAGGGTATCGGGTTCCCTAACATCTAAATTCAATCTAACCATTAAAATTTATATGATACGATGTTATCATCAAAAAAACATCATTGTGTTATATAAATGTGTTATCACAATTTGCATAATTGTGTATATCAAAGAGGCTTTTGGTTTGTGAATAAGATAATTGATAGGATATGATATGATTAGATTATTTAAATTATTTAATTTTATACTTATATTGATTATTATAAATTGAAGAATCATTATTAAAATATAGTATAATATCAAGATTGCCCTTTTGATAGAAGGGCCAAAATGCAAAGATGCAAAATGTTGAGAGCAAAGAATATCAAAAATAATTTTGATTATTGTAATCTTTGAATTTTGCATTATGGATTGAAGGGACTAATATTCAATCCATATTTGGCTGATAAATAATCATCCAATTAAATGATTGGAGTATGGGTTGAGTTATTCGTCACAGACTGGTCATTCAAATCAAATATGTTACTAAGTTATATTGTTTTATCGATTAAACCAAACATATCATAAGGATACATTAACTATTAAAGATTAGTCTAAATAGATAAAATAATATAGATTAATCCATGGTTTATTAAGATGAGTTGAAACTGTAATCTTTGAATTTTGCATTATGGATTGAAGTGATTAATATTCAATCCAAATTTGGGCTGATAAATAATAATCCAATTAGATGATTAGAGTATGAGTCGAATTATTCGTCACAGACTAATCATTCAAATCAAACATGTTACTAAGTTATATTGTTTTTATCGATTAAACCAAACATCTCCTAAGGAGGCATTTACTATTAAAGATTAGTCTAAATAGATAAAATAATATAGATTGATCCATGGTTTATTAAGATGAATTGAAACTTTGGAATGTCCAAAAGTTATTGATAATTCGTATAATTTGAGATAACTTGCTTGATTCATATCTCACTGAGATAAGATTTGAGAAATCATAATAATGAGAATAAAAATATATAATCATATATTTTATGAATCATTAAAAATAAATATTTCCTAAAAGTATGGTGTTTATAATATTATGAGAGAAAAAAATTATACTTGATCTTATTCCGCCACTAACATTACCTAAAATATATTAATATAAGTTAAGATTATGATTATATATATATATATATATATATATATATATATATATATATATGGATTATATAGTAGTCAAGTCATCGAGATAGTATCTAATATCTATTCTATACCACACATTTTGAACACGTGAACACACACGTGGCAGCCCATTTTTTTTGCTCAGAGGCAAAATTGGAAGACATCCAGCAGGCGCTGGGTCCCCGCCGACGCTGAGTAGGGGAGTCCGTGAGCGTTGGGGTATCCACGAGCATTGGGTTTGGGGGAGAACCACAATAAAACATAGATAATACATACAAAATAATATAACACTGCATTTAAAATAACATAACACTACATCGAACTCAACCGGCGTTGGGTAGGGACGTTGGGCTTGGGAAGAGCCACAACAAAACATAAATAATGCATATGAAATAACATAACACTGCATTTAAAATAATATAACACTGCATCGCACTTAACCGGTGCTAGGAGTACGTTTCCAGCATACATTAAAATTGAAACTCATATGCATATTTGTATTCAAATTAATGCATTTTTGTGTTCATTTAAATGCATAGTTCAGTTCAACTATATGTATGGTTTATTTTTGAAATACATAACAAATCAAATTACTAATATATCTTTACTGTAACGAAATCAATGAAAATAAGTTTAAAAAATCCAAAAAAAATCTCCACCATAGGATCTATGAGATGAGTGGATGAGATTAAGTACTACATACTACCTAAAGCTCGAGTCTTATTGATATATATATATATATATATATATAATATTAAAAAGACAGTAGTATTAAATCGGAAATTGATTTCAATATACTAAATACTAATGAGTCTACTAATATATTTATTATTTAAATGATCACTGATCAAAATTCAAAACTCAAGTAATTCGACTTATTCCAGTATATTTAAAAACATATTTATGATATTATAATACAAATAGAAACCAGATTGGTAGGAAAACTTTGGGGTAAATATATGCAATTGCCAATTACCTGTGCTAGAGCGTTCCAAAAAAAAGAAGATAATTCCAAATAAGAGATAATTAGGTAGACCCGGTCTATAGAGCCCATCAGCTGCAGATCATGCACCCAGAATTACTTTCAAATTCCGCCTCCGCCTCCGCCGTCGCCTAGGTAAACCACGCCCCTCCTTCAATTGCAGGTAAGTTTCTCTTTTCCACTCTTCTTTTCGTCTATATTTCTTTGTTTCTCAATGAATTGATTGCCTAACATATGGAAGTTAAACCTGGTTTGGTGAGGAAAATAGGTTCTTGAGACTTCTTTTGTAACAAGATTGTTTCTGCATGATGTGTGCCCCTACTTTTTCAAAGAGCTGATTCTATAATTGTTCATATTTTGTTATCTCGGCATCAATTTTGTTAATGTATATTTATAAAAGAGATTGCTACTTTCGTGATATGGTGTCGCGATTTTGGCAAATGCTGCGGAATATTTCTTCATGAATATCAAAATATATCCCGTGCAGATATTATCAATTAATTGTGCTGTGAAAGCCCTTTCTTTTACATTAATAAGTGATCAGAATGGTTTTTTTTTGAGGTGCATTATTCTAAATATTATTTTGTGGTTATAAATTTGCAGCCGTAGAGTTTATTTTACTAATTTGTTTTTGGTGTAGCCGGTGTTTCCACTTATGAAATTTCTCAGTATGTGGAGCAATTTGGCATGATTCTGAGTTTTATGTCATCTTCACTAGGTCTTATTATGAGCTCAAAATGAAAGTAATATTTTGCCTTGCTGACAGAGAGCAGTTTATTAACACTTATTGTCATACTTCATTGAGATGGAAAATTCTGGATTAGACCTGGAACTCCACGGAGCTGCTTGTGGAGATAGTGATGAAGAAGGAGTTGCACTGCCACGTTCTGTTGGAGAAGTGGTTGATGGGAATGAGGGGCCAGATGAAGGCCATATTTTGGAGCTGGAAAAGAAATTATTGGAGCAAGTCGTGTACAGTGAAGAAGAAGCATACATGTTGTACTGTGATTATGCGACCGCCATGGGTTTTAATGTCCGTAGGGGAAAGCAATACTATTTCATGGGAACCAAAAGGGTAAGATCAAAAACTTACTGCTGCTCAAAGGAAGGGGTTAAAGATGATAAAGCAGATACGAATGGTGTTGGTTACAAAAAGCCGGAAACAAGAACAGGATGCAGAGCAATGATATCTTTTGTTTGCGATGATAGTGGCCGATGGAAGGTTTCGAGATTTTTGAAGGAGCATAATCATGATATGGCCCCACCATATGCAAAGCCCTTGGTAAAATCTGGCCAAGCTATTTTAGCTGCAAATGTTTATGGAAGCGGCAGTGCTCTAGAGTCACTGGTGAGTATTGCGTCCCTTACTCATCCTTTCATCCTCAGTAATGTGTTCTTCATCGAAATGAGATAAGTTTTTTGCCTTGAAAATTAGTTGGAGATCTTGTATCTTCACCCTCCCTTAAAATTTCTGTAAACATGTGTAAGATACTGAGTGGTTTATCTTTATGATGGCATAAAATGAGAATTTGCTGATACATCACCCTAAGGAAATTAACTCAGATAAGCATGAGGATAAGATGAAGAAAGCTCATTAATATTTTAACTGAAACCCTTTTGCAGATAAAGAGTAAGGCATTCTGTCATACTAGTACCATCCATTTTGTTGATAAAAAAAACTTACTTAGTGCAAATTAGTCCAAGGCAGAAGAAGTTTTTCCATAATCGTCACATGCGTAGAAGAAGAAAGGAGACTATAAATATTTCTTGTGTTGTAATGTGGCAAATGCAGACAATAATACCACCTTCTATCCATGAAGGGATTTTTAACCCCGTTTTTTTTGTTTTTCTTCTTGTTTCTTGGGATAAGTAACCAAAAGAAAATGTTGTTAATAAGGGAATTTAGAACATAGGAATGAGGCCCACAGCAGTACAAAAATGAGTTAAAGAACCCTACAAAACGAAAATCTTATCAATGAGAAGGGAATTATTTAAAAAGGGATAAGGAATCCAAAGCAGAACAAAAGTGTGCTAGAGAACGCTATTCCAATGTCTAATAGTATCAGCAGATACAAAGAAATCCATGAAATATCTATGTTTTGAAACCCACTCTGCAACCTTATGTTGAACCCTATCCCACACTTCGTCGGTATCCCCCTCACAATTCGTAAAGATATTTGTATTTTTCTTTTCCCAAATGGGTTTCTTACTTGGCCATACAACTTCTGCCAAATGTTACATGTCTATAAGATTTTATAATTCCACTAGTACGAAGTTGTTTGCTTTAGATCCTTTGAGCCTCGAACTTGCCCTTTGAACAATAATACAGTGCATACAGCACCTCCATCACACATGTTGACATTGATCTCTCTGTGTATTCTCCTTTTCCCCAACCCAAGTGTAAACTAAAATGTATAATTTGTTTCATGAAATTGCAATTCTCTCAAATAGCTTGCTTCTGATTCAAATTTACCCAGCATATTAGTGGTTGAGGGACTCATAATTCCTTTCAAATTGTCTCTTATTAGGCAAACAAAGTAATAGACTTTAAATTAACCCTCTTTATTCTTGATGGGTAGAGTAGGGCCTGAAGCAAACTTGAAATGTATCTCTTATTGTGGGATGAAACAAAACAAATATAAGAGATAGTGATTATGCTGATAATGCTAATCTATATAGCACCATATATATACTGGAGTCTGTGAGAGCAAAGTTGCCAAGAGTATAATATTCTTCCTTGAACATGGTAGTTCTGCACAAAAGATTGCATCCTCACCCACTTGATCTCACCCTCTTGCCTGCAGAAATCAAAATTATGTGCTGACCTTGATGCTGATTATCTTCAATCCATTAGGCCATGCACGTGTCTTGCTCATTTGCACTAGTATCAGTTTGTGTGGTCTGTAAATGAGGGCCTTCTAATAACTATGTAGGAGCAGTCTGTCTTCCAAGCCCCTTATCTAGGACCTGTTTTGTTAGTTCATGGCTTAACGAAGTTGGTTAAGTCATCTGTTTGAGGTTTGCCTTGATGTTTGTCTTAGAACCTAGAGAGCACGAATATGCCCAGAAGGGCAGAGTATTCAATCTCGTATGAATTTATTACGAATACGAAAAAAATACATCTAAATATGTTTTTAAAACGTTTTTTTTTATTTTTTAAATGAAATTGAATTTGTATTAAATACGGTTTTGTCAAAGTCAAAAACGTCTTTTAGGGTTTCAGTACATATTTACACGTCAAAAATCAATTTCACATATTAGATTCATAACCAACGCGCCGCCTGGTCCATGCCTCTGCTGCTGAATCTGTTTGCGTTTTCTTTTTTTCTGTTTTCCCTTTTTCGTTTTTGTTTAGTTCGTCTGAATATATTTTCATGGGGTTGGGTCAGTGCTTGAATCTATTTTGGTTTTGAATCTGTTTTCCCTTTTTCGTTTTTGTTTAGTTCGTCTGAATATATTTTCATGGGGGTGGGTCAGTGCTTGAATCTATTTTCGTTTTGAATCTGTTTTCCTTTCATTGATTAATAATGGGTGAGACCATGAGAAAGAAGAATTGGAATGATTGATTGCAGATTTTTGTTTTCCATAAGCATGTGACTTTTATTCCTTTAGTAAACCTAATATATTTTGAATTTTGTGCAAACTTTTATTGTACCCAGACAGACTAAGCCTATTATTTGAGACTTTTAATTACGTAATTATTTGCTTTATTTTTTATATGAATTTAATAATATTATTATTAATAAAAATATAAACATATTTTGAACGTATTCGTATTTTTATTTCTGAAAATGGATGTATTTTCGTATTCGAATTCGTGCATCATGGCTTAGAACTTTGAAGGCATAGCTTGCTTTGAGTGTCTGCTTCACTTAAAACACATATTGGAAAGTCTTCTATGCAGCTTTTTATCTAAAGCATCTCTCAAACAACAAACGTGGATGGGGTGATTTGCTAGGAGTAAAATGAGCATAAGAGTGGAACTAAAAGAAAAAGTAAATGTAGAAAACAAATACTAACATAGCATATCCAGTTCTTACCATACCTAATGTTTGAAGAAGAATTCATCTCTATTCCTTCATCGATCTTCTCGTGCATGAAAGAAATGAAACTGAAGAACTGATGAGTGATGATTTGCGGTTTATGGAAAAGACAGCTAAGTTAGACAATATAGTTACAAGTTTTAAAAGCTTTTATTTTTTTTTTTTTTTTTTGGTAATTTAATACAGAAATTTTAAAGGCTGCGTCACGGTGGACTCGAACCCGAGACCTTTGGCCTCGGGTATTAACCACTCTACCATTAGGCCAACACACACACACCAATTTTAAAAGCTTTTATAATGTCAAAAGATGTTACAGATTAGCTTCCTGACATTGTTACTTTCTCTCATCATTGTCGTGTTCATTTATTGCTAACAGCCTAAAAGTCAATTCTAATTCTGGAAAAGAATGGACATTAGTCCTATAAATCAAATCAAACCTATGCGGAAATGCTTTTTGATGATAAATTGCGTTGTTCAACAATCAACTTCATATCATCATTTGATTTAATATGATTCTTGGATATGAGCCTCCTAACCTGGAGCTACTGTCAGAAAATTCTTATGCTGTTTCAACTTTCAAGTTTGTCAAACAAGATATTGTGCCCCATAAACTCTAATTTCCTGTCATCTCCTCGATTGACATTTGCTCCTGTTGCTATCATGTTTGTGCAGAGTGAACATGATAAAATTCGGGAACTATCTTTACAACTAGCCATTGCCAAAAATCGAGCTGAAACTTCTGAAAAGTTAGCTGCTACATACAAGCGGCAATTTCACATGATTGTTGGGCACATTGAAGACCATAACCAGTCCTTGTCTAAGAAGATTCAGAAAGTTCTGAACAACGTCAAGGAATTGGAATGTGAAGATTGGAAGAAATAGAGTTTCTCAAGTTCTGAACAACGTCAAGGAATTGGAATGTGAAGATTGGAAGAAGTTATAGAGTTTCTCTTCGTCAGAAAAATCGCATAATGCGATCCATGGATAAGATTGATTGCAGATAGTTGTTTTAGTGAAGCTAACTCTAGAAGGGCCATTGTTGTAAGAAGAACATGTCAAGGTCAACAGATAGGTGTTGATCTGTTGTTTATTTGTATATATATGCTCATTATAGTAGCTGTAGTTGATGAATGTGTTGCTCATGCAATTTTCGATGCTACAATCTCTGTAGCGTCCATTGAAACTGATGGTAAGATTTTTTGAGGAAGAAAATACTCGGTGAAAATTGTACTACTAGTTTATGATAATTTTGTTCTTCACTTCTCGACATCTCTCTACCAAGCTAATTCTTGGTTGCGAACTTCATTATTTGGAATTGTTGCAGGATTTGACTGGGAGTGTGAATTATCATTTCTGCTGACTTCGCTGAAAATTATATGAAAATAAATGCTATATGCTTATATAAACACATTTGAAATACTTGTTATTTGTGTGGATATTATTAATAACTATTTGGAATTCTTTTTTTTTTCTTTTCTAATTTCAGAAACTTGTTTTATTAATAATTACAAGACTTGGAATAATTGTTCTTTTTCCACATGACCTTCAGAATATCAACTAAACCAGACCACTTCTTTTCCATCTAACATTGTTATGCAAAATTTCAAGGGAAAGGCGAAAATGATTTCTCAAAAGGAACAGCTATCAAATTTATTCTTGTTGTTTTACTGTGTATGGTATGTTATGATTTCCAGTTGGTTTGAGGAGAAGTAAGGTGCATAGAGAGGGAGAGAGAAGCTCTTTTGAGGTTCAGAAAAAGCCTTACAGATGAGAGTGGTATTCTGTCGTCGTGGGTAAGTGAAGACGACAAGAAGGATTGCTGCAAATGGAAGGGTGTTGTCTGTAGCAACACTACCTCTGCTCACGTGATAGCTCTCTTACTTGGTTTTGATTCTCCTTGTTTTAAACCATTAAGAGGTAAGATCAGTGATGCCTTGCTGGAATTGCATCATTTGACAAATTTGGATTTTGAACATGGATAGTTTCTATGATGATCAATTTCCACAATTTATCGGTTCCATGAAATCTTGAATATTGTTGGCTTGGTGGGACTGTCAGTTCTTGAAGAAGATGTATCTTTCAATTCATTGGAAGGTACCCTCTCTGAAGCCTACTTCACTAGACAACTTAAAGGTGCTTGACCTGTCCTTCAAATATTGGTCAAATGGAGATGTTAGAAGTCCTTGATCTATCCGAAAACCAACTCTCTGGTCAAATTCCCATTAGCTTGGCAGAGTTGCATTTTCTGGCTTTACTTGATCTGGCAAATAATAGTTTGTCGGGTAAAATTCCATCGAGTACTCAACTACAGAGTTTCAATGCATCTGATTATGCTGGGAATGATGAACTCTGTGGACTCCCTCTCAAAATATGCCCAGAACAAGTCCCAAATCATCCCTGGAAAAGGCATCAAGAAAGATGGTGGCTTTGAGGCTATCTTTTATGCAAGAAGTTGGCATATGAATGAGTTTGGGTTTTATTGTTGGATTTTGTTGTTGAAGAGATCATGGGAGAGATGCATTTAAGTTGTTGGATTGGTTGTGCAACGCTACTGCCATACTTTTCTAAACATTCACACCAACCTGTATTCATGGTTAACTTTCAAGCTAAGGTTTCTAGTTTTAAGACGAAGAACTGATATCATTCCTATCTTGTGGTAGTATCTACTGATTAAAATTGAAATTGGGAGGCTAGGGTTCTTGGAACTAGTGTTTTGAATTGGAATTTTAGGGAAAATCTAGTTTTCAATTTCCCTTATATTTTTCTGTAACTGTCTCTTGAGGGCATTTCTGTGTATTATTTATTGATTTTTAGCTCCCAAAAGCTTGATTTGATGCCCTACCTTAAGGCTTAAACCCATAATATTCTTTCAAATTGGTTTACAGCTCCTAAAAAGTTGAAGGCCTTAAAATCACTTTGTAGGGTAATTTTTGTTGCTGCGATTAGGTTTTTGATTAGGATGATAAAATTCTAAAATGCATAAAACACAACATTGTGGTAGCAAAGTATATTTTGTTTATCCTTTTCGGTATGATTTTTGGTATGAACTTGTGAAATAAATCTAATTCGAAATAAAATATAATATATAACTCATCACGAGATAAGCCTATATGGCTTAAACACGTGTATCCTATTGGGTACGAAAGTGCCAAGTCAATAAGAATGCTATAGGTAATTAGCTTTTGAGGATGAGCCAAAAAGCCTATATGTATAAGCCCAGGTCCAGGTCTCTGATAATGAAATGACAGCGTAAAAGAAGTCATGTCCTATGAAGAGATATGTCTCTTCATAAGAGATCTGGTGCGAGAAGTGCGCAAGAAGTGCGCACAGATCTCAGATGATCTGCCTATCTCCTATTCGCAAAAGGATTGGGAATGAATATGGCTCAAACTATTTTTACATCTATAAATACATCTATCTTGAAGGTATCAGTGTCACGACCCGACTACCTAATCAGGTAATTAGGCCGTGACTTGGGGTTAAGAAGAAAATTTTTACAACAATGGCTCAAACATTTGTCAAGAGAAGAGATGACATTAACCTTCGTCATAAACGAGTCGAATATTTATTGTTTAAGGGATGAAATAAAGTTGAACGAATGATGATTTTATGATCCTCAAATAACAATAAAGAATCGAACAAGAAGATTAACGACTGAGGACAATAATCAGAACGAAATAACCACTATCAAGAATGTACATAATTGAGCATGCTTCGAAAAACTTTGAGAATTTATCAACAATTTAAATCATAACAGAGCGTTGAACATATCCTTTTGTTCTAGCAGGACATATAACAAATAAAGGCCAAAGTTCGGCAACGGAAAGTGTGGTTGAGAATTATGTGTGAAGACATAACTCTCTAGGCATCAAAACATGTGAACATCGAATGAATAATATCACTTATTTATCAATATTATCATGAAACAAATCACCAAGAGAAGCTCCTTCGCACAGCATTCGATTCCAGCATCCTTTCAAGCTCAACCTGCATATTTAGAAATATATGCAGGGCGTGAATACAAAAATGCACTCAGTGGCTATACGCCAAAAAAACATTTTAAAACTTTGCCCTTAGGGCTATATTCTTGACTTGCCATAAAATAAACTTATGCAGGGATTTTATTGAAATTACCTGCATAAAGCTTCTCAAAATCTGTTCATACATGCTCATATCATCATATCATATGTATATGCATGTTTCATGTCTGCATGCAGCTTTCTTTTCCTTCCCATATCCACGTCTATTTTCTTTGTGTTGATCCGAGGAGTAAGCCTCCTCCTCAAACACACTTTAACTTCACATACCCGAGTTGGTCCCGAAGGATCTCAACTACGGTCATACCCGACGTCTGTAATTTCTTTCTTTCTTTCTTTTTCGTGGATATGTAGTGCATTATGCTTATGCTCATGCTCAAAACTTTGGCAACTCAATCAACTTTCAAAACAATACAATTAAATGCATATCATAAAATCTCATATTCTTTTTCATGCAAAAGCATATCATATCATTTGAAAATTATATAAAAGCATAAGCATATAATTATAGAAAATATTTATACCCACCTAGATGTTCCTTAGAGCTAAGGAACTAATTCCCAATTCCATTTCTTTCTTTATCAATATTTTATCCTCATAAAACGGCATAAATGTCTATCAAGAACCAAACAAGAATATTACTCATCTTTAGTCGTCAACACGACTATATCTTTTCGATATCAAAATTAAGACTCTAAAGTCTATCAAAACTTGGGTCATTGCATCCTCTAACATCTTATTAACAAACAAATTATATCGAAATTTCGGCAGCGTAACGTTTATAAACGCATCGCCATATCAATATCAAACCATACAAACATAGCCCAACCCACCAATTCATCACCATATGTCTCAATTATCATATAAAACTTAACAATAAGCTTCAATCATCTCATCTTAGCCATCAACCGAAAATCCCCTTAAGACGTCACATAAGGTCCAACGTCGAAAATTCACGTGAGACGTCATCTAACACCAACGAACTTATATACATGCTCAACTATCATTAAATATCATCATTTTATCAACAAAATATAAAGATCAAAGCTTTGGCATTGAAAACCAATTTTCGTCGACAAACTAAAATTTTACCGTTTTTGAATACGTTGGCGAAAAAATTCGAATAAATCATTTTAGGCTTTATTCATATCATAGAGTTCAAATATGAAGTCAAAATGATCAAATAAAATCAAAAATCCAACATTATAACACTTAGGGTTTCGGCCCTTTTGGGAATTTTCGTATACTTTCGATTTCAAACGTTTTTCTTGTTCCAAACACGTTTATATCAATCCAATAACATATATATGAAGGAAATTTAAACATATCAACATCATAAATTCAAAATCATAGCTTCCCATTTTTGAAAATTATGCCAAAATTCCAAACAATAACATATGATCCACAAATTCAACGTTAAACAATACGTATACGTCTAATCTATCATAATATCATGAATTAATCAAACAAAAATATATCCTTCAAAATTCTTCATAAGGACCGAAAATACAATAAGAACATAGGAGCATGTTTTTAAAAATTTCAAACCGTAGATGTGTTCTCGGTACGAGATTATACCTCTATTCGAAGACCGATCGAAATTTCAACGGCCGGATCTTCCTATTTTTCTCTCAATATTTTCGAAAATGTGTGTGTTCTTGTGTGTGCTGCGTGAGTTGAGGGGGAGAAATGAGGAAGAATCATGTTTGAAAAGTATATATTATGTAATGAATTAATAAGGGTAAAATAGTAATTTCACATTATTAATTAAATTTTCTTTTATTTTACCCAAACATAATGGTGCCAACACACCATATTCTAGAGGATTCCATAAAATAATTTCCATATTTTTATCCTTGAATTTTCGTAATTAATAATAATAATAATAATAATAATAATAATAATAATAATAATAATAATAAATATATATTTTCATGTAATTTTCCAAAATATTCTAGAAAATTCCATAATTAATTCCCAAAAATTTCAATATTGAATCTTATTTTCTTAACACCTTAAACTCATAATTTTCATCAATATAAAGTCCCAATACTATAAAATACATAATAGGAACTCACTTTATAAAATAGAGATTAAATTCCATTTTATGCAAATAATGGAATTAAATATTCCATTTACTCTTAAAACTTTCAAAATCACTTTCTAAATTTTTTTTCCATCATCAAATATCATTAAAATATAATAATAAAAATGTATTCTTGATTCTGAAAATCATTTAAAATATTTTTCTCTTAATCGGAGCTTAATTGGCAAACGCCGACGTCACAAAAACAAAGATTTTGAAATTCTAAATTTTCTGAAATCAAGACTTATTTGAGCATGTATCTATCATCTCAAGACTATTTAAATCTAGGTCTTCTTATGTTCAACTAGATTTAAGAATCTTATCTCAGATTCTATCTCAAATCTGCCGAAATTTTATCTTCTCAACTCGAAGCTTAACGCAAAAGCTTCTAACTTAACCAACTCTTTCTTAAGGATGCAATGCCCTTCTTAATAAGCTCTTAATCACGAGCTAATCTTTGCTACAGAAATACGGGGTATTACAATCAGGTATGCAATCTTAAGCGTTCAATAAACCTTAAGCACAATACATTACTGACTTGAGCATCGGAGTGTCTACCCGGAGACCACTCTCTGGTTCTGTTTTGCAGTTATTCCGATTTGTATGTCATTCTGATATACACGGCCAATTATGTGCTCAAAAGCATTGTTTTATTTATACCATAAGGTACACATACTTTTATTATTATTAATTAGATTTATTAAACTGAATCTTTCAACTAGCGCCGTCTGTGGGAAACTTTCTCGGGTTAAGGTGTTGAAGTTTCCTGAACAATACCCAAGATCACCATAAGCTCTATAGTACGATATGGAGTGCCAGATCCTGAAGATCGTCAGAAAGTTTTCAAGGAATTTGGAAGAAGACACACTCATCCCACATAGGGGTCAAAATCTTTCACCCAATCAGGAGTCAACTATAGGACAAGGGTCCACCACCATAACATCGAAAAATCTGGTGGTCACTGTAAAAGTAAAAGTACTTCTGAAAGAAGCTGTAAATGCAAGGGGACTGCCCCCGCTCAATAATACGAAAGAAAAGCCAGACAAAGGGAAGGCACATGAGCGGAACTCTACCAGTCTAGATAAAAGACGCAACCCAAATAGAACAACGAGGACAAATACCTGTCAATTATCTTTTACGGAAGAAAATGAAGACAACTGTGATGAGAAATATGAAATCGAAGATAATTTCGATGAATAACAAGGATCATATATTATCATATCTAGTGCATGGGAACAACAACAGACGTTATTGTGTAAGCAAACACAAGAGATGAATGAGATGAAAAATGAGCTAGCCCACTTAAAAAAGCAACAAAAAAAAGCGAAATACTCTGGAGAGGCACCAGATAGACCAAGGTGAAAAAAGAACTCATGAATCAAAAATAGAATCCTTGATTAAGGAAAATAGCTTTGACCATGATGCGAAGATTATATCAAGCATCTTTTTCTCGCCAGCTGTGCAAGCAGACCCCTTATCCAATAAATTTCGTCACATCAATCACGAATATCATGGGATCACAGATCCACTAGAGCACTTGATGATATTCAAAAATATAGCACAGCTACATCAATATACTGATGGAGTCAAGTGCAGAGTTTTCTTAACTACACTGCGGGACCGGCACAACAGTGGTTTCGTCAATTAGCCCCTCATTCTATACATTGTTTTGATGATCTGGAAGGATTTTTCTTAAATCAGTTTGCAAGTGTGAGGCGGTCAGCACATGGAACACACCATATATGGTCAATCATAAGATGAAGAGAAGAGAACTTGAGATCATACTTAACAAGGTTTAATGCGGCGGTATTAGAGTCACATGATATAAGGTCTGCTATGAAGGTGGATATATATAAACACAACCTAAGTCATGGGCCCTTATTTGCATCATTAATTAAAAGACCATCCAAAAATTGGGAGGAATTGTTGTCTCGAACGGATAAGTTCATACACCTGGAAGATGCGGCTATAGAACAGCAAGTAGAAAGTACAACGATAAAAGGGTTTCCAAAAGTCAAAAGTGAAGCAAAAGAAGGGGAAGGAAAGAAAGGGTAGAAAGACCAAGTTTTGAAAAGAAAAAAAACCAGAAAGATTTAGCACATACACCCCTCTAACGCAAGAACCCACAACTTTACTTAAGATAACAGCTAAAACCAGGGTTTAGATTCCCTAGAACTGCTAGAGATGGAACTCAGAAACTCAGGTCTGATAAAGGTTTGATAAGTTCTGCAAGTATCACGATTATGGACACCAAACTAATGAATGTCGATATCTAAAAGATTCCATCGAAAGACTCATTCAGAATGGACAACTGTTGGAATATGTCTGGACAAAAGATAATAAACAAAGAGGAAAAAGAAAGAAGGGTGATAGACAACAAAAGGCAACAGGGGTAGATATTTCCCCGCAAAAGGAAAAGGATATGATCAACATCATCACATGAGGACCTATAGGACAAGACTCTAATAAATCCAGAAAGTCCTCATTTAGGAGGGCTAAAGTCTGGAGGGACATACTATCTTAAAAATAGAGGAGGAACAGGCATTGTCCGAGATCTCATTTGGACTAGCGGACGGCAGAAAGATAATCAGACCTCATGATGATGCGCTTATCATTACAACAAACATAGATGGATATGATATAGCTCGAGTCTCCGTAGATATGGGAAGTGCGGTCAACGTGATTAATCCATGATCCATTCAAATCTTGATCAAGTTCATCACATATATTCATAACTTTGTACTAAACTTTATTTTTTCAACTTTTAGTATATATGTTCAATAATTCCCATAAATTCAACTTAAACATTATTTTTATCCTAGATCTCAAAAACCATATCAAATACATCAAATAAAATCAAGAAATCCAAGTTCAAAATCTCCCCTTCATTTTCGAATGAATTAAATTCCTATAATTTCATTTTATGCATTATTTATATCCTAAAGCATAAATATCATGTCAAATAGATCAAATAAAATCAAAATCCCTAAGTTCTATCCACCCTTAGTTTTCAAAAATTTGGAATTTTAATAAGCATGGTTTAACTTTTAATTTCTTTGATCATATGATATTTATATTCATTCCTAAGCATATATTTAAGCTCAATTCAATTAACTCACATCATAAAATTCATATACAAAAATTAGGGTTCATATATGATTCTTTAATTTTTCAACTTCATGGATTTAAAGAATTTAAAACCATAGCATATGTTAATTAAGCTTTATAACATAATTAATTCAATAAACATAACATAAATTAAACAAATCAACCTTACTCAACATCACAATATTTTTGAAAACCATAGGTGTATAGAACATCATGTTTATTAAATTAAATCACAAAAAACTTAGGCTAAATCAAGTAATTACATTCTTTGGATTGATTTGTCACTAAATTCCCATTCAATTATGGATTAAACTTGAAAATAAAATTTTTGTGTGTGTGAGAGCCGAAAGTTGGGAGAAAAAAATGAGGTTGAAGATGATATATTATATGTAGATATATCTAGAAGCTTAATTGTAATTAAATGTGAATTTAATTTTAATTTTATGTGTATGTTACACTAATTTCAATAAATTATAATTACACCTCAATTTTTACTAAGGTTATACCTTAGTATATTTTAATTATTAGAACTATATTTCTAATAATTAATGAAATCTAATACAATTTATATTCATGATTGAAATTAAATTCATGTAACATAATTTAAATTCTTTCATATGTTAAAATTCAACTAATTATAATCATGCTTCGTAATTTTTGAAAATCATAACAAATAATTCTTTTATCACTAAATATTAATAAAATAAATTTATTCAAGCAAATTAATAGCTTGAACCATAATTCATTTTATTTTATAAAAATTTCTACATAAAAATAATTAATGCATTCCATAGCAAAATTTCTATTTAATAGCATTTTTCGTTCAACACACATTAATAATCACAAAATTCACATTTTATCATAATAAACTCATTTCTAATTATTCTCTAGGTTTTCAAATCTCATATTCTTCAATTAAGAAATAATCGAATTTCTATCGATTAATAATCCATTATATACCTCTTTATACATTCTTATGAATTAATAGCTTTTAACCCCCTAATTATACTTAATTAGGCTTTAATTAATACTAAAAGATTTTCGGGTTACTACAACCAATAATATCTGTATAACAAAATTTTAAATTATAAGATTGTTCATTACCTAAACCAACACACTTGAATATAGTTAGAATGTTACTTTACTTACTCTTATACATTTAAATACAATTGAAAGTTACTTTATTTGATGATTTATCAGTTTGCAGGAACAAAAATAACATAGAAAGTTGCAAGCAGTACAACATTTTATGATATTACAACAAATCCATCAAGGTAACAGATCAATTTTTTTTTCTTTTCAAATATGAGTACTTATTATTACCAAATGGAACTGTCATCAAATGACTTGAATGAGTAGATGATACTAGGAAAACTTGGATCAGATTCAACTCGCACTTTCGTATTTTCATAAAAAGTAGTTTTGTACTTATGTGAAGTGACTCTCCACTTTGATGTATTATGTGTAACACCAAAGTTCCGTATAGCATAATGTCCTCCTTCTTGAAATTTAGAGGCTGCTATAAATTTTGGTGCCGTAAAATGATACCTAGTTCCCTAGAGCATTTTAATATATGTGTAAGTCTTGTTAGAACGATTAGGAATAGCTAAACACATCATGAACGGAAAAGATATTGTTCCAGAATTATTTTGAAATTGACAACAAATATTATAATTCATTTAACTTTAACAACTTGATAAATGAGTAGAATGTTACCTCAATATCATGAAAGATACACTCAAAGTTGTTTAGCTCATCATTTTTTGTTGAAGGCATGCCATAACATCTTATTTGTCTTGCTTTAACTGCAGAGGACATTGTTAAGGGGCGAAGATCATTGAAAAGTGTCCACATCCCAATATTGCAATATTAGCAACATAAAGGACTTCTTGCAATAAGCAACATTTAGTGACTTATGTAATATAAATAATGAACTTATAAACATTTAAAAGCTAAATGTATAACTTACGAACTATAGAAATCTGGAAGTATGTAGTTGAAGTGTAAAACTGAATTGAAAAAATCTGGAAGTATGTAGTTAAAGTGTAAAACCTGTCAAAACATAGAGTTACTATTTATAGACTTCTCAATAAAAAAAGTTTGTATTAAAAGTGGAGAAGGCTATGCAGGAGATGAATAGACAATCATTTGAAAAAAAAAATTGTTTTGCATGCGTGTGGTTCGATATGTTGGTTGCATTAATTGAATATTTGTGGAAATATCTGTGAGATTTAATTACAGGTTGTATCAGTGTTGGAATTAAAAAACATGCATTGGAACCGTTGCATGCATGGAATAATTACAAGTTACATTAATTCATTGTTGGGATGAGAATGAGAATATGAGAATAAAATATATTTTTTGCATGACAATAAATAGATTTTGGCAGGAAACATAATGTATTGGAGAGAATTTTCATGCACCTACTTCGCTTTAGTATAATAGATAGATTGATTTGTATTTGATCTAATTTTATACATATATATATAATACTTAATATATAGAGTTAGGTTCAAATAAAATAATTTTAACGTGAGAACTAAAAATCATAAAATTTGGCTATGAACAAAATAAATTAGCTATGAAAGTTGATGCATCCGCTAGAAAAGTTACTGAATCCAAACCAGGGTTCGAATCCCATGAGGGAGGAAAATTATAGTTTTTTGGATTCAGTAACTTTTCTTAACGGATTCATCAACTTTCACAACGAATTCATCATTTTTTTGTTCTCACATTCTCACGATAAAAATGATTATCACATTAACCCTATATATATACTCATTCAATAAAATAGGAGGTCGTTTAGAGAAACTTGTTGTGAATATATATATATATATATATATATATATATCAAAATCAATTAAATGTTTCATATTAACATTTTGGAAATTGAGAAACTAAAATCTCTTCTTTTTTTTTAGAGAATTGAGAAAACTAAAGCTGGCAGAACTATGTAATAGCAAATATTATTTGTCAAAATAATAAAGTTCTCCAAATAAATAACTAAATTCTAAATTTTCCAAACAAGCAACAACTAAGTTGTTAATCTATAACTATCCCGTTTTTTAAGGAATCCATCATGTTTTTTTATAAACCTCCTTTTCTTTCACGTACACTTCCAAACCTCTGCAACTGCAATTCCACCCCCTCTCATTGTCCCGCTGTAACTTCTCTTCTTCTCTTACCACTTTCCTATTCCACGACTCTTCTCCTTCAAAACACCCACTCATAACTCAAGCTAACGTTCGCCTCGCCGCTCGCCCTGAAACGGCGTTATCCGGGGACGTCTCCGCAAACGCCGTTGATTCTACTCCAAATGCTGATTTTCTTTCTGGGTTTTCTTCTTTCTCTGATACAAGCAAAAGGGGTGGCCTAAAATCTCCCGAAACTAACCATCACGACGCTGAAAAGCCCGCCCGCTGAGGGAAGAGTTATACTAAAGGATAGGTATTCAAAAGCGGGGTCCAATTATAAGAGAAGGAAATATGTGGGCCCTACGAGGTTTAAGAGTGGGAAATCAGTAAGAAATGCAGAAAATATTAGTATTTAAGAGGATCGTAGGAGGGTGTTGAGAGAAATGAAGATACTGTGGAGCACAAGGAGAGGAGGATCAAGAAATCCAAAGCTGATCAGCCGGGAAATATGCTGCGGATTGGGCTGGACAGTTGCTCCAAATTGGGCGATGTTGTTTGTGCGATTAAGCTCTATGATTTGGCTAGAAAGGAAGGCATCACCATCGGGCAGTACCATTATGCTGTTTTTCTTTAACTCTGCTCCTCTGCAGCAGCTGGTGTGGTGCAGCCTGCTAAGAGCGGCAGCTGTAGCCGCAGCTTGAGCTCGGGCGACCGAGTAGGTTCTGAATCGTTGAGTGATATTGTTGAAATGGTGAATTTTGGAAGTGGAGGTGGATTGGGTGATGGAGAAAAGGATTTAAGTAGTGGTATTAATGGTTTTTTTTATTAGTGGACTGAGTTTAGATAGTTTAGTTCAATCCATGAAGAAAGCTGCTGAAAAATCGAATAGGAGAAATGATGGAATTCATGTGAGTGAAGAAATGAAAAGAGTTGCACTTCAAAAGGGATTTGAGATATATAAAGAAATGGGGTTGGAAAAAGTTCCAATGAATGAGGCAACACTTACATCTGTGGCTAGAATGGCTATGGCTTTAGGTGATGGTTGAGATGGCATTTGATATTATGAAACAAATGACAGAGTATGGTATAAACCCTAGGCTAAGATCATATGGCACTGCTCTAGCTATTTTCTGCAGTAATGGAGATGTTGAGAGTGCATTTGAGGTTGAGAAACACATTCTTGAAAACGGTATCTATCCAGAGGAGCCCGAGCTAGAAGTCCTTCTTAGGGCAAGCTGCCGCAAGCATAGAAGGTGGGGGAAGTGATAAGGTGTATTATATTGTGCACAAGCTTAGGACAAGTGTGAAGCAGGTTTTACCTAGTACAGCGGATTCGATTGAGAAGTTGAGATATACAATGGAGAATGGTGGGTTTCCGAACTATTTTCATTAAGATTATAAGACCCCTATTTCACTCATGAGAGCAGTATAGTTGTGAGTTTCTAGACATCACTTATCCAAAATTTATTAAGAGGGTGTTTGACTAAGCTTATAAGCTCTTCAAAATAGTTTGTAAGCTGTTTAGGAGCCTATAAGCTCATGCAAAATAAGCTCCTAAACAGCTTATACTATGAAAATAAGCTCCAACGGGCAATAGCTTATAAGCTCCCTTAAAAAATAAGTAGTTCAACTCCAACTTATTTTTTCATAAGCTTGCAAGTAACAATTAATTTACCAAAATAACCTTACTATAATTCATTATAATCTACATATATACTATCGACTTCGCCTCTCGTCAATTTTCTCTCTCTAACTCACGATTCTTTCTCTAGCTTATAAGTTAAATTATCCAAACACTTTGACAATTTATAAGCTTTTCAAACATTATGTTTTATAAATTCTTGAAACATCTTATAAGCTCTTAGAACTTATAAGCTCTTTAAAATAAGCTTAGCCAAACACCCTCTAAGTGAAGTGCTAGAAAACATTAATTTTAATGAATTAGTATATGATTATGTTATTATTCTCGAAGATTGAATAATGATAAAAAAGAGTATTCCTCTTACCGTTGCATGTGAACCATTGACAGCCAACTGACTCACGGGCCGTTGTGAAGCATTATTGTTCTTATTTGTCTTGTTTCTAACATGCCAAAATCCATTGACTCATTTTTTGTCAATATTTTGTATATTTTTCAAATCATTGATGTTGATAATAGGTAAGAAAAGTAACTTTTTCATTCTGCATGACAAATCCATCTGCTCAATTCTCAATAATTTGCAGAAAAAGATAAAAAGAATCACGAGACTCCAAGCCTGATTGACTTGTCCAAAAAAATTAAATTATATATATCAGCATAAATAAATAAATATGAATCTGCAATATTGTCTATTTTCAGTTTTTTGAATCAGCAAACAAAAATGGATAAGAGAATGGTGGAGGACGATTTCGAAGACAATGCAGCACAGTTCCACAAATCTCTCAAAGTCAGTCGTATTTTAAATAATTGCATGCTACTTCACTATCATGCATTATATAATTTCATAATTAATTCATAGATGTAAACTTCATATATTTCATTTTATTAGTGTAAAAAATCTTGGTGCAGGAGCTAAGGGACTTCAGCTCTCAGCTCTACCACGCTGCTGATTACTGCAAAACAGCTTTCTTGAGCTCCCAAAACAAGACTCAGTAAATCTTCTTTTTTTTTTACAACATTTCATAAAAAATTATGTCTGTAAATTATTGCATGATTTTTGTAGTTTTGGAATAATTTTCAGCTGCATAGTCATTTCTTGAATGCAGAATCCTTGAGACCACGAAAGAGTACGTGTCGCGGGCAGTAGTGGTAGTGGTTGATCATCTTGGAACCATTTCAGCTAATCTTGAATGCTGCATTTCTAAGAGCGATTCAGTTTCTGAAACAGAACGTAAAATGGAGAGGCTCAAACAGGTTGATATGATTTCATGCATCCCCCAAAAAAAGGAATATGTTAGTTGTTGACATGTTGTTGATGGTATGAACAGAGAATTGGGACGTGCCAAATTTACTCCTACAGAATTTCCATGCCCAGATTTCACTGGGCTGCTGATTTTTCAAGATATCACTGTCGCTACGTTTCGCCACGTAATAACAAATTTTGGCTCTTCATATCTTGATTTTGATTCAAATAAATATAGTTCTTCATGTTTTTTTTGTGCTGATGCCTTCTTTTTCTTTTTCCTTTTTCATCAGCAGCTTTGAAGAATTCGACAGTTTCAAGTGATGTATCATGGTATCTGATTAAGCATGCTCGCTTTGATTAATTAATGTAAAAAAGTTGTGATTTTCTAACTTTTTACCTTACTTACATTGCTGCAATTATTCAAAAAGCTGCATTGATGCAAAGGATGAAGAAGCAGCTCCACTTGAGGCAGTGGAGTTGCTATGTTTGAAGAGTTCAAGCAGTGAGATGAAGAAACAGAATATTGTAGTTCCTGCACCACTTAATTCATCCAGAAACTACAAATATCGTATGGAACTTGAGATTCTGAGAAGCACGACGACGTTTCCATATATGTGTGTGTGAATATATGAAGAGAGGTTTTTAATAGTTCTATCCCTTTTCATTGACAGTGAGGCCGGATGATGATGATGGCCTATCAACATTGCCCAAAACCAAGAACTCTGTTTTCCAGTTTGAGGTTGGATTCCGTTTATAATCAGCTGAGGATAAAATTCTACGCTGAGGCGAAAATTGGCCTGTTTATAGTGATGTTTTGTCATTGCAGGAGGCTGTAAAGCTCAAACGTGGCGCAATAAATTGGAAAATGATGATGCAGAACAAGGAGATTGTAGCGCTTATCAAGCGTGGAAAACGGCTTCTTGCATAAGCATTTGGAGAATGTGGGAGCTCGAGTCGAATTAGTTTTAGGTGTTTATGGTTAATGTTCAACTTCACCCTGCAACTGTGTTTTTTATGACAACAATGGTTGTAAAGGAGATATGCACTGGTTTCTTTTGTAATCTGTGATGTATAACAATGTTTTTCACTTGCATCTAAGGTAGGAAATATATGCAATGAAAACGATGATTTGAAGTAGTAGATACATTAGAATCTAACAGTCAATGAATACTATTGTAATGAAAGTTTAACTGCAAAATGATGGTTGTACAAATTGTGGTCAAGATTAAAGAATCCAATGATGCTGAATTAGAATGAAATATACAAGAAAGCATGTAAAGAGCAGATTGTGAAAACTTCCCTCTCCAAAAATGGAAGAGAAAATCCTGTTAAACTAACTCAAACCTACAATGCAAACTTATCTATTCTTCTTGCATTTCATTCTTCACAGCATTCTCTAACCACGGGCCGGGCTTCTGAAACCGCCCATCTCAACCTTATCGATGTAAGAAAACTTCTTAATGGTAGCAAGTTCACGTATGATCTTCTCCTCTTCATCCTTGCTGTAAGTTACTCTTGCACCAGCCAAGTATCTCTTCCCTATTTCTGCCTCACTAGGCTCCGAATCCCAGCTTATGAAATCAGAAAGCGTGACAGTTGCTGTCATCTCTGCAGCAGAGCTCAGTCTTGGCGATGGTGTGGAAGAATCCTCGGACTGGCTCTGAGCAAGAGAGTTGGCATACAGAACATCCTTGATACGAGACATCACCGTGTTGGCCAAGCTTTCCAGCACCCTCGAATAGCTCTCCAAGATCGACAACCCTACATCCTAGTCACAACAAAACATCCCAACATAGTAAGCAACACATGTTAGGTTTCAACACAAAATGTGCTGTAAATAAAAACCGTACTTTATTGCACTGGATTTTGCTTATTTCAAGTGATGACTGAGGAATTCCTGGGAATTTCTGCTTGATTAGGAGTAGAACGGTCTGTGCTCGTTCCTCGAAGATCTCTCTCTTCTCCAAGCTTATAACCGCCCCCCAAGAAGACTTGGCATCTTTATGGATCATCTTCCTCCTCCATATCACAATGCAAGCCTCAATTCTGTTCTTCAAGTCAAGAATCTTGTGCTCTGATGGCAAGTCCAAGGCTGTGAGAAATTGCAACGGATCAAAGTGTTCATCGGTAATGCTTTTGTAGAGCGATTCACCAAGACTTTCTCTTCCATTCTACAAAATCATCAACCTGAAAATAATCAGTTTCTTGGCCAGGTTAATAACTTCATCAACAATGGATACATAAATAACATTATAGACCTTAGGTAGAGACTCAATGTAGCTCTCTGGGATCTCCATATCAGTGAGAGCTTGAGAATTTATGGCCATGGATGCTTTCAACACCTGATTTACTGCCTCCTTTTGCTTCTGCAGAAATCTGCGTGACTCTTCTGATAGTCCAGTCGGGGGAGCCTTGACAGTCGGTAGCCACCATTTGTCGTTCCTCTGCACCCCTCTCTCAGACTCATCCGCGTCTCTTGACACATACTTGAACTCTTGCTCCCCCTCGAAGTTGTCAAGGATGCCCTGCTCATCACCATTCCTTATATAAGGATTGCATAAACATAACAGAAACAGAAACAGAAACAGAAACAATTTCATCATCAGAAAAAATGGTTCAAGAATACTGTATGTTCTTACGACAAGCATCGTGTCAAGCTTGCGCAAGGCAGGGATGCTTAGAAGAAGGTCTCTCCGTTGCTGTGTCACCATAATCTCCATGTTTAAGCCATCCTTTGTTTTCTGTTGAGAAGGAACGAATTCGACTATATAATCCGTGATTGATACAAGCCAATTGATTTCCTTCTTCCATCTCTCCTTCCTAGTTTCAGACATTGGCTCTAACCTCGATTGTTCCCCAAAAACAGAAGCTGCAATGTGATAAATGATCATGATCATGATCATGACCATGTACATTTTAACAACTTCAAATTTATTATCTCATAATCTACCAAGACTACAAAATTAATTATAGGTTAATAACCCCTTTTTGGGAAGCTTAGTTACCAGCAAGATTGGTGATGGCATTGGACAAGGCCAATGCAGAAGAAACGCCCTTGCCACCGCCCGACATGTCTTCGCCGAGAAGCAACTTTGAAAATCTTTCCTTCATCAAATCTATTTCTAAACCAAATAAGAAGAAAATCCAGCAAAAGCATGAATCTCCCAAATTAGGAAACAAGAGATGTATATATGCAATAACAGATATTTACCTGAAGTTGGAGCCGCTTCGTTTGGTGGCCATGGAGGTTCAGCTGCAGAATATTCATTCTTGATTTGCATCTTGCCGGCGGCGGCCTCTCCTCCACTCCCGTTTTCTTGCTCAGCCTGTCGGACTGGATTCATATCAGGCATATTTTGTTAGAGGAATGAGAGAGAGAAGCAGAAATCAAGAGTTTACAGCAACAGGGAAAATGAAGCCACCGAAAAACCTCTTTGATTTCAACTGCCAAAGGGTTTTTTCCTATATTCTCTGGTTGACAAAACTAGAGATGATTCTTGGACCTATTTTTATTTATTCCTAAAAAATAAAAATATAATGGGACGTGGGATGCATGTATATATGGTAAACTGGTAAGAAAGAAAGAAATTAGCGGAATGAATAATGGAGAGAGAACTGCAATTTCAACGCCTTACAGAAAGCCCGGGAAACAGCATATATATAGTCAACCTAACTAATGTCAACATATGTTTTTTTTTTCTTCAACGCCTTAATTCAGTCGATTAAGAATTAGCAGATTTGGAACAAGAACCAATTATCGAATCTTAACAACTGCAATATTCGAATTTCACCCTATTTAAGATGACTCCTTATGAGTACTAGACAAAATCCTCATAAAACCGCTGGATATAAGGGGCTCCGGGAGGAGAGCTTCACCTTTTGAAACAAACATGTTTATTTTTGACAATTGAAGGCTGACAGTTGCAATATTCCTTTATTCCCAATAATGTTTTATCTTTTTTACTAAATGATTATTGATTTATTTGTCACATGATATATTTATGTCCTTAGAAGTTAAAATACACGTTATATGCACAAAAAGATATGATATTGAACACAATTTGAAGTTATCTTATATTCAAAAATATCTACACACACGATTTGGAGTCAAATCATTAAAAGGTTTGAATTAATTTGTGTAATAGAATTCATTATGTATTGCCATCACATAATTTTCGCTCATTTTAGGTTTGCTTGAAAGGAAAGTAAGGAAATACAATCCTAAATGAAATATTCACATTTATAAATTGGTAGTCAAAAAGATAGAAGGATCCGTTATGTAATATCGTTAAATTGGTAGTCAAAAAGATAGAAGGATCCGCTATGTAATATCGTGGAATATCATCATTCATTGACATTAGATTTCAAAAGAGAGAGAGTGGTGGAAAATTATCTCACACAAAATTTATTTATTAATTTATGACAATCATAAAATTTTAATTTACAATATATATATGAAATTTATAGATATTTAAATTCGAGGTCGATTACATTCTGTTTCATACGAATGTAAATTTAAACGCACGATGCTACATACGAGATCGACTACCTTCGTTTATTTGAGCGTTCTCTCTATGTAGATGAAGGGACCACCCCTCCCGATGACCTCGACAAAAAGCAGAACCATTCCTACATACGAGATCAAACTACCTTCGTTTATTTGAGCGTTCTCTATGTAGATGAAGGACCACCCTCCCGACGACCTCGGCAAAAAGCAGAACCATTCCTACATACGAGATCGGACTACCTTCGTTTATTTCAAGCCGTTCTCTCTATGTAGACGAGGGACCACCCTCCCGACGACCTCGGCAAAAAAGAACCCCTACCCGTGCGAGCGATTTCTTTCGAGCGGAATTTCTACGAGGACGAACTACTTCGCATATTACTCTTATTCAAATACAAAGTCAACAAGAAACCATTCTTATTAAATAAAAGATGTACGGTTACATTTTACGAGGCCAGGCGGATCGGAAAAGTCGAGCCAATCCCTAGAAAAATCGGAATTCAGCAGACTCATCTATACTAATCCTACCTCTACCTCGTCCTCGGTCTATATTACGGGCCGGCCGCCGCGACCTCGGTCACCAGCGATGAAGCTCTGCGAGCTCGGCCTCGGCCACTTGATGGCGCCCCGGTCTCGACGCATGGAGGGTCCACGACGTTCAAGGGCAATAGCACGCCTCTCTTGCGCGCCACTCCGGATCATCATAATTTGGTTCATTTATTCTAGGAGAAGCTCCGTGAGAAGAAGAGGCCTCTGATCCGTCAAGTATTTAAATCAATTTGTGGTTGTCGGCGATGTGATTTGTATATGCTCGAGCCTTTTTAATTCAACAGATCTTGCTCGTGAATTGCCGGGAGGTCCGACCATATTCGTGCTCGCATTCTAACAACGGCAGCAGCCTCGACAACCTGGCTTCAACTTCCGGATCGTCATCCCACCATTTGGTGGATAACCTCCTCGTACTCGGCATGCTCCTCGGCTATCACCTTGGCCTTCTCATGGCGACCTCGAACGCCTCCTCCAATTCCAAAAGGCGAGCACGAGCTCGTCACAGCTCTCCGAGCGGCTCTATGTGACATCGACTCCCGCATGCGTGACCAAGCTGCCGCCTTTATATGGAGGAGTTCGACCTCTTTCAACTCAAGAGCCCGCGATAGGTCTTGATTCGGTTCAACCAAGGAGAAGCATCAAGCATTTCGAGAGACAATGAATAAAAAAAAGATAAGTTTTTTTAACATAAACTTGTGATTTTATTAACATGCCCTTAGGCAAAAATCAATGTACATTTACATTCAAAAAAAAAAAAAAGGTGTGAAAAAGATGGGGGGATCAACTGACCCCTCCAGAAGCTTCGACCACATCCGCCGCCTCCGAAGCTGGATAGCCTCAGCCTCTTCCGCCCTATTTTCGGCCCGACCAGCTTCGGCCTCTTCGGGAACCACCGAACCTCGGCGCCTCAAGCATCACCGCCTCCCCGACCCTTTGCATGATCGGACAATAAAGCGGTCGGGGATCCCGATCCACGGACAAAGCGCCAGACTCGCGGACAAAAGAAGGAGGAGGCAAGGTTCTGCAGCACGGGAAGCTCCTTCAGGCCGCGGACGAGCACATCAAAATAGGCCCGTCTCAGGACATCATCCTCGGTCTCCTCGTACCCATACTTGGCTTTGTCCAGGTCCGGGTAGTCCTCGGCGACCTCTTCGATTGCATCCGAGACGGCGCGCTTGTTAAGCACCTCAGCCCCGTCCGAAACCATCCCGGGCTTCGCCGACATGAACAACCTCTCATAAAGCGCGGCGTTTCTCCCTGAGAGCTCGCCATGTCCGCCTCCCGACGGCGAGCCTGTCCCACCTCAGCCTTTATCAAGGCAACCTCGGCCTTCGCCACCTCGGCCCTGCCGCCTCCTCCGCCATAGCTACCTCCGCCGACCTGGCCCTTGCCGCCTCAATGGCCGTAGCATCCGCCGCTTTTTGTTTGACGAGGTCCGGATCTTAGCCTCGGCCTCGGAGAAATGTAGAAGCAAAGTGATAAGAGATATTGCGTATCAAGGAAGACATTCCCCTAATATGCACTTTATCGGGAATCAACCGTTGCTAATTTAATGCGCATTAAATGCGTATCCGCGTCCGGTACTCAAGAACGGCAGAAAATCCGTCTTGACCTCGACTTAACGCCGTCGGTGAAGCCGGCAAGAAGAACGCTTAACGCCCGTCGGGTGAAGCGGTCGAAGACCTCGCTTAACGCCTCGTCGGTGAAGCGATCGAAGACCTCGGCTTAAGGCCTCGTCGGGTTAAGCCGGCAAGAAGACCTCGCTTAACGCCCGTCGGGTAAAGCATGTCGAAGACTTGATGGCGCCGTCGGTGAAGCCGGTCAGAGATCTCGCTTAACGCCTCGTTAGGTGAAGCCGATCATAAGACCTCGGCATAACGCCTCGTTGCGAAGCCGGGACACCTCGCCGTAGAGATACAAACAAAATTCGATTTACTATATAATATGATAATATGTATCGTAGTTAATATAAATGCGATGTCTATAAAATTTGAATTATCAATTCTTGTTTAAAATATATTAGCAATAAGTAAATTATCAAATATATGATACATGTAAGAAAGGGTTTGTAGATACGATATCATGATAGTTCGTGATAATATAATTATGTATTATTAGTTTGTACTTTGTACACATAATTGATCGATCTTAATTTCGTTAGGGAATTAAATGCGCAATGAACACAGAGAATTAACGTGGTTCGATCTTTAAAATAGATCTACGTCCACGGAGCAAGAGAGAGTATATGTGTATTGAGAGTGTGAAAGCGATTACAAAGAGAGTAGTTCCCCTTTTCCGTCTAATCTAGTCTCTATTTATACACAATGATATTGAGTTCGACTCTAATACAAAGTCTTCACTTATAAGGATTCTTTTAGATATGCATCCAAGATTCCTTTAGATATCCGAATCTTCTACGTCTCCACTTGTGAGATTTGAGTTGTAGTTGGTTTAAGAGTCTTCCTGGGCCGAACTATCGTAGGCCGAGCTTGATGTCTGGGCCAATTTATATTGGGCCCGATGCTTGGGCCTAGTGTTTAGGCCGTATCCTATCATATCCCTCCCCCCCCAAAAAAAGACGTAGAAGTGAGGTCGTGATGGATGGGGGATAGTGGTTTGCTGGAGTTCGCGATCTGGCGAAGTGGATCGCGATTCGGCCCAATCGATCAAGTCGAATACTTTCCGTCCGCCGAGGTCTTATGCCGAGCTTAAATGTCGCCGCTTCACCCATCGAGGCGTTATGCCGAAGTCGCATTTTGCTTGGCTTCTCCTTGCCGAGGCGTTATGCCGAAGTCGTATGTTGCTTGGCTTCACCTTACCGAGCGTTATGTCGAGGTCGTATGTTGCTTGGCCTCACCTTGCCGAGGCGTTATGCCGAAGTCGTATGTTGCTTGGCTTCACCTTACCGAGGCGTTATGCCGAAGTCATATGTACGGCGTTATGGTTGAATGTGTAGCGTCGTGACGAGGTCGAACACGGGGTGTCCTGCCGATGTTGAATACGGGATATGTCGTGCATTTAATGCGGACAGAGGTTGGGTTCCCGATAAAGTGCATAATGGGGGAATAACTTCCATGATATACCTTTCTTCATTTCACTTTATTCGCTTCTTCGTTTCAAATCCTTAAACTCTCTGATTCCGAAAAGTGTTCAACTGTCGCCATTGCTTTCTCGCAGAGCTTAGTGCCATCTTCCTCGATTTCGTATACAAAATCAGTAAGTTCTTATGGCTTCTTCTTCTCCCTCATCTTATGAGTCTCACGGCCCTGAAGGCCGTATCGTGTCAGTGTCACCACCGGATTCTCCGGTGGATGTAGCAGTTTTCTCCCTTGAATCTGTTTTTCCTTTTGAGCGTAGATTATATTTTCCCCCTTTGGTTGATTTTGGTAGGGTTTCGTCTTTACCTTCCATTCTAGAAGCTCCTGAAATATTAGAGCTTGCATCTAGTTTTCTTATCCCGAAATCTTTCGAGTTGGTTGCTCCCCGGTCGGAGGATAGGGCTAGCGCTCCTCCGGATGATTTTGTCACGGTCTACGAGGATAGCCTGAAGTGCGGTCTTCGTCTTCCTTATCCACCTGTTTACGTCGAGTTGCAACAGTTGTTCGCCATTCCCATAGCCCAAATAACGCCAAATTCCTTTCGGTATTTGACGGGCCTCGGTGTCTATGCATTTTGGCATAATTTTCCTTTGACCTTGGTGCTTGTCCTTAGATTTTTTTCAATTTAAATCTAGCGCGGGGTGGTATTATTTATCACCTCGTCGTAACTTCAAAATAAAGACGAAATCCAAAATCTCAAACTGGCAGAAGAAGTACTTTTTTTATCGTTTTCCTGAGTCCTTCCAGTTCGCTTGAATCGCGAGAAGTTGGCCGAGGCGTCCACTGATCATAATTTCGGTAGCGTAGAGGAGTCTTTGGATCGGATTGGCCTGGTTGACGAAGTCTTCACCGAGGACGATCTTGCTGCGGCGGGGCTGAGCCCTTGTGATCCTGTCACCGCGGTGGAGTCGGTGAAGGGTGAGCCCCCTTTTCTTCTTTCTTCTTTCACCTCGTTGTTTTATCTTTCATGCTAACTTGAGTTTATTATTTTTTTGCAGTGAACTTCGTCAAAGATAAGAAGAGGAAGAGGTCGGGTTCTGATCCCAAACCTTCCACCTTGGCACCGAAGGGTATTACCGAGGCCTCTTCCGAGAGGGCTGAGGTTGGAGGGAGGTCGCCTTCGCCTGTGCCCGCCCCGTCTCCTTTGGTCGCCCCACGCCCCAATAAGGGAAAGCGTGTGGCTTCTCCCGCCGACGATGATGATTGCACAATCATCGGCAGTCAGGTCGCGCGTCGATCCTTTCCCGAGGTAAAAACTTCTTTGTTTGCACGTTTCTAGGTAATATATTGATGTGTTAGCTGACGTTGATTTTTACGTGTAGGGGACCGAGCACATGAAGGCCGAGCTCAACAGGGTGTCTGCGATGTCCGCCCAAGTGGTGGACTTTTTGAATGACGCTCTGGATCAATTCGGTCAGGTGGCTCAGTATTCTCGGGAGTTGGAGGAGAAGAACACCCTTCTTTCCCAAGACGTGGCCGAGGCCGAGGCTAAGGCTCGGGATGCGGCGAGGAGGGAAGCCGAGGCTCTGGAGATAGCGAGGGCTGCGAAGGCAGCCAAGGCGGTGAAGGCAACCGAGGTGGAGGTGTTGAAGGCCGAGATCGAGGCGACCAGGGTGGTGCAAACGAGGCGGCGGTGCTGAAGGCCGAGGTTGAGGCTGCCAGGCGTCGGGAGGCTGAGGCGGCGGGCTCGCAAGGAGAGCTTCTCCGCGCTTTCGCGGTGACTTGTCTGGGAGGTTCTCCGAGCTGGCCGGCGATCTGGCCGAGATCCTCAACAAGCATGTGGTAGCGACCACGCTCGATGAAGTCGTCGAGGATTACCCGCAGTTGGATAAATCCAAGTACGAGTATGAGGTGACGGAGAACGAGACGTTGCTGCGATCCTATGCCGAGGTCCTTGCTGCCGGCTTGGAGAGCATGCCTGTGCTGGAGAGCCTGACCTCTTCCGCAACGTTGCTGACCCCCGATTTGGTTCGGGCTTGCTCGGTGGACCGGGATGCCACTCTTGAAGCCTTGATAGCTGATATGGCCAAGAAGCCGAGGACAGCAGTGGCGGCCGAGGTCACGGAGGAAGCAAAGGCGGCGTCGGCGAAGTGGCTGACGGTTCCGGAGCCCGGGATGAGGCCGAGGCCGTTGAGCGGACAGTGGTTCTTTGGAGGGTCAATTGATCTTTTTTTTGTAAATGTATATGTACATCGTCATTTCTGCCTTGGTGACTTTAATAAAATTTCTCGTTCTAGAAAATTTGTCTTTTGTCTTTGTCTCCGCCTTCTCCGAATTTTTGATGTATCTCCATGGTTGGATCAAATCAAAACGCTGACTCTGCCTCGAATCTAAAGAGGTCGAGGTCCTGCACCTGGAGGGTAAACTTGGCCATGTGCATGAGGAGGCCGACGTCAAGTTCAGGACTTCACAAGAGAAGTTTGACGAGCTTCAAGCTCGATTCTTGGAGTTGGAGGAGAAGCTCGAGATTGCGGAGGATAAGGCCAAGTCAGTCGTCGAGGAACATGCTGAATACGAGGCGGTTATCCGCCGAGGTGGTGGAATGACCATCTCCGATGCCGAGGCTAAAGTTTCCGAGCTCGTAGCCCGCTGCTCGAGGTATAGACAAGAGTACGGTCAGAACTCCTGGCAATTTCAGGAGCAATATGCGGACCTGAAGAAGATAGGTGGCTTGTACAAGACCGTAGTAGTTCGTCATCCTCTCCTCGAGCAGGTGCTTCGTTCGATGACCGAGGCTTCTTCATCTGCCGAAGCTCCTCCTCCTACCGAGGCTCCTTCTTGTCTTCCGACGACGTGGAGTGTTGAAGACACTTCTCTTGACTTCTTTATGCAAGACCGACGTCGCCCATCGAGAAGCCGAGGTCGTGTGTCATCGAGCGGCCGAGGTCGTTTGGCGAGGCAAAGAGGTCGAGCTGGCCGAACTCCTGGCGTCGATCGAGGACGAGGCAGAGGCAGGGATAGGGTTAGCATAGATGAGCTGTTGAACCCTGACTTCGCTAGGGATTGGCTTAGCTTTTCCCAGCCTCCTGGACCTTCATCGTCCTCGTAATGTATGTGTTATACACTGGAAATAAGTATGAATATTTCTTCTTGTGTTGAAAATGCTGTATACATTTCGTCCTCGTAGTCAAACGAAGGTAGTTCGTCCTCGTATTAAACGGAGGTAATTCATCCTCGAAATAAACGAAGGTAGTTCATCCTCGTATTAAATGAAGGTAATTCATCCTCAAAATAAACGAAGGTATAGGTTCTATTTTTGGCAAGAAATATCGCTAGGGGTGGTCCCCTCTTCCTCGAAATAAACGAAGGTATAGGTTCCTTATTTGTCGAGTTTTATCGATAGGGGTGGTCCCCTCACGCGCGTTTATTTCGTCCTCCGAAGAGGTTATTTCGTCCTCCGAAGAAGGTATAGTTCGTCCTCCGAAGATGGTATAGTCCCTCCGGAGAGGTTATTTCATCCTCCGAAGAAGGTATAGTGTTATGGGGAAGATGTGTTATGCATAAGTGACAAATTAAATATGCAATAAAAATATTTTATTAATAAAATGCGACGTAAAAAGACAAAGACACCACCGTACAGACTCAAAAAATGACGTAACAACAGAAAAAGACACGACTGTACAGACTCAACCTATGACACTTATGCAAAATATCTCTTGAGATGAATGATATGCCACGTGTTGGGTATTTGCTCACCGGATATATGGGCGAGCTTATATGAACCTTTTCCGAGGACTTTTCAACCGATGCACGCCCTTCCCATGTGGCTTCCGGTTTGCGAGCTTTACGGCTTTACTGACTTCGTTGTTCCGAAGTACGAGGTCGCCTACTTGGAATTATCGGTATTTGACACGCTGGTTGTAATACCGAGCTACTTGTTGCTTGTACCGAGCTTCCTTAATGTAGGCGAGCTTTCTCTTTCTTCAAGCAGATCCAGGTCAGTTCGTAGATTCTCCCATTTGCTTGGTGAGAAGTGGATGACGCGCGGGCTCGGCATAACGATCTCTGCAGGATTATCGCTAGGTTCCATACACCAAACCGTAGGGTGTTTCTTCGCTCGATGTCCGAGGTGTTGTATGCAGACGACCATAAGACTGCGGAAAATTTTCACCAATCGCCTTGACTCGGTCGAGGCGAGTTTTGAGTCCTTTACGATTGTCTGTTGGTGACTTGGTTTGACCATTTGCTTGAGGATGGGCCACCGAGGTGAATTTTATGGATCCAAGCTCTTGACACCACTCTTTCAATACCTTATCCGTGAACTGTGTCCGTTGTCGAAATGAGGATATGAGGGATGCCGAGCGACACACGATGTTTTTCCGCACGAAGTTGAGGGCTTTTTGCTTGTGATTTTCACCAATGGTTTGGCTTCCACCCACTTTGTGAAGTAGTCGATCGCGACAATCGTGAATTGAACCGCCCGGAGCTTTGCGAGAAAGGGCCTACGATATCAATCCCCATTGTATGAATGGCAAGGGCTTTGCATGCTCATGAGGTCGGTTTGAGGTAGCCTCGCACGCTTCCATGAATTTGGCACTTGGACACTTCTTCACGAGGTCAATTGAGTCTTGGAACATTGTTGGCCAATAATATCCCCATCGCATGACTTTCTTCGATAAGGCGCGGGGCCCGATGTGGCTTCCACATGATCCCTTGTGTACTTATCGTAGTACATAATCAGCTCGGTTCGGACCCTAACACCTTAGGAGAGGCTGTAGGTATAATTTTCTGTAGAGAATTCCCTGCTCGAGTATATACCACAGAGATTTGCTCAAGACTATCCTAGCCTCGAGCCTGTCATGGGGCGTTCGCCCTTCTCCAAATATGTTTGGATGGGGGTCATCCAATTAGGTTCCTCGTCCGAGACTACGTTGACTTTGACCTCGGCATCGTCTATGCTTCTGCTCTGGACTTCTTCTACTGGCGGGTGTAGGGAAAACTGATTTTGACCCTCTCCCGAGGATCTATCTTGGATGTTTAATTCACCATACATTGATTATATTCCTAGCATGTGTCTATATAATTAATTGCAACACGTAGGGGTTTTCTCGTGTTTACCTTTGAATCTATCGGGGATGAACGAGATGAACGGATCGAGACTCGTGCTTTGATCTTCTGGACTGTATCCCGGTTGCCCAATCTCCAACGTCGAGTGAGGACGATCTATGGAGAATACTACAAGAAATCACCCTCAAACCCTAGCAATTTTCGAGAATCACTCTATACATATAACCTAGACACCCAGTAACAAGTCAAAGTGATGGTCAAGAATAAAACTCATACTCACCTATTACCTTATCGAGGTTTAGATCATCGAACATAAATTAATTTATAAACAAGTCACCGAGATCTTGGTTCTTCATGACTTAGAAATTACGAATCCCGTATTTAAGATAGAAGAACTCATCTTAGCATTCGTGATCCATCAATACGTGAGCTCCTTAAGGGGCGTCATCAGACGCGTCAAAGATAACTAGCATGACAACCAAGTCAAGTCATTGGATTAGAACATTATCTATAGTGATGGCAGAACTCATACTCACCTAATACCGACAACTCGTCCTCAAGTTGTCTCACGGTGTGAAACTTTTATATCTCATTCATCAAAGATAGACAAGCAATCAAGTCAAGTCTTGACCAATCATACGACACTCAAGTTGTCTCGTGATCTCTACACACCGTATGATCTAACTTATATATGAGATAAGGGACACGATATATGCAATCAAGTATTCAATTCGGATAGGAGATTGTAATAGTGGTAACAGAAACATTGTATACAAGCTCAACCAAAGCGCTTTCAAGATACAAACCAACAATGGGCTCGTTGACGACGAGGCCAGTTTGCTTAAAGTGTCAGCTCGGCTATTTTGCTCCCTTGGGATGCGAACCAACTGAAAGTATGAGAAAGATTATTGCAAGCTTTTAGCTTTTTCAAGGTATTTCTTCATCATGTTGCCTTTTGCTTCGTACTTTCCCAGCATGTGGCTCACTATAACCTGAGAATCACTGTGGACTTGCACGGCTCGTATCTGGAGACTTTGAGCTAGGCGAAGTCCTGCGATGAAGGCTTCGTATTCCACTTCGTTATTCGTATTTTTGATTGTGAACCGAAGTGCGTAGGCTATCTCTTGTCCATCTGGACTTATGAGTAAGATGCCTGCCCCACTGCCCGTTTTTCCCGAAGCTCCATCCATATAGATTTTACAACAATCTTCAGATGGTTCCTTTATGAGTTCGGTTTCGGCGTTGTCTGGAATCGGCTTGGCGGGTTTCGGCTTTTCTGCGAAGTTAGCCTCGACAAGGAAGTCTGCTAAGGCCTGACCCTTGATGGCTTGACGAGGGCAGAAAGATATAGCGTGTTCGCCCAATTCAATTGCCCACTTCGCAATTCTCCCTGAAGCTTCTGGCTTCGTCAATACTTGCCGAAGTGGATGATCGGTGAGAACCTGTATGGGATGTGCGTGGAAGTATGGACGCAGTCTCCTTGCAGCATTTACTAATGCCAAGGCGAGCTTCTCCAGGTCGATACCACATTTCGCCCTTTAGTGCTCGGTGATAAAATATCAGTGAGTCGACATCCGCCTTCTCGCACTGTAATCGCACTTATGGTTTCGTCCGAGGTGGCGAGGTGTAGGAAAGTACCTCTACTTCTTTCGGGACGGATAAAGTGGGAGTTTGGCGAGGTAGTTCTTGAGATCTTGAAGGTCGACTTGTGTTTATCATCCCGGAGAACTCCGAGCCTTTTGAGTATTTTGAAAAGGGAGCGCTTATCCGCGCTTTTGAAAGAAAGCGGCTTAGTGCGGCTATGCATCCGTCAATCTATGTACGTCATGGATGGTCTTCGCATTTTCATCTCCAAAATGGTTTGAACCTTTGACGGTTGGCTTTTAATCCTTCTTGTGAGACCCAAAGACCCCAAAATTTGCTAGACCGAGCTGCGAATGTACACTTACGAGGATTTAGCTTTAGGTTTACCTTCAAGTAAGTCGAGGACGATCCCGAGGTCGGCAACACATGTGGCTTCCTCTTTACTCTCGACGACGATGTCATCTACGTATACTTCCACATTCTGACCTATGTAGGGCTGAAATATCTTGTCCACCATTCTTTGATAAGTGCACCCTGCATTCTTGAGTCCGAAGGGCATCTTCTTATATGCAAAGACTCCAAAGTCCGTTATGAAGCTTGTTTTGGATGCATCCCCGTCACCATCAACACTTGGTGATATCCTCATATAAATCCAAAAGTGAAGACTTCGTATCCCACCGGCGCCAACCTTTTGTCGATATTTGGAAGGGGTATGATCCTTTGGGCAATGTTTATTGAGATCGGTGTAGTCGATGCACATTCGCCATCCCCATCCTCCTTTTTTGACCATCACCAGGTTGACTATCTAGGTCGGATACTTGACTTCGAACAATATACAAGCTTTTAATAATTGATTCACCTCGTCATGGATGACCTGATTCCTTTCAGCTGCAAAAATCCGTTGCTTTTGCCGAACTGGTTTTACACTCGGGTCAATATTGAGCCGATGAGTGATAATACTTGGCGAGACCCCGGTCATGTCGAGGGGTGACCAAGCAAACACGTCTCTGAATTCCCTTAGGAGTTGGATGATTTGTTTTTTTAATTGAGGTTCCTCGGTAGAACCTACTTTGACGACCTTGAGTGGCTCGTCTTCATACAGTGCGACCTCCTCATCGGGCATCGTCTGGGACGGGCGACGCCTTTCCCGCCCAACTCATCGGGTTTCTTTAATTGCTATGCTTATGGGTGCCGGGTCAAGTCCTGCGCCTCTTAGGCGACTGCATGCATTCTTTGGCCCGCTTCGATCTCCCGGATCACGGCTACCCTCCTTTTGTGGGAATCTTCATTGTCGATGGTACGTTGAGCATACCGCCTCATCTGCTTAGCCGCCTCGCCCGAAGATGATGTTATACGGCGAGTAGGCCTTTACCACGAAGAACTGTACCACCTTGGTGGACCTCGTCGGTGCTCTTCCCACCGTGACGGTAGTTCGATTATTCCTTCCGCGTCTCTTCCGCACAAAGCTTGGAGTGGTAGCGGAGCTGGTGCGGCGTGCCTCCTCAACTCCTAACTTGTCGAAGCATTCCTGAAGATGATGCTTCGATGCACCACCGCCGATGTACACGTTTTACCGACTTGTTGGCGACCACTTTGCTGGATCACCATCGCATCCGGTGGGGTACTACGCCTGTACGGGTCGTCCTCGGAGAAGGTGATTGCCTCATCCATTTTAAACCTCTTGTTTCTGTGTTATTTGGTATGGGGACTTGGGCCTCACTTTAAGAGAGGACTTTGTAACTCCGCGAGGAGTCCCGTGATGGTGGAGATGATCCCGTCGTATTGGGGCTCGTCATCTCCTCTTCGTCGATGTCGCGCCTGTTTTCTTGTGAGGGCAGTTTCCCTCCTCTCTTGCTTCCTCTTCTTCCGACCTCGGTGGGGCTTTGTCTTGATCGACCACCGGCGGCCACCGCTTGGTACTTCTTTGGGACTCGTCCGTACTAAATTTTCGATGTCTATCATGAGGTCTCTGCATTCTTGATGTCGTGCCCATAATCCTCATGGAAGGAGTGATTTGTCCTTGGATCGGCGCTTTGACCCCCCTGTCATTGGTCGAGGCTTCTCGAACATGTTCATGTGGAGCTCGTAGATCTCCGCCTCGACTTCTTCAATGGTGTATCTTGGGGTCGCCCGGGTTATTCTGGGGCCCGAGCTCAGACTCTATTGGGTGACGATCCTTTCCAAGGCACTTCGTCGGCCTTGGTTTCGGTCTCCTCGGCCATCTTCTTTCCTCCCTTTGTCAGAGGGCTCCACCTTTTCTGCTTCGCGCTTTTTTTTATCAGCGTCGTCCGCTTTGGCGAACCGGTCTGCTATGCGCCACAGTTCGGCAAAGACGAGGTTCGTACTTGATAATCTCTTTGTATAGGGCCCCTGACAAGATGCCGTTTTGGAAGGCCGAGATGATGAGGAGATCGTTTACGTCTTCGACTTTCAGGCTCTCCTTATTGAACCTGGTCATAAAGTCACTAATGGACTCGTTTCGGCCTTGCCTCACTGTGAGGAGATGTGCCGATGTCGTTTTGGACTCGGCCTTTTGGAAGAACCCTCGATGAAAGGCTTCCATCAGGTCGCGGTATGATCCGATACTCCCGGAAGGTAAACTATCGAACCACCGGCGGGCGTTGTCGACTAGTAATTTCGGGAAGAGTTTGCACATATGGATGGTGTTGAGGCGTTGGTTGATCATATTATACTGGAATTGTGAGAGGAAGTTTTGCGGATCCCTCAGTCCGTCATAGGGGGCGATGCTCGGCACCTTGTACTTTTCCGAGAGGAGTGTTGAGTATTTCGTTTGAGAACGGGGTAATTATTTTCCCGTATCCATCGAACCCGCCTTCCGGGGAGTGAGGCGGAGTTCGTCGATCGAACTCGTTTTGATGACGGGGGCCGACCTCGCGGTGATCACGACGTCCTATCCCGCGCTGTTCGTCCCTTGCACGGTTGGTTTGGGCCCCAACCCGTGTAGAGGTATGAGCGCCTATCATCCGGAGGCTGGGGGATTCACCTCGCTGTGCTGCCTCGTGCCTTGACGAGGCTTCGGCGTCCCTATCTTCGTGATGGTGCCGACCTTGCTCTCGGCTGAGGTACTGGAGGAAGCTTTCCTTGTTCTTTTCAAGAAATCCTTTAACTGCCTCGTCAAGGCTTATCTGCTGAGCTGGAGGTTCCTCTTGGCTGCTGTTGCGGCCTCCCTCGCTATTATACTCTGCTTCTTCATGTAGGATAGGATGGTCTTGCTCGTCAAGGCTTTGGACATGCCCTTCGGGGGTCGGTTCTCTGATCGGGCTTTTCCCAAGCCGAGCTCGGCGCGTCCTGCCGCCTTTGTTGTTACCGATAGCGGCTCTGGATGTGAGACTTCTGGTATTCATCGTCGTGATAGATTCCCTGTAAACAAAGGTTGACCGAAAATACAAAATTTCGTTTCCCACAAACGGCGCCTGTGATCGATCTTAATTTCGTTAGGGAATTAAATGCGCAATGAACACAAAGAATTAACGTGGTTCGATCTTTAAAATAGATCTACGTCCACGGAGCAAGAGAGAGTATATGTGTATTGAGAGTGTGAAAGCGATTACAAAGAGAGTAGTTCCCCTTTTCCGTCTAATCTAGCCTCTATTTATACACAATGATATTGAGTTCGACTCTAATACAAAGTCTTCACTTATAAGGATTCTTTTAGATATGCATCCAAGATTCCTTTAGATATCCGAATCTTCTACGTCTCCACTTGTGAGATTTGAGTTATAGTTGGTTTAGGAGTCTTCCTGGGCCGAACTCTTGTAGGCCGAGCTTGATGTCTGGGCCAATTTATATTGGGCCCGGTGCTTGGGCCTAGTGTTTGGGCCGTATACTATCAATAATATTAAAGCATATTTAGAGTTGATAAAGATATATAATGAATTAGTTGAGATAATATAATAATATAAGGGCACGTTTGCTTGCCCATTAGCCTTCTTAAGCCATTAGCTTTTTACTTCGTCCCAAGAATCGATCAGCAAAGCGGCACAAGGGAGATACAATTAGGGTTCCTTATACGGGTATCTGTTTTCGGTTAATCGAGAATCAAAATCGAAAAAGTCGGTTATCGGGTATCAGTTATCCCCTTGAAGTGAATTTCGGTTATCGAGTATAACCGATTAATCGACGGTTGTACTCGATTAATCGAAATTAATATATATAATTATTAAATAATTTTTTAATTTAATATTATAATTTCGGTAATATTTGAAATAATCTCGGTTATTTTTTTTATTTTTTTTCAGTTAACCACTAACCGAACTGACTAACTAATCAGTGTCGGTTTCGATTAGCTATTTTTATCCATCTCGATTTCAGTTAACCGAAACCAAACCAAATCTTCCCCCTAGATACAATGCCCCTTCGCACTTTATGTCTTCACTCTCATTTTCTTGTGAAGTAACACAAAGTAAATGACACAATATTTCGAAAAAGAAACAAAAGTTGTTAAAATCTCAAAATATTGGACCAAGTGTACTTCTGGCTGCTGTTTGCCATGTGACACAACACAATGCAATTTGCTGTTTCTTCAATCTCTTGCCAATCTTGATCTTCAACTTAAACATCTTCACTCTCAACCATGACGGCCTTCTTCGACCATCAGCCTTCTGCTGAGCCTTGTAGACCAAGAACTGCGCCTGTCGATGCTTCACTTCTTCAAGATCTTCATTCTCAACTTTGAATAAGCAAATGGTCTGTTTAGAAGAGAGCCATTTCTTCTCTGGCAAGATCAAGAAATGAAGGGGCAACTCCTATAGGAAATTTTTGTTAGAATGAATCAAGCAGTTAGTACAACAGAACTCTCTACATCTCAATGTTCTGTCTGGATATATACAGATTATAGTCTGATAAAAAAATTTAAGACCACTATAAATTATTGCATAATTTCTATAATCAAATCAGCTACTATTTCACTCAAAACTTGCTCTTCTACATCACGCATCGCTTCATCAACTGCTTCCATTGTATATCCCTTCCTCCAACCCGAATCCCAAGCACCAGTCACCTCTTCATTCCGCCATAGATCTCTATCCAGCATCGGGTATATGCTGTCTGCAAGAACTACATCACCAAAAGATCTACTATAGTTTTGTAAATCTTCTATGGTATCAGATATCTCCTCTAGCAACTGCTCCACAGATAAATGGTATTTCGGCCTTCTCAAGAGGTTTAGTGACCATGGATTTCTTGTGCTCCTGCAGCTCAGGCTCTTACGCTCTAGTATTTCTCTTGCACAGTCAAGGAGAAGAGAATTGTCAAGAACTTCACTATCAGGTAAACAATCTGTTTGGAAGAGTGTGGAGTCATGAGTCCCTGTGTCGAAGAGCTCCTCTATATGATTGAGAAAGGAAACACTGCTTAGAAGTAAATATCTTGAGTTCATTGTGCTTTTGTAGCCTTTGAACCGGTCTGATTCGAAACTTGGAATGCAACTGTCTGATTCAATATGATCGGAATCATCCTTGGTCATTAGCCCTGAAGCATCACTAGGAGAACTTGCTGGATCCGTTGAATTATCTGTATTGAATAGAGAATCACTATTTATCATACAAAACTATTGAGTTTAGATGAATCAGAAAAATCATTGCATCTATTTGTAAATCAACCATCATATTTTTCTCTAAACTAGTAAACTTCGTGTTTCAACTGTACAGAGTTGCCACTTTCTAAATAGTGTGACAGATTTACATAAATTGATTTACATAAATGTTATTAAGGATATGATTAGTTGCTTATACAGCAGATGGCATCATATGATTTTCAGAATAATCAAGGATGGTCCTCTAAAATATAACAAAACACAGTACTAACCAAGAAAGAAGTTAGCTAATGGTTGTTAACAAAAATCCCATTGATTGGATAGTAATTTACCAGACATATAATAAGCTTTAGCCACTTCCTCAATAATTTGTTCTGGTTCTGTATTTTTCACCGAAGACTCGTCGATGATAGTTTCAGTATTGATTGCAAAATTTCCTTCACTTTGTGAATTTTCAACCTGCGTTATGATGTTAGCTTAGTATACCAAGAAGAATAGCATAATCTCAGAATTTAGCTAAGATGGAAACAAAATACTTCCACTATATATAGACTACAAAATTTCATAGATATATATAACTAAGATAAGACACTAAAACTTCCATGAATAAAAGATGGACTTACTCGAGCTGATGAGGGCTTGCTGGTGGATTCACCTCTCCGTGGGCTCTTCTTTGGAGAAGCGTGATTAAGAGATGTTCGTTTCGTGCCTTTATCCGTGGCTGCAACCTTTCCTCTTGCAATCTGACTTTTGGAGACATTGTTTTCTCTCACAGTCTTGCTATGCTTCAATGCAGCAATTTTGGCCAAGTCTTGAGTCTTACCATCTTTTGTATCTGCAGGTTTCCTTATTTTAGGAGCTTCTTTCTTCTGCATTTGTGGAAGCAGAGGCTTTGATTGGTTCATCTTCGTCGTGGAAACTCTATTTAATGCCGCTTTCTTGACTGGCCTCACTCGAACTTTGCCTTCCCTGCTTCCATCAAGCTTCTGTTTTGAAGGAGATTTCTCATTTGCCTTCAATTGTGGAAACTCTGCCCTCATCTTTCTTGGCATTTGTTCTCCTTCATTGATGCAGTGAGGCTCTTGATCACGATCACCACGGCCACGTAGAGGCCTCATGATCACAATTGGTGGGCTATCAGCATCCATGTCTTTCCTCAAGAACAATGCATTTGAATGATACTTGCAATCATCGGAATCCTTTCTCCCCAAAATCCCTTTAAACTGCATTGTCTCGATGATTTCTTCTAGAGTTCTTCTCTCTCTAACTTCCTTCTCCACCATAAACTGAGGCTTCTTAGGCCTAGGCGGATCAATGTCAAGCAAAGGGTTTCTCCTATATGGAACCCTCTCCGCGCAATCCGCTGCTCTTGATGGTGGCACTTCCTCCAGCCCCATGAGCTTCGCGATCAAGTTGGAGGGGGCCTTCGTCTTCTCATGCCGAATGCTGGAAGATGGCGAACCGCCCGAGGAATGAAAGTGGAGCAACGACGATGTCTGGCTCGAGCTAGAAGATGGCAAGTCCACACACAATTCAGAGTGTTTCCTATCACTTTCCTTGGGCAAAAGATTCTGCCTAGCGAAGCTCTCCCTGATCACATCCCTCAGCTCATCATAGCAATCTCTCGATGCAGAAACTCTTGGTTTCTCATCATTGCCAAATAAATCAATAGGCCTCTTCCCATTGTGCTTGCCGGCGATGAAGCCGGAGGCCTTCTCCAATTTTCCTAGCATGACTAGAGACTCGTGCAGATGCAGAGCGCCTCTCAGTAAGTCGGCGGCGATGTGCTCCGACGGCCTATCGACCACTTGGTTAAGCCTCTCTACACCTCTAGAAACCTCCATCACTTGGAAACTTAAGTCCTCTTTCTCTTCATCGTGTGATGTTGACGCTTTCTTGATTTTTTGTTCGGTTTTCTTGGATTTTCTGATTGTTTTACAGTCGGCGACGCCTTTGGGGTCGTCACACGTGACGAAGGATCGATAAACAGCGGATCTTAAGCTGTCTTGAGGCATATTTCTGAGCTGCAATTTTGTGAATTGAAAGAGTCAAATTTTGCAACACTGTAAATTGCCGTCCAAACATGGAAGAAAGAGACAAGAACAAAGCTTTATTTAAATCTTCTAATTGAGATTTTGATGCTTTCGAATAATGTCAAAACTGAACTGAAAACTTGTTTTTTTCCAGAGAGAGAGAGGGAATCTTTGCGGTTGATACCTGTAGGGCCTTGGATCAACCGAATTCTTCTCAGCACTTCAACATCTGTGTAAAATCCATTTTCTGGAGCATCAAAAAACAGCAAGAAATGATGCCTAGAAACAATCTTGAAAAGCCATACACCTTTGTCAATGTGAAGAAAGCGAGAAAGTGAGAGAGACTGATCAACGATTTTCAGTTAAGGGTCACCGGCATTGTAGATTGGGTTTTAATGAGAGACCTGAGATCCACGCAAACCATAGTTATGGCAAATGTGGGTGGCGAAATCTTGGGACTTTTCTTTCTTCTTTCTAGTGTTCACAAATCAATTTAATTTTGATTAATACACAGTTTTTGTTTGTGGGAGAATCTTTCCTCGGTTTTTGAATAATGGGGATCTGTTTTCATTTAATTGCATTGTTTAGTACCACATTATGCAACGAGTGAATAGTTTAGGTAGTAATCAATAATTGGAGCAGCAGATGATGTTTTGTCATATTTGGAAATTGAGTGTTACCAAAAGGCCAAATTTACTTCAATGGTAGGGGGGCCTTTGTTATTTTCTTTTTTGGATTTGGATCAAGAAAAAGGTGTAACAACAGACATTTTTAATGGAGAAGCCCATGTACTATGGTTGTGCAATTAGTCTCCTGTGGAATTTTTTTTGTTGCTTAGTGGACTATGTTGAATGAGTTGTGATGGTTGTGTGGAGTCGTATTGGTGTACAGAGAAATATATTAGTTAAAGTAAATAAAACTTTTATTTTGATTAAAACTTGACCTTCTCCTAATGTTAGTAGATCTCGTGTAACTATAGTCAGTCAATATTGAGATCAGTACCGATGATCAGTTCAATGTAGATGAGTCTTGTACTGAGTGTGGTCAGTTAGCAATCATATTGACTGTTTCAGTGAGGTGATCATTTAGGCTGATAACTAACTTCTATGCGGAAGTGTGGTGGTTACATTTTGTCTTACTAAAATTGATACTGAAAATGACTTAGTCAAATATTGGTTTAGTCAGTATTAATTTTTCCCTTCAGTAGCAAAGTTCTACTGATGGAGTTTTCAAAGCTATGTTGTGTTGCGTGTTCTAAGTGATGGCATTTCAATAATATATAATTTAGAGTATAAAAAGTAAAGGAGCATACTTTGAGTTTTACGTGGTTCTGAGAGATCAGCTCATATATCCACAGGTTGATGAATCAGTCAATCCACTACTTGGGATTCCTCTTGCTTACTACGGTGTAAGAATACCTAAGTATAGAAGGTCACTTTATCTGTAACCCCAATTATTTGTCGTATCTTCTTTCCCTTACTGGTGCAAGAAAATATCTGCTTGCTTACGGATGCAAGTGACCTAACTTTATTGCTTACGGGTGCAAGAAAACATAACTTTCAATAACTAACCCTTTGTCGGTTACTTGCCTACTTCTTCTTCTAAATTTTGTTACAGGGGTTTGAAAGAGGGTTTTTATTTTTTCAACTTATGATAAACTGTTACATGCAACAACTTAATCAGATCTAATCATAAGATGTTTACAAATGAAAGCCTAGACACTAAGGGAATATACGCTAAATTCCTGAGTAAATATGTGTATTTATACTCTTAAGATCTACAGATAACACTTATAAAATTCTCTTCTTCGAGATTTACTGGTTAAGCTTGAGAGCTTGTATATTTGAATGCACAATGATTTTGGTCCGTAATATTGGTACATTTCAAAGGTTGGATATCGTGGGTATTTATAGGAGGGATGATGAATAGTGTCGTTGGAGAGAACACCAATCATATATGTTCCATTTTTCGTTTGAATTATTCATGTTTGAATCATAGTATGTCCTTTTCTGTGTCTACAACATCGTACAAAAACGTTCTACAGATCTGGTACTTCGCTCTAGCATGGTAGGATTCTTTGCAGATTTGGTCTGACACGTCTAAAGTCAAATACTAACTCTTTAAAATATTATGTGTTTCTTCATAGGGTTGACTCCGTGTCTCTTCAGTATGGTTGATGCCAGGTCTCTTAAGTAGAGTCGATTTCGTGTTTCTTCAATAGAGTAGACTTTGTGTTTCTTCAATAGACACTTCGGTTGACATTGTTCTTCAACAACTTCTTCTTCTACTGAAATGACACTTGATCATTTTCTTGACTTCTTCGTCTTCAATAGCGTTGAGTCTTCAGTATCACTATTTTCAATATTGTTGAGTCTTCAGTATCGTTGTACTTCAGTCTTCAGTGGTGTTTCTCTTCTATCTCTAGTACTTCTGAGTCAGTGCTTCTTTAGTAGCATTGTACTGAATCTTCTATCATTACGACTGGTTTCAGTGCTGCTCTTGAACTCTTTCAATATTTGGATGATCATACTGATGGCTCTTCTGCTGAAACTTGTAAACATAAAAAGCTCGTTGCTTAACATGTGAGAACCGTTATGTTACATCAGTAGGGTAATCATCAAAGAGGTTTTAGAATCTCCAAAACACTTAAGTATTACAGAATTTTCCCAACAAGTTATGTTCGGAAAAATTCCAAAGTTGTTGGCAATTAATGTATCATAACTATGTGTTTTGATTAGACCCCAAAATCTATGATGATTGTCTTGCTTATGTAACTAATGCTAATGACTTGTTTTAGAGTTAGACGTCTACGTTACATGTTTCAGCAGTAGAACTACCAACTTGGACAGGTCTAAGACTGAAGGAGTTCAAGCAGTACTGAAGTCAGCCTTACTCATAGGAGTATCAGTATCGGTGCATCTAATAGAAGCTCAATTGAAGGATCACAGACTGGAAAACTGAAGATTGACGGAATGTCAACTGATGTTAGAAGAACTGAAGTACAACTATGTTGATGAATAGAGCTACTGGAGTATAATCGAAGAGTGAAGAGTGGCATCGAAAGATTGAAGGTTAAAGATCGGAGACTGAAACTCAACGCTGAAAGAGATGAATGAGTCAGGATATGACTAAGTGTCATACCAGGCAGCCGACTATCCTTGTGAAAGTCAAAGCTAGCTATCAAGAGTCAAAATTGGCATCCTGGAGTCAAAGATGCTTATACATCTACGTCTAGTTGTATGAATCATACCGACTCAGTTGTCTGAAGCTGACAAAATGCGGGAATCCAGCTTGCTGATAAAAAATGAAGCAGTCTCAACTAGCCCAACTTGAAATCAATGTTGATAAAATATGGAGTCAACTCAACTGAAGAAACATGGAAGACATTTAGCCTTGAGTGTTTGACTCGCCACATGTCGTAGCATATCTGCAAAAGATTTTGCATGTCAGAAGACATTTCAAAGTTACAGAGCTACAATTTACGATAATGCAGGCCTTTGACATCGACGTATGACGATTCTCAACTGGAATAATTCAAATGACAAATAGAAGGATCAGATTGGTGCTCCCTCCAATGTACTATTCATCATCCTCTCTATAAATACATGCAGAATCCAAACTTTGAAGGTTAATGAAATGCTGCAAAATTGAAATCTCAATTATTTAAGCACAAAACTCAAGCCAATCAAACAACAATTTCGAAGAATGAAGTTAACAGTGCTATCAGTAGATCTCAAGAGCTCACATATATTTATCAGCTCGAGATTTCAGTATATATTTTCTTAAGTCTGGGATATTCATCTTGTATATATTAAGCCTAGACACTTAGTTTATCATCGGTGATAACTCAGATCCATAGTTGGAAACCCCTCTACAAAACCCCCAAAAGTTGTACAAGTTTATGGCAAGTAGGAAACGAAGTGTTAGTTACTGAAAACTTGGTCATCTAGCACCCGTAAGCTAGAGGTTAGGTCGACTGCATCCGAAAGCAGTTAGTGGTTTCCTAGCACCGCAAGCGTAGGATGAACGCTGAGTTAAGTAGGATACTGTAAGGTGAATTCAGGATCTAGGTTTACTCTTGTGCCTGTAAACAAGACCCAATCTGAAGTTAGTGGACAGACTGAGCAATCAGTCCGTGGATGTAGGAGTTGATCTCTCCGAACCATGTAAAAATCAACATGTTATTTACTTTCAGAATAGCTTTAACTTTTACATGTTATTGATCTGTCATCAGCAACACACAATAGCATAGATTGTTTTGAAACTCTCTATTGGTATCCGATTGATACTGAATAGATATAAACTGAAAATTGAATTATCAATATTTGGCTAAGTGTCTCAAACGGCTTTAAGTTTTCAGTAAGACAAATATAGTAACCATCACTTTCCATACGTACATCAGTTATCAGTCAAACTGATCAACTGTCTCAACAATTAGCAGGTTTGCTAACTGATATCACTCAATACAATACATCTCTTATTTGAACTGACCAACACTACTACCAGTTACATGACCAGCTGCTACATGTAGCTAGTCAATCTTGTCAAAATAAAGAGCCTTAAAATTTGCCTAAGTGGTGCATTCTCCCCCCTCCCCCATATGTATTCAGCGGGATCCATCAAATTCTTTACTATAAATATGTGGAAATATGCATGGTATATGTATAACTGCATATAGGGACGTGGCCAGCGAAAAATAGTGGGACTGGATTTTCTAAATTTTGAGCTGGATATTTTGATAAGTCAAGTTTTTGTACGATTTGGTTTGGTGATGAGCCGAGGAGTTCGGATTTTAAGAATGAAAGAGCGAGATTATATATACATATTTAGAAACAAGTCTGGATAAACTAGACTATATTTATATTTATGAAAAATAGGGAAGAATACAAATTACAATCTAAATATAATGCTCCATCCATCCATCAAAAGTGTGCTATTTGATGGACGATACATGTTTAAATAAAATTTGATAGGTGTTATTTGAGCGGAGAAATGGTCCCACTATAAAAGATAATGAATGATTGATGTTAAATTATAAGAATTAAGTATGAGCCATCGGATAATTTTTTGGTAAATTAATGAATAATTGTGAAATTGAATTATAAAGATTATATATCACAAAAAAGAAAGTATTATACTTTTTTTAGATGTCGAATAGGATAAGTATGTCACAATTTTAGTGCACAGAGAAAGTAATAAGAGAAAAAAGATCCTTGACAATCGTTGGGCATGCAAAGAGTTTGGCTCCGTCCTTGGTAGTGGAGCTTTTGCACAACAGCTCACACAAATAAAAAATAAAATTTTAAAAAATCGATTAGTAGGGACTATTAAATTTAGGATCTAAAAGGGTTAAGAACCATTCTAAGACTCAAAAGCCCATATTCGATTCTTTTCAGTTTATAAGTATTATTTTTTTAGTGAAAAAAACTTATTAAGAAACAATTAAAAACAAAAAGAAATGAACAAAAAAACTAATTTCAAGCCCTAAATGAGTATTTCAAAATCATCCACACCCTTAAACATAGAATTTCTTTCATGTCCTAAATTAATAAAATTTCGAAGAAAGAATAGTTACAAGACAGAGAGTTGATACACTAAATAAAAAAATAAGTAATATTAATTAATAACAATTAACTTAAGATTATCTTTTTTATTTTGAAAGGATACTAAAATGCCGTTTCATTATTAAATATTTTGAAGTTTTTGAACCACCGCTTATGTGGCTATAATTAATCATTATTTAATGAAGTTTATATATAGTTGGCGTTCTCGTATGCTATTTTTATTTTACTATGAAATGAGTACAATTTTTGGTTGACATTAGATCATGACAAACAACTCCTTTATTTAATTAATATCGCCAGATTTATTATTATGCTCATCATATGTTATGAAAATTCCTAAGTGAATTAATCTATCTTAGTTGTGTGTTTTAGTTAGATCTCAAAATCTCTTATGATTGTATTGTTGATGTACTAATGCTATTGACTTAATCTAGAGCTAGGCGTTTGTGTTACAAGTTCAGCAGTAGAACTATCAGCTTGGACAAACCCAAGATTGAAGGAGTTCAAGCAATGCTAAAGTCAGTCATACTTATAGGAGTATCAGTATCAGTATCAGTGCAACTAATAGAAGCTCAACTAAAGGATCGCGACTGAAGAATTGAAGACTAACAGAAAGCCAACCGATGTCTGAAGAACTGAAGTATAGCGATGTTGATGAACAGAGCTACTGGGGTAAAGTCGAATACAGACGTCGGAACACTGAAGGCTGAAGATCGGAGACTGAGACTCAGTGCTGAAAGGGATGATGAAGTTAAGATATGACTAAGTGTCATAGCAGACAACCGATTATCCCCGTGAAATTCAAAGTTGACTATCAGGAGTCAAAGCTAGCGTCCTGGAGTCAAAACTATCTATCGATAGTCAAAGCTGCTGACAAGTAGTCAATGTTGGTGATATCAAATCAAAGTTGGCTGATGAAATGTCAAAGATGACTATTTATCTACATTTGTTGAAAGCATCATATGACTCAGGTGTCCGGAGTTGACAAAAGATAAGAGTCCAGCCTGCTAATAAAAAGACGGAATAGTCTTGGCTGGCCTAACCTGAAGTCAATGCTGATAAAACATGGAGTGAACTCAACTGAAGAAACACGAAAAAAATTAGCCTTGAGTGTTTGACTCGCCACGTGTGTTAGCCTATCTGTAGACGATCTTGCTTGTCAGAAGACCTTTTCAGAGTTGCAGAGCTACAGTGTACTATGATGCAGACCTCTAACAGTGGTGTATGAGAATTTTTAACGGGAAGAGTTCAAACGATAAGAATCTGATTTGTGTTCCCTCCATCGACACTATTCAACATCATGTCTATAAATACTCGTAGAATCCAACCTTTGAAGGTAATCGAAACGCTACGAAATTGAAATCTCAAAGCATTCAAGCTCAAACCCATCAAACATCGATTTCGTATGAGAAAGTTCATAGTGCTATCAGTAAATCTCAAGAGCTCACATACATTTCTCAACTCGAGATTTCAGTATACACTTCCTTAAATCTATGATATCATTTGTGTATCTTAAGCCTAGACATACTGAGTTTGACGTATGTTTCAACTCAGATCCATAGTTGGAAACCCTTCTACAAAACCCTTCAAAAGTTGTAAAAGTTTGTGGCAAGTAGGCAACGAAGTGTTAGTTGCTGAAAGCTTCGTCATCTAGCACCCGTAAGCTAGACGTTAAGTCGACTGCATCCAAAAGCAAGCGTAGGAGGAACGCTGAGTTAGGCGGGATACTATAAGGTGAACTCAGTATCTAGGTTTACTCTTGTACCCCTAAACAAGATACAATCCGAAGTTAGTGGATTGACTGAGCAATCAGTCTGTGGAGGTAGGAGTTGATCTCTCTGAACCACACAAAAATCAACATGTTATTTACTTTAAGTATTGCTTTCACTTTTACATGTTATTGATCTATCATCAGCAACACAAAGCAGCATAGCATTGTTTTGAAACTCTCTATCGGAATCCGATTGATACTGAAGAGATATAAACTGAAAACTGACTTATCATTATTTGCCTAAGTGATTCAAACTGCTTTAAGTTTTCAGTAAGGCAAATACAATAACCACGACATTATGTACGCACATCAGTTATCAGTCAAACGAATCAGCTGTCTCAACAGTCAGTAGGTTTGCTAACTAATATCACTCAGTACAATACATCACTTATTTGAACTAATCGATAGTGCGCCATGAGATTAGACTTCCGATTACCGACCACTCTCGCATGTAGCGGTCGATCTTGTCAAAACAAAAGCCTTAAAATTTGTCTAACTAGTGTATCACTCCATACACCAATACATATCCAGCGGGACCAATCATCATATATTTTGTACATTTTTTTTTTTGGAACAATTGAACCTGGTCGCATAAAAATGTCAAACTTTTCTTAACATAGGAAACCATTTTCAAATTCTTATTATTTCACCCATTCTCCAATTTTTACACATCTCAATTAAAACAATAAACTTAAGAGAAAACTACAATCTGAAACATTGACCACTAATCAACCACAAAATCGTGTCATGTCTTTTTAAGGCGTTAAATTGCTACTGTGTTAAGCAGGGAATGTTCAATTTTCTCAATGTTAAGAAAGTTACATATCAACAAATTTGGAATTGAAATAACATTGAAATGTCATTATTGTTGGAAAATTATGATTTTCATATGAATTTATTTAATAGAATTGGCTAGTGGTGGTTAAAAGTGGTTAGAGGTAGCTTCTTCGTACGCTTTCACATGAAAGAGCATACTTTTTCACAAGAAAGGGCACGTACATCTTTACGAAAAGACATATTTTCTCTATAAATAGGCCATTTGGAAGACACTCAAACACACCAGTTCGAAGATAACAATATTGCTTTATTTATCTTTTGAAAACCTTGCTCAGTCCCGAGTATCAAGTAGTTCGTCTAAAAATATGAATAGTAGTACAACTACTCTTATTTAGTTAAACCATTGTGTCTTGGAGATAAATATTATGGAACCACATGCAATATAGCGGAGCAATTTTTTCTTACGGAGAAATAGTCTAACTCACCTCGACTTTATCTTACATTGTTTCTTTGTCACTGTATGTCTATGTACCTTTTTTAACAATCGCAAAACAAAATTTTTGTCGAAATGGCGATAAGTCAAAGCAACGATCCAAACATCCTTGTTCATTCCGGAAAGCTAGAAAAATTCTCAGGTTCTGAATTTAAACATTGGTAATCTAAGATACTTTTCTATCTTACTACTCTCAATTTGGCTCGTTTCTTGAATGAGTCACCTCCTACTGTGGGGGAGATGAGACCAACGACCAAAAACACAACATGTTAAATGCTTGGCATCATAGCGACTTTCTGTGTCACAAATACATCCTAAACAGGCTAGACGACACTATCTATAGTATTTACTCTAGTGCCAAAACGTCAAAAGAGTTATGGAACTCCTTGGAGGCGGAATACAAGATGGAGGAAAAAATCATGCCCTTTGATTTGTCCGAACTTGACTCATATGCGGTCGTAGATAAAGTTAACATGGTTGGCAATCCGATAGATTGGTGGGTCGACATGGTAAGCAATGTTCTCCACCTATGAGTCTGTTACGGAAAATAGGAAATTATGTATGGGCAACTCTACTACTTCAAAGATCGTTGAATTTGGAGAGGACATGCTCAAAATGATATCGGGATTGAAATTGATACTTCAAAATGTGTTGCATGTTCCCGAAATTAGTAAGAATCTTGTCCCTAGCACTGCTCTTAGTAAGATCGGTTTCAGATTAGTATTTGAAGCAAACAAAATTGTAAAAATATCAAAAATGATCATATTGTAGGAAAAGGCTATGTAGATAACGGTCTTTTCAAACTTAATACACTAAATGCAAAATACAATGATGAAATTAAGAATAATATTGTATATGTGATTGAGTCTCCTAATTTTTGGCATGATAGATTAGGACATGTAAATCTAAATACATTAAGTAGATTAGTGAATTTAGAATAGTTGCCAAAAATATCTTTTGTTTAACACAATAAGTGTGAAATTTGTGTTGAAGCAAAAAGGGTAAAAAGACTTTTTCATTCGGTAGAAAGATCAACTACGCCTCTAGAATTGATTCAAATCAACTTACGTCATTTAAAACTTGTGCAAACTAGAGGTGGAAATAATTACTTTATAACGTATGTAGATGATTGCACAAGATTTTGCTATGTGTATCTTTTGAGAAGCAAAGACCGAGCATTCAAAGCTTTGAAAAGTTACAAAAATGAAGTTGAAAATCAACTCAACACGAAAATTAAGATGATTCGTAGCGATCGTGGTGGTGAGTATGTTGCACCATTTGAAGAATTTTATCTTAAAAATTGTATTATTCATCAAACAAGGACACCTTATTCACCACAATCAAATGGTGTTGCCAAACGAAAAAATAGAACATTAAAGGAAATGATGAATGCTATGTTGATTAGCTCGGGCTTATCATATAACATGTGGAGGGAAAGCTATTCTTTCAATAAATAAAATATTAAACAAGTTACCCAAAAAAAAAAGATAAAACTTCATATGAACTATGGAAAGTTAGGAAACCATCCTACAAATATACAAAAGTGTGGGGGTGTCTTACAAAGATCGAAGTATCAAAATCAAAACAAGTTAAGATATGCCCTAAAACTATTGATTGCATCTTTATATGATATGCAAATAATATTAGCACATATCGTTTTTTGATACACAAGTCGGAAATACCCGACATGAATGAGGGAATGATCATCCGACATGAATGAGGGAATGATCATAGAATCAAGAAATGCTATATTTTTTGAAACTATATTCCCCAAGGAAGAAAAGAATGATGTAAGTTCTAAGAAAAGAACTTATGAAAAAACTCATTAGAAAATATTGGATCAAATGTTGAGCCAACACCGGAACCAAGACAAAGAAAATGAACAAAGACTTGTTGGACTTAAAATGTCACTAATAAAGTCCCTCGCAATCTAACGAGGTCGTCCTAGCGAGCAAGTTAATCCGAGTCGTCTCTCAAGGAAAACTTAACATGGCGTTACTAAGTTACCACACGAAAGCAATTAAATTCCTAAACATTATAATCACAAAGAGATATTTGATCGTCATCTTAAAACAGTAGATTACCTAGGCGATGAATTATTAAGGAAAGAAAGACGAATTAACTAGGCGGAAATTGACAAAGCAAATAAATTATCTAGACAAGAATTAAACCCTAGATTGAAGAACACATAATTAACATGATCAACCCTAGACATAATTCGAAGAGAATAAAGGAAAGATAAGAATAATTAAATCAATACCAATATGAATCAACACTAAAGCATAGAAATAATCATCAAAGAAATACGAGAAAACGAAAGAAAGCGATAAAGAAATCTTACGAATAAGAACGAACGATGGAATTGAAATTAAAGTATTCAGGAATAGAAATTCAATAATGATAATCCTTACAATTAATAACTTCAATCCAAAGAGTAAAGAACAATACTTGAAAAAACTTGGAAAACCTGAAGAGAGAGTCTCGTGGAGGAGGCGGTTGAGGGTACTGCTGCGGCGGAGGCGGCTGCTGTGGGTAAGGATACTGAGGTGGCGGTGGCTGCTGCGGGTAGGGATACTTCGGGTATGACGGTTGTGGATACGATCGCCATCGATCGACATCTTGATGACTATAAGCCTACCGCTTGGCGGATCTTCCGAGGCGATGCTATCGCTGTGTTTGCATCGCTGCGGACGGTGCTGGCGTGATGGGTACTATTGCGCAGGGGGCGTCGAGTCTATGGGTTTGAACTCGACCCCTGACCTTGGCTCTGATTCTTCCATCTCGAATTGTATTGCGGCTGAGTTATTGGATTTGTATACTGGAAGCAGTTTGGTTGAGCTTGTATACAATGTTTCCTGTTACCACTATTACAATCTCCTATCTGAATTGTTTACTTGATTGCATATGTATGTCCACTTATCACGTATATAAGTTAGATCATACAGTGTGTTGTAGATCACAGAAGTCTGTATGATTGTTCAAGCTTAATGAGATATAAAAAGTATCACAGTTGAGACAACTTGAGGACAAGTTGTCGATATAAACTGTGATATAGAGAAGTGACTTGACTTAATTGCTTGTCTATCTTTGATGCGTCTCGACGTATTGATGGATCACAGTGAGATGAGTTCTTCTATCTGACCGTCGTGAAGAACCTAGATCTCGGTGACTTTACGTTGATCTAAATCTCGATAAGGTATTAGGTGAGTATGAGTTGCTGACCATCACTTTGACTTGTTATGGGTGAGGGTTACATGAGATAACCTAAGATTCTCTACATCTTGGGTGGTGGCAGTGCTTGTATGTCATGCTAGTTACCTGTGTCGAGTCACCGTATCCGTTAAGGATGATGACGTCCCCTTAAGGAGCTCAAAAGCTTTATTGTACTAAACCCTGCAGGTTGAGTTATCTCAAGTACAATAATAAGGTTGAGTGGTACTACTTAAGGAATTAAAGATATTAATTATTTTAAGCGATGTAATCGTAAATAATTAATGGATGTCGATATCTCAAATACGGGATTCGTGAAGTCTAAGTGCAAGCCCGACTCAACTTGAAAATAAAGGGTAAGTCAAGATTTATTCTCTAGTGGCATGAATAAATGTTTATGAATTAATTTATGTTCTGGGCTGAACATAAGATAATTAATTTATTTGAGGCCCATCTTTATTCCTTGCATTTGATCCCTGGGCTGGCCCATCCAGGCCTGGAGCTATGAAGTTTTTCGTCCCCCTCCATATAGAGTCCCACTAGGACTCTATCTTGATCCTCTCTATCTTAAGTGATATTATTATATTTATTAGATATGCATAAATTCTATCTTGATATGATTTAGGATTGCATTATAAATATAAGGTGAGAGAAAATCAAACCCTAATCCAAGTGTGTGAAATTCTCGAAAATTACTATTCACATAGTGGAGATTTTTGAAAACTTCATTTGGAGGAAGAAGGCGAATTTCTATAGCATTCTCCATAGACTGTTCTCACTCGACATTGGAGTTTAGACAATCGGGACACAGTCCAGAAGATCAAAGCACGAGTCTTGATCCAATCCTTGCCTGGCAAATTCGCAGGTAAACACGAGAAAACACCAACGTGTTGCAATTAATTATATAGGTGCATGCTAGGTATATAATCAATGTATGGTGAATTAAACATCCAAGATACATCATCGGAAGAGGGTTAAAATAAGATTTCCCTACAATTGGTATCAGAGCCTGGGATCAGAATCTTGGCTCTGTTAGATTAAATCACGTTTGATTATAACGTGCGCAATTAATTAATTGTGAATCTGTCTTTCATCGTGGCTCGTTTTATTTTTGTCGGATTTTGTTTTTCTCCACGAGAAAATCCGTGGTTAGATTAGATTTTATCTTGTAAATCTTATATTTAAAAGAATAACGAAGACAAAAGCACGAAGAACGAGACGACGAGAGGCACGCCGAAAACAGCCACACGACGCGACGGCACGCTGAGTGTGCTCGGCGCTCGCAGACACGCCGCCCGACAGCGTGCATGTTTCCTCGGCAGAACCGGCGAATAGGGCTCGACGGGTCTCGCCGTCCATCGGCAGCATCGGGCGTCCTCGGTGGGCATCGCGGGGCGTGCGTTTAACGCGTGGGAACCTCAGCGTGCTCGGCAGGTCATGGCCGAGACCGCTCGGCGGGCTCGGTAGCGTGCGAGCGATTCTCGCTCGACAGCGCCCGAGCGCTCTCGGTACAGCTCGGCGAGTCTCGGCAGGTCATGCTCGGCGACTCGATGGCACTGGGCGATGCGGTGCACGTGATTCTCGCACGGATGCCTCGGCAGAGCTCGGCGATTCCCTCGGTAGATCACTGGGCGCTAGCACGCGAGTCGCGCGCAGGTTTTTCTCGGTAGATGTCGGCACCTGCGCGCAGATGACTCGACAGCAACTCCCGACGTGGCGAGGCGAGTCTGGGCGAGAATCCTCGGCAGACTTGGGCGAGCCTTCTCGGCAGCGTCCGAGCGAGTGGCGAGGCCGACGGCTGGGCAGATGTGCGGCTGTGTGTGCATGGGCTGTGCCCTAGCGCACACGGCCCAGTTCACATTGGGCCGACCCGGCACTTTTTCGGCCCAGACCCGATTTTTCAGCCCAAGCCCGATTTTTTGACCCGTTTCCAGATTTTTGACCCGGTTCGGCCCGATCCACTGTTTCAGCCCATTTTGATTTTTCGGCCCAAATCCAGTTTTGACGAATCCGGCCCGTGCACGTGAGGCTCATTTTTTGAGATTTTTAAGATCTGTACTTTGCAAATTTATGTAATAAATTAGGCAGGGAAGTACAGGATCCACGAATGGGCCACGATGAACGACTTTATTTTATTTTATCGTTCAAAGCATGTCGTGGATGTTTAAATTATGCAGAAGCATGCTATGTATGTTTAATTACGTAAATAAACATATTATATGTTTTCGTGATTGGATGCGCATAGTAAGCATGCTAGGTTTATCGTGTTTTTCAAGCATATTTTAGAATTCTGCGAGCATGTTTTACATGTTGAGTTCATTAGAAAAGCATGCTAGGATTTCGTGATCTGCATGGACAAACCTTTTGAAACAAAAGACTAAGCAAGTAACCCGACATATTAATTTCTAAAATTAAAATGTCAAGACCTCCACTTTTTAATCTCTAAAAAAGTGATACGCATTGTGAGTAAACTTCCACACGCGTGGCTTGCTTGCACTGTTTGTCATAAGTTTGTTAGATGAGATTTCTAAATAAAACATTTTAATCTATTGAGAAGTGGGAGTTTCATGTGTAAACGTCCACACGCATGGCTTGCATATGCAATTTTCATAAGTTCTCTAGAGATAGATTTAAAATGAGAAGACAAAAGAATTTGGATTGGAAGCGGTATGGTCCTTGTGAGTATGTCAATTCTAAGAATTCATTTTCTACTGTTAAAATTGTGGTCATTGCTTAGACATCACCTCAAGTACAACTTCTCGCGAAGTCCCTTCTTGTGATAGTGATGTAGTCTAGTAAGGTTCAATCATTAATTTCATTTGTCATAAGGATAAGTTGACATGGATTGAAATTAAACGACTAAAAGGTATATTTTAGTCTGGTTGAGGGGTTCATGTGTAAATGTCACACGCGTGGCTTGCATGTGGAATTCCTTGGGTGATTGGAGGTTTCAATTAATATTGTTTTATCAAAAGGTTGCAATATTATTGTTACGAATTATGTGCGATCGTATGATTATGTGTTTACATTACTTTTCAGATATGTCTCTTACACCGATTATCAATATGCTCGCACAAAATCCTCTATCCGGTCCAAATTTTATCGAGTGGAAACGAAACATGGAATATGTTCTTATCGCTGAAGAACACATGTTTGTTCTCACTACTCCCAAACCCGATGCCCTCATCGACGATCGACTAATGAGCAGAGAGAGTCGGACTTTGGCATAAGTCAAACAATATGACCAAGTGCTATATGATGACTACAATGTCCAAAGGCTTGCAGCTGTAGCATCAGTCGATGGTAGACGCGACTGAAATATGGTCAAGTCTCGAGAGTAAGTTTGGGCAGTCGGATCGGACAGTTCGCTTCCACACAATGAGAGAAATCTTGGCGTGTAAGATGGAAGAAGGAAGTCCGGTCCATGAACATGTCTCCAACATGACTCATCTCATGGATAGTCTTGATCAGTTGGGAGGAGGTATTGACGGCGAAGCCAAGGTCGATATCATCCTCAACACACTGCCCAAGTCTTTTGAGAATTTTCGCGTGAACGCGATCATGAGCAAGATCGAGTATACACTTAGTCAGTTGCTTAATGATCTCGTGGCCGCGGAAGGAGTCATGGGCAAAGGAGCACATGCCCTTGCTAGCATATCTAGGGGTCCAAATTTTTCGTTGAAAAATGGAAGAAGAAAAATGAGCACCAAAGGTGGTAGAGGTAAATGAACCAGTGGGAGTAGTGGGAGCAAGAACATGTCTGCCACCGGAGGCTTGAAAAATCCAAATGAGAGGGGCAAGTGCTTCAAGTGCGGCAAGACTGGGCATTGGAAGGCCAAGTGCCCTATGCTCAAGGCTCAAGGTACGCCATTTGCTTTAGTAATGGAATCATGTTTAGCGACTTGTTCTACTCATTCATGGGTAGTAGATACAAGTGCGATTGATCATGTTTGTTACACATTGTAGGGGTTCCTACGGATAAGGGAGCTGCATGATGGCGAGATAATGATCTCCATGGGCAACGCGGTGAAAGTCGAGGCATTGCGATCGGAGATGTTTTTTATGTTTGATAGAACAATTTTATTTTTAAAAGGCGTTTTATATGTGCCGGAGTTTCGGTGGAACCTTATTCGGTTTGAAACTATTTATTCATGGATATTCATTGTTTTGATAGTGGTGTTTCTATCATAAGAAATAACGAAGTTATCGTGGTGGCACTTTATGTAATTCACTTTATATTATTTACGCGAACATAATACCTTTAATTATGTTGCATCTACATCAAACCTTAAAAGAGAAAGTTTTCTTAGAAGATGACACCACATTTCTCGGCATCTTAGATTATGTCACATCAATCTAAATAGGATCCAAAGACCGACTAAGAATGGGCGTTGGGTGATATCACAATTACTCCGTTCTCGATGCGTGAATCTGTATAGAAGGAAAGATGTCGACCGGACCCTTCAAAGCGAAGGGTTATAGAGCCAAAGAAGTGTTGGAGCTAGTCCATTCGACTGTGTGGACCTATGTCACACAAACTCGTGGAGGTGCAGTATTTTGTCACTTTCATTGACGATTACTCAAGAGTGCGGATACATATACCGCTTCACCGCAAGTGCGAATGCTTTGAGAAATTCAAAGAATTTAAGGCAAAAGTGGAGCGAAGCTTGGTAAAGTATCAAGTCACTACGATCCGATCGCGGTGGCGAATACCTCGAACGAGTTTATGGACTATTTAGTGCAGTGTGGGATCACCTCACGACTACACAAGGCACACCACAAAGAAATGGTGTGTCAGAGCGAAGAAATATGACTCTTTTAGAAATGGTAAGATCGATGATGAGTTATGCAACATTGCCTATTTAGATTACGGGGTGTGCCTTAGAAACATCAAGATACTTGCTCAATCTAGTGCCATCCAAGTCGATCGAAAAGACCCATTTCGAGTTGTGGTTTGGGTAAGCCTGGTTTAAACCACATAAGGATATGGGCGATCCGACTGCGTCTTTGAACAAGAAGGCGACAAGTTGGAGTCTAGATCGATGCAAGGCGTTTATTGACTATCCTAGAGGAGCGAAGGTGGTTATTTCTATAGTCTAAGGATCGGAAGGTCATTATTAGCACTAATGCCCGATTCTTAGAAGAGGATTATATGAAAACCATAAATCCAAAGTTGAAATCATTCTTGAGAATTAGAAGATGATCGTATTCGCCACCGATTAAGCGAAAGGTACGAGATGTCGTGTCAGTGGGAGGATCAACACCGATACTTCAAGAAATTGAAGTGGGTTGAGTTCCACCGGAGATACCGACCTACAAGTGGCACCTATCCAGCAAGTTGTTCAAGATAGAGAACCACAAGTTACTGCACCCACCATTGCCATTGTGCGAGTAGCACCTCGTTGTAGTGGGAGGTTGTTCGTCAACCCGAGCGATTTATGTTCGTGGGTGAATCTTGGTTTAGTCCCGTGAAGCGGCGGACAATAGTCGACCCATGGACATATAGTGAGGCGATACAAGACATTGATTCAAGATCATGGCACACCGCTATGGACTTAGAAATTAAGTCCATAATGACTATGGATGTATCTGAAAAGACACCTCTACCGGATGGCGAGGAAGCCATAGGTAGTAAGTGGGTATCTGAGAGGAAGAGATTCGGATGGAGAGGGTTCGACTTTTAAAGCCGGGCTTGTGGCGAAAGGGTACACTTTCATTGAGGGCATCGATTTCGATGAGACCTTTTCATCCGTAGCAATGCTCAAGTCCATCAGAATTCTTCTAGCCATAGCAGCCCACTTAAACCTTGAGGTTTGGCAAATGGATGTGAAAACCGCTTTTCTAAACGGTTACCTTGAAGAAGGTAGAGACATCTATATGTAGCAACCCGAAGGTTATGTGGTGAAGGGTGAAGAGCATCTAGTATGAAAGCTTAAGAAGTCCATTTATGGACTTAAGCAAGCTTCACAATCCTGGAACTTACGCTTTGACGAAGTGGTAAAATCCTATGGATTTACCCAGTTACCTAGCGAAAGTTGTGTGTATCGTTTAGATGTCATCGGTGATGTGGTATTTCTTGCACTTTACGTAGATGACATCCTTCTACTTGGCAATAATGTGAAGTTGTTATCAGACGTAAAGAGTTGGTTATCCGTTCAGTTTCAAATGAAAGACTTAGGAGATGCAGCGTACATTCTTGGGATCAAGGTTTACCGAGATCGCATGAGGAAAATGTTGAGCTTATCTCAGGCGTCTTACATTGATACTGTAATTACTCGTTTTAGTATGCAGATCGCCAAGAAAGGATTGCTACCTTTCAGGCATGGTGTTCCTTTATCTAAGGAGCAGTCACCTATGACTGCAAAGGAGATAGAGGAAATGAGACAAGTTCCTTACGCTTCCGCCGTAGGAAGTCTCATGTATGCAATGCTATGTACGAGACCCGATATCTGCTATGCGGTAGGCATAGTAGGTAGATATCAGTCTAACCCTGGACAAGCTCATTGGACTGCGGTAAGCATATACTCAAGTACCTGAAAATGACTCGAGATTATAGGCTAGTTTACCATGCAAATAGTCTAATGCCTTTGAGTTATTGAGACTCGGATTTCTAAGCTGACCGTGATGAGAAAAAGTCTACCTCAGGCTATGTGTTTACCTTGGGAAGAGGAGCCGTATCCTGGCGGAGTGAAATGCAGCGATGCATTGCGGACTCTACCATGGAAGCCGAATATGTAGCCGCTTCGGAGGCTGCTAAAGAGGCTGTATGGTTCAAGAACTACCTCATGGATCTAGATGTGGTACCTGGTTTGCCCAAGAGTATCATAGTTTACTGTGATAACCCAAGAGTATCATAGTTTACTGTGATAACTCAGGTGCAGTGGCAAACTCGAAGGAACCACGGACCCACAAGGCAACCAAACATATAGAGAGAAAGTACCATGTCATACGAGAAATTGTTAGACGAGGAGACGTGCTGATTGAAAAGATTGGTACTGCGGATAACCTAGCTGACCCATTCACGAAGAGCCTGCCGCAAAAAGTCTACGAAGAGCATATTCGAGGACTTGGATTGCGCAAGATGGCACCCACTTAGAAAGAAAACTTTTGTATAAGTGAGAGAAGCAAAGTGATGGTGTTGTTTGTAATATCTAGTAGAGAGACACATTGTATACTAAAAGTTTTGCTTTAGTATAAGTGGGAGATTGTTGGATTTGTATACTGAAAGCAGTTTGGTTGAGCTTGTATACAATGTTTTCTGTTACCACTATTACAATCTCTTATCTGAATTGTTTACTTGATTGCATATGTATGTCCCTTATCTCATATATAAGTTAGATCATACGATTGTGTTGTAGATCACGTAAGTCCGTATGATTGGTCAAGCTTAATGAGATATAAAAGTATCACGGTGAGACAACTTGAGGATGAGTTGTCGGTATAGGCATGTATAGATAAGAAGTGACTTGACTTAGTTGCTTGTCTATCTTTGATGCGTCTCGGCGTATTGATGGATCAAAGTGAGATGAGTTCTTCTATCGACAATCATGAAGAACCTAGATCTCGGTGACTTTCGTTGATCTAAATCTCGATAAGGTATTAGGTGAGTATGAGTTCTTGACCATCACTTTGACTTGTTATGGGTGAGGTTACATGAGATAACCAGATTCTCTGCATCTTGGTGGTGGCGATCTTGTATGTCATGCTAGTTACGTGTCGAGTCACCGTATCCGTTAAGGATGATGGCGTCCCTTAAGGAGCTCAAAAGCTTTATTGTACTAAACCTGCAGGTTATCTCAAGTACAATAATAAGGTTGAGTGGTACTACTTAAGGAATTAAAGATATTAATTATTTTAAGCGATCGAGCAGCGTAAATAATTAATGGACGTCTGATATCTTAAATACGGGGATTCGTGAAGTCTAAGTGCAAGCCCGACTCAACTTCGAAAATAAAGGGGTAAGTCGGCATTTGTTCTCTAGTGGCATGAATAAATGTTTATGAATTAATTTATGTTCTGGGCTGAACATAAGATAATTAATTTATTTGAGGCCCATCTTTATTCCTTGCATTTGATCCCTGGGCTGACCCATCCAGGCCTGGAGCTATGAAGTTTTTCGTCCCCCTCCATATAGAGTCCCACTGGGACTCTATCTTGATCCTCTCTATCTTAAGTGATATTATTATATTTATTAGATATGCATAAATTCTATCTTGATATGATTTAGGATTGCATTATAAATATAAGGTGAGAGAAAATCAAACCCTAATCCAAGTGTGTGAAATTCTCGAAAATTACTATTCACATAGTGGAGATTTTCGAAAACTTCATTGGGAGGAAGAAGGCGAATTTCTATAGCATTCTACATAGACTGTCCTCACTCGACATTGGAGTTTAGGCAATCGGGACACAGTCCAGAAGATCAAAGCACGAGTCTTGATCGAATCCTTGCCTGGCAAATTCACAGGTAAACACGAGAAAACACCAATGTGTTGCAATTAGTTATATAGGTACATGCTAGGTATATAATCAATGTATGGTGAATTAAACATCCAAGATAGATCCTTGGGAGAGGGTTAAAATAAGATTTCCCTACATGAGTTTGCTCATAGGTCGGCCTCGGCTCAGAAGGCTGCCGAGGCGGAAAGCCTTACATAGCGTAGGCTTTGACTCCGTCTTCATAGACGGGTGCTCCCATATTGGGACAAACATCGGTTGTATGTCCAATCTCCATGCAAATTCCACAAGGCTGCATAGAGAAATCCTGAGGCGGTGCGAGGAACTCCTGAGGAGGTGCAGCGAACTCTTGGGACGGTGAAGGTAACTCAGCCTGCTTCATCTTCATCTCATTCATTTTTCTCATAAGCTGCGCCATCTTCCTCGTTAATTCCGATCCTGTCTCCACGGAATTGACAGAAGACCGGCGCGTAGTAGATACCTTCTGGAGGGAGTTGCTCTCCATGACATCAAAGATCTCATCTAGAGCCTCGGCTGTGATATGAGCTATGTTGCACCCTGCCGCATCGTCAGCTTTTTTCTGATCGAATTTTAGGATCCCGTCATAAAAGAATTGACACAAGAGAACCAACGGGAAGAAGTGATGTGGGCATTGCCTCTGTAGCTCTTTGAATCTTTCTCTTGCTTCATGAAACGGCTCATCCAGTTCCTGCTTGAACGTCATAATCTTGGATCGAAGATATTTGGTCTTCTGCTGCGGATAAAACTTCAACATGAACTGATCCACCACAGTGTTCCAATTTGCCAAAGAGTCGGCGGGAAAGCTCATAAGCCAAGACTTGGCTTTATCTTTCAGAGCATAGGAGAAACAACGCATCTTCAACTGTTCCTTATTTAGGCCAAACAGAGGGAACGATTGCACCACTTGATTATACTCTCTGATGAAGCTTAAGGCAGCCTCATTCTCCATGCCATGAAAAGTGGGAATGTGATTAAAATGGTTAGGCTTCAACTCATACCCATGTGCCGCGGGGCACAACACGATAGGGTTTGTAGTCTTCCCTATCTTAGGGCGGAAGTAATCCCCCATCAGGCGAGGGGCAGCGTTTGCGCCATGATTGTCGTTTACATTATCACGGTTATTGTTTTGTCGGTCACCCATGGTTCTCGGTGGGGATTCTTCAAACAAGAAATTCTCGTGATGTAGTGAATCCTCCTTCAAGAGTGAGAGAAGCGTCCACACGAAGCTATCACAATCGGAGTGATCAAACTCCGCCACACTAAGCGATCGCGGTTTCCTTGGCTTGCGGGTATCCTTCAGCGGGGATGCCAATCTAGGAGTTAGACTTGACGTCCTGCATACACAACTCAACAAAGCGAGATCAAAGCATGGCGTGGTACAAAATAAGAAAGCGAGGAGAAGAATAAAAACGAAAAACATGCAACATTAATAAAACGCCTAAAGTTTCCCCTGGCAACGGCGCCAAAATTTGTTGGACTTAAAAGATCACTAATAAAGTCCCTCACAATCTAACGAGGTCGTCATAGCGAGCAAGTTAATCCGAGTCGTCTCTCAAGGAAAACTTAACAGGGCGTTACTAAGTTACCACACAAAAGCAATTAAATCCCTAAACATTCTAATCACAAAGAGATATTTGATTGTCGCCTTAAAACAATAGATTACTTAGGCGATGAATTATTAAGGAAAGAAAGACGAATTAACTAGGCGAAAATTGACAAAGCAAATAAATTATCTAGACAAGAATTAAACCCTAGATTGAAGAACACAGAATTAACATGATCAACCCTAGACATAATTCGAAGAGAATAAAGGAAAGACAAGAATAATTAAATCAATACCAATATGAATCAACACCAAAGCATATAAATAATCATCAAAGAAATACGAGAAAAAACGAAAGAAAGCGATAAAGAAATCTTACGAATAAGAACGAACGATGGAAATGAAATTAAAGTATTCAGGAATAGAAATTCAATAATGATAATCCTTATAATTAATAACTTCAATCCAAAGAGTAAAGAACAATACTTGGAAAAACTCGGAAAACCTGAAGAGAGAGTCTCGTGGAGGAGGCGCACAAAACAAAAAATAATAATTGAGAACAAGGGTTTTTAGCATTTTACAACATATATATAGTGCCTGAAATTTCTCGACGCGTGCCCTTCAAAGCAAGACAAAATGCGGATCAACCAGCAGACGGACGCAATCGTCATGGAAGCAGGGGCGGCGCGGGACGCGTGAGCTCTCGGGAAAGAGCGCTCGCCACGGATCTGGCCGGCCGGACGATCGATTCTCTGACAACTCATTTCGGCGCCCGGTACGGACGCAGCGCTCTGGACAGCTTCAGCTTGGGTGCCTAGCGCCGGACGCGGGACTTCTCGAGCGTCCTCGCGACGCCAAGGTGCACCCAGCGCCGGCTACGCCGATTCCGACGCTTGGGTACATTTTATGCACAAAATGCTTAAACGTGATCTTTCCCTACACAAAACGAAAACGAACATGATTCCAATAAAAGATATTTAAATATAAACCAAATAGAAACCAAATCGTCAAAAACAAACAAGGAAAAACATAACAAAATATTCAAAACAACGACAAAATTCTTTGGTCCAGATTTTGTGGTTTATTCATTGGAAGATGATCCTAAGACAATCGATGAAGCATTGTCTAGTTCTAATCATGCTCTATGAAAAGAAGCTATCAATAGTGAAATCGAATCTATCTTGAACAATCACACTTGGAAGATCGTTGTCATTCCTCCTGATTGCAAAACCTTTAGGATGCAATTGGATTCTAAAGAGAAAATTTAGTATTAATTGATTTATTGATAAGTATAAAGCACGTTTGGTAGCCAATGGTTACAAACAAAAGTAAGGGTATGATTATTTTGATATATACCCACCTGTTACAAGGATTACATCCATGAGAACGCTACTTTCTATAGTTGCGTTGCATAATCTTGAAGTAACCAAATGGATATAAAAATGGCATACCTAAATGGGAATTTAGAAGATGAAATTTATATGGAACAACCTGAAGGGTTTGTTATCCCCGGACAAGAAAACAAAGTTTACAAACTTGTTAAGTCTTTATTGTAGTAACCCAAAAATCATTTAGTTCTAATTAGAACTTAATTAAGTATTAATTAGGGTCTTAAAGGCATTTTATCCCTCAAAATTTATAAAGAAGTGCATAATAAATTAGTAAGCGATAGAAATTCGATTATTTGCTAATCGAAGGGATAGAATTTAGAAGAAATAGAGATTATTTAGAAACAAGTTTTATTATGATAAAATAGGAAATATATGGTTAATATTGTGTGTTTGGATGAAAAATTTAATTTAATAGAAATTGTTCTAAAGAAATGCATTAATTATTACTTATGTGAGATTTATTTATAAAATGAGATGAAATAATGTTTAAGCTATTAAATAGCTTAAATAAATTTATTTTACTAATACCTAAAAATAAGGAAATTAATATCTACAATTTTCAAAATTTATGAATAAATGGAATAATTATTTGATTATTTGCATATGGAAGCATTAAAAACTTTATTTGAATTCCAATAATAGATTTAATTGTTTTGGATCTTAATATTAATGAGAAAATTTAGTTTTGCCTATTAAAAGATACTAATGTATAACATTAGTAATTTTAGATGTATAATTATAAATTTTTGAAAATTGTGACTAATAAGAAGGAAATGAATCAAAAATTACATAAAGCTATACATATACACATTCTAGAATTAATATTCACATAAGATCATCTTCAAGCTTCTCCTTTCCCCTCATTTTCGAACACACACACTATCACACACACAAAAATTTTCTTCAACTTTTAATCCATAGTTTAAGTGAGGAATTAATTGGAAATCACTCCAAAGAAGGTAACTACCTTATTTCATCCAAGTTTTTGTGATTAAAATTGATGAACATGATGTTCTTCCAACCTAGGGTTTTCGAAAATTTCATGATGTGATTTAAGGTTGAGTTGTTTAATTTTTGTTATGTTTATTGATTTAATTATGCTTATGATGTTTAAATATCATAATCTATGGTTTAAATTCTTTAAATTCATGAAGTTGATGAATTAAAGTAAGCATGCATCAACCCTAATTTTTGCATATTAATTATTGGTTATGATTTGATTAAATTGAGTTTAGGTATGTGTAATTAAGTTGAAATAAACATGATTTAGTGGAAGAAATTGGAATAAATTCAATGCATGCATATTATCAAATTGCTATTATAACACTTAAACATAAATTATATCACAACCTACTATCATATGTTAAAATTTTCAAATTATTGAACTTAGGTACTAAAGTTCTCCAAAAATTTATATAAATTCATATAAACTTGTTTAATACCCTAGATTATTATTCCATGCTCAAATTAACAATTAAAAATCAAAATCATCAACATATGACCTTCCTATATTTTCGGTCCAAATTTTAAATTTAATAGCATGCTTAATTTTATGATATAATTATACTACATGCTTAATAACATCATATAAATATAATATCTAAACATATTAGCATAAGTTATGTAATTTTGAAAATTCTATGAACACACTAAACTTATAACATAAATTCTAACGATATATCTGAAGTTTGTAAGAAATCTAACCTTTTAATCGGTATGAATTGATCGTGACGTTTATACGATCTAAGTTTGGACTCTTTCGCAAAGTGAACACTCTCTTTCTCCTATTATTTTCAAACTTTAGTGTGGGATGAAGAAATGAGAGCCTTCTTGGGTATTTATAGACTTAGGTTAATTATTTTATTATTATTATATGAAAATATCTAAGCCTACTTGTTGCAAACCTTATCCCTAACCTTATCAAGAATCTTATCATATCTTATCTTTTAATACTTTATATTATCATCTTATCACTTAATAAATGCATTGGATAATGCTTATCACATAGTATGAAGTTTATCACATAGTATAATACATGTGTAATTTTTGAAAATTGTTCCCAAACATTTTATTTGCTTGTATAAAATAGCTACTATAGTTATGTGACATATTATATGTCTTAGATAATAAATTTAATCATAGAAAAGTATTAAAAATAATTTAGATTCACAAAACCTAATTTTGGGAATTTAGGTTTTCGAAACCTAATTATTGGGGCTTTAAAATTCTATAATTTTCTAGCATTATTTTGATGATAAATAATGCTCTTATATCGTAAAATAGTTATAGGAATTTGAATTTTATAATTCCGAGATCGTTTGGTGAGTTATCGACTCATTTCTAAAACAAAGCGTTTGAAGCGTCTCAAAATTCTCATAGACTAATTATCTCTAAAGCGTCCAAAATAAAGTTTGTTACAACTTTATTTATTTCTATAATAATAGGAATTTCAAATTGCTTAGCGCTAATAATCAGAAGATGTCGAATTTATTCGACGTTAGAAACTTACGTTTGAAGGAATATCGAAATTATATTCCTTAATTCACTAAGCATCGATGAATCTCACACGTAAATTATCCAATTATGTTTGGTCAAAGTCAAGTGTTGACTAATTAAGGTTTTAATTATTGAATTAATAATACTAATTACGGAATTTTATCATCGTAATTGATTATTAAATTTACGGATATTACATGATTTGATTAAATTGAGTTTAGGTATGTAAGTTGGATGAACTTTGATTTCTTGATTTCTTTATTTTATTTGATGTATTTGATATGATTTTTGAGATCTATGATATAAATAATGCTTAAGTTGAATTTATGGGATTTTATGAACTTATATATTAAAAGATGAAAATTAAAGTTTAGTATAAGTTGGTAGATTTATATGATGAATGTGATTAAGATTGGAATTGATTATGGATTGATGATCATTAATGATAGATGAGTATATGTATGGATTGATTGAAGTTGAATTGATTATGGATTGAAAACTTTATTTATTTACATAATAATGTGGTTGAAGGGCATAATTAAAGTGTGATGTAGATGAATTGATTTAAACTTGTTTTAAGTTTTTAAGTATATATTTTAGCATATGGTGATGATTTGGTGGAGTTTGGGATGAGTTGGTTGAATTTGGAATGAAATGGTGATTCATTTTATAAAACTTACTCTGTCGAAATTTTGTTAGAATCGACATATTAATAAAATGTTTTGAGAATTTAATTAGTAAATTTATGATAAGTGTATAAGTGAGATTTGTTCACTTGATTGCCTTAAGTTAAGGTTTGATAATATTGTACATTAATGAAATTAAGCATAAGTCACTTAATTTTTTTTAATTATGGCATGTTATGTAACTTATTAAAATTTAAGTTTATTGAGGACATAAGGTATTAAGGAATGAAATACCTAACTTAAGTCTTAGAATTTGGTAAAATCAAGAATAAGATGTAATATGCTCAAGTGAATAAGAATGTTACTAAGTTCGATAATTGTTTTAATTATAAGGATCAAGCAAGGATAAGGGCATCCTAAAGGACGAGAAGGCGGACATCATAGAGTGACGACGTCCAAGTAGGTTTTCTTCTCCTTAATGTGTGTTGAATATTGAAAATTTCAATTATATCTTGCATATTATTGTGTAAATAAAGTCATGTTATTCATTAAAAATAATATCATGTTATATGTTGAGCATAAGAACGTATAACTTGTTGAGCACAAGATTGTGTTAATTGTTGAATATAAATTCGTGTTGTTTGTTTGAGCATAAGATCATGTTATTATTGAGAATAAGTTCATGTTACCTATCTACGGAAGAGTTTTGTTAATGACCGGGAAGTTATAATGGCATAGACCGACAATGACCGAGAAGTTTATAATATACCGACAATGACAGGGAAGTTTATGATTGGGTAGACCGGTCAAGGTATTGAGAAGAAGGCCTACTTCTCATTACCAAATAACGTAGATAGGGCAGGACTGTGATTGGTAACCTTCGGGACCAACACAGGAAGATAATATTAGCATAACACAATATTGCATGAGGTTGCATTGTTACAGTTGAATAAAATTTATTGTCACTCAAAATCTATTCAGGTGTTATTTATTTCAATTCTTGCGATGAGAAAGTTCAGTAAGTCATTTAAGTTTAATGTTTTACGATAATCTACTAAGTACTTGTTGGTACTCACATTCTACACTTTTCTTTATGCAGGTTGAGTTCGGAGATGACGATGGAAGAGGATGCTGAGCTAGGGTCCTTTTGTTGTAATTATTATTATTTCCTGAATGTCATGTCTTCACACATGACATTCATCCATCCTTCTGTTGTCAAACTCATATAATCTTGACGTTGACTTTTGATAACTTCTTTTGTATGTTGAAGATGTATATGAATTTTTAAATGTTAACCTTGATCTTTATGTTGGTTGTCAATTAGCTAGTTAAACTCATTTGATTCTTGGTCACATTTTAAATTAGAAGTTAATATATTATTATTGTTCTAATCCAGTCATAGCCTGATTACTTAGTTAATTACTTAATTAAGTAATCAGGTCGTGACATTTATACAGACTTAAACAAGCACCCAAATAGTGACATGAGAAATTTGACCAAGTGATGATGTCTAATGGTTTCAAAATCAATGAACGTGACAAATATATGTACATTAAAGGTACATTCGATAATTTTGTCATTGTATGTCTTTATGTTAATGACATGCTCCTAATGGGTAGTCATGATATAATCACGAGTACTAAAAAATATTGAAAATGACATTCGACATGAAAGGCTTGGGGATAGCTGACGTGATTCTAGGAATTAAAATTTCTAGAACACCCGATGAAATTTTGTTATCACAATCTCACTATGTCGAGAACATGCTTGAGAAATTCAAAGCTTTTGATCTACCCCTGACTAAGATACATGTTGATTTAAGTTTATACTTAGCCAAAAATCGAGGAGACTTAGTATCCCAATTGGAATGTGCGAGGGTTATTAGAAGTCTAATATACTTAGCAAATTGTAAAAGAACAGTCATAGCATATTCAATTAGCAAGTTGAGTCGGTTTATAAGTAATCGAAGTAAGGATCATTGGACCGCATTTAAAACATACTCTGAATTATAGTTTACGCTACACAAGATATCTAGCTGTTTTGGAATGACACAGTGATTCAAATTGGATACCCGACACAAAAGACTCCAAACCCACAATTAGATTCATGTTCACCATAGGTCACCATAGGTGAAGAAGCAAAGTCATGAAAATCCTCTAAGCAAACTTATATAGCTCGATTTACAATGGAATCAAAATTTATTGCCTTAGACAAACTTGACAAAGAAGCTGAATAACTAAGAATTTTCTTAAAGGATATTCCATGTTGAAAAAAACCCATGCCTCCCGTTATGGTGCATTGTGATACCATGTCTGCATAGGGAGAGCTAAGAATAACATGTACAATGGTAAGTCTTGACGTATTCGTCGAAGACACAATACTATTAGACAATTAATCACTAGTGTATAATGTGTATTGATTATGTAAGGTCAAAATATAATATAACGGATCTGTTTACTAAAGGTATTAATTGAGATCAATCATACAACGCAGTAAGGGGAATGTGATTAAAATCCACGCTTAAAGAACGCTCATAATGACAACTCAACCATGATGATTGGAGATCTAAAAAACTTAGTTCAAAGAGACAACTAAGTTATGAAGATTCAATTTGTAAACTTAGAATCTCAAATCCATTCTCGTAGCCATCCAAGTGTGACCTTGCGGTTCACTAGTAAAGCGTAAATTATAAACTTTTAATGATTCATGTAGCCTTATTGGTGGAGTATAGCAGGATACTCTTCATAGGAAATCATCTATCTAAGTGTGAAGTATGGTCGCTTCAAATGAATAACACTTATGAATAAAGATATGATCAAATACCAAAATGGACACAATGTGGGAACGAAACATATTATATCTATTATTGTGCATGTGTTATTGTCTTGGTTTACATAAAAACTGATCGGTTCAAGACATCGTGTTAACCAAACAGAGTAAATCTGATAACACTATACTAAGTAATGTTCAAAGCCAACAACTACATATCTTGATGCAATAATATGTTGTCAGGACTTTGAAAAATATGTATTTGCATTAAATTTCATTTATGTGAGGGATTGTTGGAAATTATGATTTTCTATATAAATTTATTTAATAGAGGTGGTTAAAAGTGGTTAGAGGTAGTTTCTTCCTACCTTTTCATATGAAATGACATATATTTTCACATCAAATTGCACGTACCTCTTTGCGAAAAGACACATTCTTCTCTATAAATAGACACATTTGGAAGACATTCAAACACATCAATTCGAAGATAACAATACTACTTCATTCATCTTTCAAAAATCTTACTCAATCTCGAGTATCAAGTAGTTCATCCGAAAATGCGACTAGTAGTACAACTATTAGCATTTAGTTAAATCATTGTATCTTGAAGACAAATGCTGTGAAACCGCGTGCACCATAGGAGAACAATTTTGTGTTACGAAAAAAGAATCTAACTCTTACATTGGTTTTATCCTACATTGTTTCTTTATCACTGCATTTCTACATATCCTTTTTAACAATTATTTTAACTACTAAATTAAAGAGCTTGTGTAAAATAAAAAATGATCAATCAACTCTTTTTTATTTTGGTTTCCAAAAAAAAATCTCTTTTTCTTACTTTTGGATTGTTTAATTTGTTCGAAAAAATCAGATTACTAAAGTCACTCTGTAGGCACTTCGTCACTTTTCTTAATCGTTTCCATGTTGGGATTTGTATTGACGAATTTTGGAACTTTTGTATCCAACTTTACATTATCTTTTTAATTTATTCGCTTTTAACTTATTTTCTCATATTTCAGCTAAGTGTTTGGTTCTTTGCGGATCACTTACCTTAACAATGGTTATTGCATGTGATAGCCATCAACTACTACTGCACGTGCTTGATCTATAATATGGTAACAGAAACTTGATATAAGATATATTATTTTATTGTTCTTATTTTTTACTTATTAGTCACATATTTTTAAATATACATTCAAAATATCAAATTTATGTATGTATGTATTTATATAATATAAGACTAATAGCATTCATGTGTCTCTTGAAGATTTATTAGTTAATATGTCTTTTAACCATACTGCAAATCTGAATTCGATGCAATTTCACATTATTTCAAGTGTATTGTTCTCTTCATCCACCAAAAACTTATATTTAATTCATTTTCAATTCATCCACCAAAACTTTACATTTTCTATTTTTAAAAAATTTTATAATTTTTACTCTTAATCTACCTACTTATTTAAAAAAAAAACATGACTCACCTTTTAATTCTACTATCCATTAATATATTCATTTATTATCTATACTCACTTTATATTCATTACAATATATATTAAAACTCATACCACCAAAAGTTATACAAGCTTTTGGTGGATGAAGGGGCTATTTAGTTTTTCTAAAAAAAGTATTATTTAATTAATGGCTAATTGTCAATTAATATACAAATTCTTACTCACAAATTTTGAAACATGACAATAATATCATTATCTTTCAATTTGTCGCGAAAATCATAACTCCAAATTCTTCTTGTCACTGGAGAGTAGACGTGGCATGGCTCACTAAAGCCAGCATCGTCGAAATGTGGCTGCACGATAAAATGGTTTTTGGTTCAGATAATATTATATTTGACATGCCAACTCGCCGATGATTAATTTTGCAACAAAGTGATAAACGATAACATCCTTACAACATTTCTAAATCATATTACAATTGTAACATTGATAAAATTTCATACATTAATTGTCATTCCCTAGTGATAAACTACACCGCTATAAATCTTTACACGCCCAATTCACCCGCCATACACCGCAATAACAACCACTTCCCTTAACTCCATTCTTTTCTATGTTAAATTGACAAATTTTGATTTTTTATTATATTTTAGTGTGACATCTCTTATTGCATTTATAGATAATCGATACATACATGTCAATACTAAGGTTTTATATAAAACAGATATGCACTTCAACGTATGACAAATATAAATCCTTCAGATTGTCATATATCTTTTATCTATCTATGCAACAAAAAATCTTAAATAATGAGCAATAGAAGATATCACTTATAAATTGGCCAATTTATCAAACATTCTTCCAAGATGTTCACGTCTTGGTCATTTAAAGTAATGTAAGTACTAAGTTCCCACCTCAAATATTAAAGCTAAAATTCCAGTAGATTAAATGTTGTATGTAGGGGTAGTAGTAGTAGGCTATGAGGACTAAATTAACTGACTCAAAAGGACAAAGCTTTGAATGCAGTCACAAGAATCTTGTCACGTCGGTGCCCACCGTGCACGTTAGCAAACTTCCCACTATCATACTAAATTATACGGACACACGCATGCTTTTAACTTCAATAAATATGCTAATTTAATTCCTCACATTTCAAATTTTCAAATTAAGGTCGCACACATTTAATTCAAATACAGACTTTGTCTCTCAACAAACTCACATCATGTGTCATGAGTTTGTGTATAAAGATAAGGCATGCACGTATGGGCGAACAATAGCCGAATCGAAAAACCGAATCGAATCGAATCAAAATTAAAGGTTTGATTCTGTTTGTACAACAAAACGATTCGGTTCGGTTTCAAAATTTTGAAATTGAAATTAATTCGATTCGGTTTCGGTTTGGAAAAAAAATTGGTTTCAAACTTAATCGTCCGAATTTTTTTTATATATATATTATATAGTGGAAATATATGGGAATGCCCTTTTTTTTTAACTTGAAGCAGTTTATATCCATTTCAAAAAAAGAGTGCAGGGTATACCCATTTCATTTTTAAATATATTTTGAAGGATTTGCACGTAAATTAATCTGATCATTTCAAATATCAATCAAATCAAATATCAAAATCAGTTAAGTAATTTAATTTACAAATTAAATTAAATTAAAGTTCTTGAAATCTTATTTTTTTTTATAATTATGTACAAATTAAATTAAATTAAATTAAATTATCAAAATTGGGGTGCGGTTGGTAGTGGGGTGGGGTTGGTCGGCGGTGGGGTGGGTTGGTAGTGGGGTGGGGTTGCCGGTGGGGTGGGGTTGGTACAGGGTGGGTTGGCAGTGGGGTGGGGTGGGTTGGCCTTAGGGGTTGGCCGTGAGGGGTGGGTGTGGGTTGGCCGCTGGGGGTTGGCCGTGGTGGGTTGGCCGGTGGGGTGGGGTTAGCCAGGGGTGGGTTGGTAGTGGGGGTGGGTTGGTAGTAGGGGTGGGGTGGGTTGGCCTTGGGGGTTGGCCGTGAGGGTGGGTGTGGGTTGGCCGCCTAGGGTGGGTTGGCCGTGAGGGTGGGTTGGTCGGGGTGGGTTTGCCGCTAATTTTATTAATTATTTATAAATTGAAATCTTTATTATTAATTATTAATTATTAATTATACTGACTTTATTAATTAATTATAAATTAATTATAAATTGAATTTGATTATTAATTCTTAATTATTAATTATATAACTTTATTAGAGATGAAAATTAAATAAACGAACAACTCCTACTAATGAAAATTAAATAAACCAACCACTTTTTGCAAATTAAATACACCAACAACTTTCGTAGTAATGAAAATTAAATAAACCAACAACAACAACTTTCGTACTAATGAAAATTAAATAAACCAACTTTTTGCAGTGAATTTACTTCACCAACAATTATTTTTACAGTGAATTTACTTCACCATTAATGACATGAATAAAATTTTGATCGGACTTCTACCTATATAATTCATTCTTTCCTTTCGTTCACTGAATCACTCACTTTCATCTTACGCATATCTATATTTGCAATCGTTTTTCTTTATCAAATATCTCGCTCTCGCTCTCACTCAGTGGATTATAAAAGGTAATTTCAATATTTTGATGTATTTGTTATATATATGATTCCTTAATTATTGTTAGATGAATTTAGGTGAATTTTTAATTAATTTCAATTAATAATTATTTAGGGCATCGTATAACCATTGTGCATTTGTATGAATAATTAATTAACCATTGTGCGTATGATTTATTGTGTATTATGAATTTTTAGATGAATTAAATAGTTTAGTTTAGTTTAATTTAGTTTAGTTTAGTTTAGTTTAGTGTAGTTGAATTTTTAGTTTAGCCGCTGGGGTGGCGTTGGCCGCGGGAGGTGGTGTCACACCCCGACCTATCTAATCTTGTATTAACTGTCTAATCGGTGTGATGGCGGAAGGAAATGAAATGACTAACTATTTGAGAGACTCATAAATATAAGCAGTTGTCATTTTAAAGAAAGGCGAGTCATTAGACTGTGATTAACCAAATGACCAAAGTTGGGTACAAATCAATTTAGCAACTGGTGCCATGATGAATTCAAAGATGTCTATCAAATGTCTAACCCATCAGAATTCTGTACCATAATACATCAAAATCATAACAAGAGTTGGCAGCAAAAGAGTAGCTGAGTTTATGTGTGAAGACATAAACCCAGGGCAAACATAAAACATGACAAAAAGGTCTTCGCTCAGCATTCAATCTCCGTTGTCATGCGAAATTACTTTAAACTCAAGATATAGGATGTATGGGTCGATAACGAAAGACATTTCATTGGTGGGAGGTACTCAAGCTTGCACTTACTAACGGACTCAATATGTTCGGGTTCATGCGATAAGATGCGGAAAGACGATGGTCTAGAAGAGCTGGTCCCCGTCTTGAGGAGGTGACTCTTGAAATGTATGAATCTATTGTAAACAACTAGGAATATCAACCGAAATTGGTGAGACTTGGGAGTTATGGCGAGAGTGTCGGAGAGGCTGCGTGAATGGGTAGAGCAGAATTACTTGTAAAAGCAATTACTAGGGCCAACGAGAAGACATTGGATTATCAAAATAAATCAAATAAGAAGGCGAGCCAAACTAACGGCTTTCTAATAGATCCGCATCAATTTAGGTATCATTGGACCGGATAGGAAAAAGAAATATTTTCATTGAATGCATATCAACAAACCACGGATCTAATGCGGGGTAAATCGATCATCGGGACCACGATGGATATCTGAATCCATCGATAGAGGAGAATCAATGGCTCGACAATGTCGGGAGCTAAAGGGTATGATCAATCAACATAGACTCATCAAATCTCGAGCAAGAATTTAAAGAGGTAGTACATCAATGGCGGTGGGAGAAAGATCATCCTACCTCGCATAATGCTCCGCAAAGAGGCGATTTAATATATGAATGAAAATGATCGAGAAGGGTAATCACACGGGATGGACCTTAATGATCCCGATTCGTGCTCGAATGAAAGCATGGAATCGAAGAAATTCCCAACTTTTAGGATTTCTAGAAAATCAATATAATCAAAACCTTGGAAAAAACTATACTTGCGGTGTCTTTGGCAAGACTTGAATCGATCAGTATCACATCGAAATCGTTAACCCATGTCGCCTAACTAGAAACCGGTTCATTTGCTCGAGAAACTACGAGAAGTTCGCATATTGCTCGGCCTAAGCTCATAGAATGCATGCATCGTCCAATCGAGAACGGTCTAACTCTAGTACTATTAAGCGGCGTAGTCCGCATCCTCGCATCTATCTAATCGCAACTTAGATATTAGGACAATCACATCGATCGTCCCACTTCCGTCTCAAGATACTAATCACATCGCATGCATAATCAACTCATGCGGCATTGATACTAAGCATATAAAGATCGCACAAAGCTATAAGCAATGTAGAAAGAATTACGAACTCATAATACAAGAATCAATTACTTCACACGATTGTCTTTGGAGATAGCGGACTTGAAATCTTGAGCTCACATGATTTAAGACAAGCGGGTTAGACTCGAGAAAGACTCGCGGGACCGGAGCGAACAAGCGCTCGATACCATTCTGTCACACCCGACCTATCTAATCTTGTATTAGCTGTCTAATCGGAGTGTGACGGCGGAAGGAAATGAAATGACTAACTATTTCAAGAGACTCCCAAATATAAACAATTGTCATTTTAAAGAAAGACGAGTCATTAGACCTGTGATTAACCAAATGACCAAAGTTGGGTACAAATCAATTTAGCAAGCGGTGCCATGATGAATTCAAAGATGTCATCAAATGTACAACCCATCGTAATTACGTACCATAATACATCAAAATCATAACAAGAGTTGGCAAAGCAAAAGAGTAGATGAGTTTATGTGTGAAGACATAAACCGTGGCAAACATAAAACATGACAAAAGGTCTTCGCTCAAGCATTGATCTCCGTTGTCATCTCCGCACTACCGCACATTTAGAAATACATGCGGGGCATGAGTACTTGATGCACTCGGTGGGAAATTGCGAAAACAATTAAAACATGCTCTTAGAGCTATATAATCGACTTGCCACTTTCTTAGATTCACGGGGTTTTAAGAAATATCCTATGAATCATGCTTTAAGAAATCTCTTACTTCATGATCAATGCGTGCTAACAATTTTCATGATAACATGTGCGAGACAATCTTAAATAAACACCATATCTACGCACTCTTGTGTTGAGAAGTAGGCCTCCTTCTCAAACACCGTGATCGGCCATTTAGCTCACGATCACTCTGTGTACCTAAACCACATCGGCAGCTCGTCCGGCATAGGGCGATATCGTCCATCTCGTAGATGAGCAATATGCAATATGCTCAAAACAGCAAGTCGATTAACTTTATAAAATTCACATGCTCATTATCATAAACTTGTGCACACATATATTTTAGTTTAGAAAGCCCACCGGAAATATGGCTTACTCGAGACTTTCATCTTTCCTTTCTTGATCTCTATTCTGCTTCCATTTGTTCCTTAAAAAGGAAATAAGAAGAATAAATACGAGAAAGAGGAACTAAGAGTTTCAACTCTTGAGCCTCTACTAAAACTCTCTCTCAATACTCTATGGTTAAGCTAAGCTCGCTAGGTCGATGCATCCAAAACTAAACCATTGATGTCTTGAGAAAGTATTTTATGAGAACGTTAATCTTTTCAATTCACGTATATAAGGAATACCATATCGCTATAATAAAGTCTTTAACTTTCAAATCTTTTCCTTAGGAAACTTTGATCAAGTTGTATTGATCAAACTATATACTCATAAGAATCTATATTTTGAAATCAAACTTGATTATCAAGTCAAAATCATCAAGTTCTTTGAAATAACGTAAACTAACGAAATCTAACTTTTTCGTATAAGCATAGAAAAATCTAAATAATTCAAAATAGGCTAATTTTATATACTAGATCATACTTTTGAAATCAAAGGACTCAATTAAAATCAAAATAATAAGTTCTTAACATTACATACGCATAATAATTTAGGGGTTTTCACCCGGTTCGATTTTAACTCCAATTTCTTTTGCCAAACGAGATCATATAAATATAATTACATAACTACAAGCTTATTGTTAACAAATCAAAGCCAAAACATCTTAAAATCATGGCCATAGTTTTCGGTCCTCACAAGAAAAAAAGGAGGGTTCGATTTTTATTTCCAAATTCGACTCTAATGATGCTCAAACGTCTTTAATTACATAGATCTAAGCTTGATTTAAGGAATCATCAACAAATACTCAAGGTAAGAACTAGGGTTCTTAACTAAAATTTTGGGTTTTCATGAAAATAAACAAATTGAACCATAGATCAAGCATAAATTACTTCTAAAAGGATAGATCTACTCATATATAAACTAAAAATCGAAAAACGGAAATTCTTTGGAACAAGGCCATTATGGCCGAACCATATAGGAGTATGGAGGATGGATTTTTCTTTGATTTCTCATCATAATATCACTCCATATAGATAGATCTAAGCATATATTAACAAAGAATCGAAGAACAAAAACTCGTAAGAAAAAGGCAAAAGGACCGAATATATATGGGGGTTTGGGGATGGTTTTCTCTTTGATTTTTACTTCAAAACTTGAAATAAGTTAGAGATCTACCTCCTTAAGACGTCGAAGAAGATTGGAAGTCCGGATCTTGAGCTTGGAGGAGAGAATTTTTGGTGGTATGTGTGTAATGTGTGTCTTCGAAAAATTTGAGGGAAAAATGAAGAAATGGAGCCCTTTGCAAGATTACACATATATATATAGAATTTCTAAGACACTATTCAAGGCTTCTCTCATAAGCTTATTAAGAGTCTTCTAGAATAAGCTTCTAAAATGGCTTCCATGATAAGCTAATACTTTAGCTTCTTTGAGAAGCTAATTGTTTCTAGAAAATTCTTAGCTTTCTTAATAAGCTTAGAATAATGATAACATAATATAACTTTTGAAATTATAAAATCAATATAAAGCAAATAGAATATAGAAATTTCTAGCGAATCGAAACTTCATAAATTACTTTTTCTAAATAAACACTAAAATAAAATACTAATCGAAAGATTTATCATTCAATCAATCAACTGTAAAATTCTATAATAAATCTTTAAGTTAAAACTTTTTATAAAATCTTATCTGAGGATGCATTGTTCCTAGTCACTCACGTAATTAATTTCTAATTAATTACGTACTTAGCTCTTAATGAGAGCTATGCGGATCTGGGGTATTACAAGTGGGGTTGGCATTTGGGGGTGGGGTTGGCCGTGGGGGTGGGGTTGGCGCGAGGGGTGGGGTTGGCCGTGGGGGTGGTGTTGGCCGTGGGGTCTGAAGTTAAATTAAATTTTTATTTTGCAGTTGAATTAAATTATAGTTTTGCAGTTTAATTTAGTTTAATTTAGATTAGTTTAGTTTAATTATTATAAATACGTACCAATGCACTTATGCACTTGAATTTTTCATTTAGCAGCTGGGGTAGGGGTTGGCCGCGGGGGTGAATTTTTCATTTAGTTTAGTTTAGTTTATTTTAGTTTATAATATTTAGTTTAATTTTTGAATTTTTGATTTATCCGTTGGGGTAGGGGGTTGGTCGCGTAGTTTAGTTTAGTTTAATTTATAACATTTAGTTTAATTTAGGTGAATTATTATTTAATTTAGTTTAGGTGAATTATGGTTTATATCCGTCCCCGATGAATTATAATATTTAATTATTATTTAGTTTAGAGATTTGTTTTATACTTAATGTTAGATGATTTATACACGTCCATTATTGTGCATTTGTATTATTTATTTAGTTTATGTGAATTATTATTTGATTTGTATTATTTATTTAGTTTATGTGAATTATTATTTGATTTAGTTTAGGTGAATCACGATTTATACACGTTCATTTTTGAATTTTTCATTTAGTTTAGTTTATAATTTATTGTTCTTATTATTAAACATTCGTGATAAATATTCTTTGTTTTATATTTAATTTGTATTATTTAGTTTAGATGTTTGTTTTATAATTAATGAATTTTAATTAATTATTGTGCATTTGTATGATTTAATTAGATGTCGGGGTGGAAGAATATTATCATTAGATATGGAGGATGTTGGGATGATTGTTTGAACTCTGCGGTGCATCATCATATACCTATGTTCGGATGGTAATGCACTTATTTGGGAGTTAAGAAAGCATTAATTCATGCAGGAAGCAAATTCTTTTGACTACCAACTACATTATATATCGAGATCTCGAAGTGCTAGACTTATCAAATCACTTTTGACTACCGATGATCGCTAGCTCGATTGTGCGAGGTTTATGCCCAACAGGAGGTGTATGTGACATACTGGGCGTCGGCCCCAACAGAACACAAGCATATATGCCACATTCGAGCAACCACGTGATACGTATGACTACACTTCACAATACTCATCTACGGATGAGTCATTCACCTAACAATTTGGAGCATATGATTGGTTTGGGCAAGATACACCTCGAAGTGCCGCAACATGTGCACGAAGTGGGTGACGCGATCGTTGGCGGCGGTGATGATGGCGAATACGTCGTCGACGGTGAAGAACAAACATCGTCGATGAAGAAGAGGAGGAGGAGCGTGCGGCTGCAAATGTGATCTCTGGCACGTTTGTAGAATTTGATGCGTGGATACGTCGAGAGAGTGGAATAGAAAAATTGCTTGGGATGATTATGCATAGCAACACGCAAGGGGTAACCGAGGGACTCGAGGTAGAACAAATGGAAGAGATGAGCAATTGGCTAGCTCCTGTTATTCATCATGAGGCTTGAACAATCTTTTTGCTAATCCTCTTGACTCTATTCCGAACCCCGATGAGTGGCGAAGGTTCCATCTTCGACAACAAGGTGGACCTTAAGATATCGATCGGTTTGTGGCACATGGAACAAAAGCGAATTTGTTATTCAGCGATCGGACGGACCGGATTACGTTCAAATCTTGATATCGTGATCGGTGTCCGTTTCTATTCGCGATCGCAACAAGGTGGTTTTGGTTTGTGCGCAAGTTTGATGCCGTATACGTCTATGTAGATGATCTCGGGAATCTTGAAGCGCGCAAGGTCAAAGCCCGTGTGATTGCAACATACATAGCGTGAAAAATACGCGAGGGCGGTGAAGTCGTTAAGCCGAGATCGATTATGGCGAGTTACAACGAGAGTATGGCGTGCGGCGTCATATCTTGTCGCGGTGAGAGCTCGTAATAGAGCGATCGAGATGATATATGGTGGGTATGAACAATCTGTCGGATGCTACACGGGTTATCTTCACATGTTGCGGACAACTAATCTGGTTCGTTGATTGACACGGATATTGGACGGATGGTCGTTTCGCCACCTTTTGTAGCGCTCGGTTCACCGACTCGGTTACACGTTGTGCATGAGGCTGTTATTGTTGTGGATGGCACGCGCGAAGGGCCGCAATAAGGGTATATTGTTTGTTGTCATACGAAGGACGACAGCGAGCAAGTTTTTCCATTGGCTTATGGAATTGGTCCGATCGAGAATGATTTATCATGGACTTGGTTTGGAGCGCGTGAAGGCGCTTACGGTCGAATTCGAGGCGTTGATTGTGTACGCGCGCGTCGGTATATCGATCTTTGTGAAAATGTCTTTCAGGAGAACGCCACGGCTTATGCTACTACCATCTGGCTGAAAAAATCACGCCTTTTGGGAAACCGTCGTGGCATTATACCGTAGGCGGCTTATGCATATCGGGAGACGGAGTTTGACAAAACAATGAACATGTTAAAGTCCTCGTGCTAAAGATAGACCTCTTGGTGGTGCGTATGGCGTCGGCGGAGGTCGGAGTTGAGAAGTGGGCGGATGAAAGTGCCACGTGAGGCGATATACCTTTTGACTTCCAACATTGTCGAGTCCTTCAATGCTCGGTTGTTGTGGGCAAGATGATTGCCCATTTGCTCTATGGTTGAGCGATTAGTCATATCATAGAAAATGGTTCGATCAAAGACTTGAGCGGCAAGAACATACCCTCCGACCTAACCCTCAAGTCGTTCGCAAGATACGGGCGGGCTGGAGAGATCACGCGGTATACTATAGTGCCCAAAAGTAACGACACATTCAAAGTCGAGGGCGAAACCAAACCTTCAATGTCGATCTCGGGACGAATAGTGCTCGTGCTTGGGTGGGACATGGATGCGATCCGTGTTCTCATGCGATTTGTTGTATGCGGTATGGAGCTACATATTAAATATAATTTTTTAGTGCGGTATGCCAATTTATAACTAACAACTTTATCATTGTTTTTATCTTGAATTTTAATTTGTGTAGGCATAAAGATGACCAAATTTCCAGCTATGTGGGAGAATACTACCACGCCGAGAAGCTAGTACAGACTACTCATACGAGTAAATCATGTTCCGCCCCAATCCGGTTGGATGCTTCCTACCGATGTCGCAGCGTTGAAATCGCCACTGCTTTGTGGTCCGGCTGCGGTGGTCGTCCGAAAGTTGGGCGCCATCGTCATCAACCGAGCGTCCCCATCGAAGATCTGGTGGAGGAGAAATGGGGTCAAGCAGTACAAGTCGTGCACGTAGGAGGTGTGGCTTGTGTGGTTCCGTATATCACACGCGACAATCATGTCCTTATTTACCATCCCATTAATTGAATGAATTATTGTTTTTATTATCTTCACTTAACTTGATATTTGTCTGCGTTAGTTGGATCAAACCTTTCCAGTTTCGGCCTTTAAATGTTTTCTCGAACAAATTCGTGTGTGGTCCATGCAATATTTCTAAAGATTATTTTGATAAATACATTATTGCTTAAAAACTTAGAGAAAAATAAATTAGGGTTGATGAACTTATATGTGGGGATGGTTTGGGTGCCCACTCTATTTTTCAAACTCAAACTCGTTTAAAATTTATCTACTAATACCCATCCTAAGTTGGTCACATGTAATAATAATTGAATTTTCGTCAAACTCGTCCCAAGCCTTTTCAATATTTATCAAAACTCATCTATTAGGGTTTGGTAAGAGGGTACTCGTGAAAACACAATATTTATCAAAACTCATCCTATTAGGGTTTGAATTGCTAATATAGTAACCCGATTTAATCAAAGTTTCGTGTCTTTTTATTATTTTGTTTATATAATTTTATTGAGCATTACCCGTATAGTCGTAGCACAATTATATTATCGTACATATTAGAATCATCTAACACCCTCAAAATGGGGTATACATAATTCAAAGATAGAACCACTATTTTCTTTCGGTGAGCATATACATTCTCATTACCCGGGGATGCTCGGGAACACGAAATGATGCGTTCGGTGTACATGCACATGTATGTTCCGGCAGCGTTGTCTTCTTTATCGAGCGTACATCGGGGCGGCAAATGTAAGCGCCGGATCACGCGGAAAGCACGAACACCGAGTGCATTATCTTCAAACCAGCGAGTTACGAGTAGGCGTGTAAATAACATCCTCAAGCCGATCCAATTCATCAGCGCTCCTCTCGTCGCTCGGGTCTAATGAATAATGTACGGATCAAACAATTCACACACCGGTCGTCATGTGCATTCGAGCCAAAATGATCGACCTCTATTAAAATAAGGGATGATGACACGTAAAAGAGATTCAATTTTGTAAAGGCACAAACAAAATATATTTTATAATTAGTCGATGTATAAGGAAGTTACATTCGTGAAGCCATGATCTATGACTTTGGCCCCTTTGCTACTACTATGGACTACCCGATACCAATTAATAGATGGATCCACGTAGATATACCATGATCTAGCTCTTCTGCGTTTCAATATTCTCAAAATACACAGCCACTCTCGACAAATGTACAACTATTCAAAGAAGAAATAGAAATTCAATATATATAAAGAATATATATATATATTCACATCTATAAAAATACGAAATATATACTTACAAAGAAATCGGTGTCCAAAATAATAGTGCTCGACTCGTTGACCCCATTCAACAAGTCCTGCCCGTTTATTAATCTGATCCTCAGATGCATCATGTACAAATCAAGAGCCTGCAATAAATAATTTATTTTTTAAATAACGATTTCATATATGAAAATAGAAATAGAAATAGAAATAGAAGTGATACTTACCCCCACGTCAAGATCGTCAGTAGGGTCTTCGATGCGAACAAAATCACTGTAGGTCAGCGTGCATCCACTGTCTCTAATAATCACTGAACCCGTCCTCGCCTCAAGAAAATTTTCATAAGAAGCGTATACACTATCGGGGATAGGACGAGGCACAGGGCTATTCACGTAGGGTGACCTCAGTGCAGGCGCAGCGAACCTTACTCGTTCGCTTCTACGAGTTGGCTAATTTTTTGTTTAAGCAACAGAGTTAGAAAAAGTAAACATATCAAATATGATGCAATAATATAAAATAAGATAATTTACCAATGGTCTCGGCATCTACGGCATGGAATGATTTGGAGTGGATCCTCGATCCTCGTGGAGGCGCCGTGTGATGTGATGGGCTAATGAATCCAGTATCCCGGTTGAGGCGGCGAGGTAGATCCATACTCCTGTAGAGAATATTACCATACTCCGGCGATGAGGTGTATACTACTGGTGGTGACGGATCCGCTAGAGAGTCTGCATCTGCACTGAGTTATCACGAAGAAACTATGATACTCTTGGGCAAACCGGTACCACATCTAGATCCATGAGGTAGTTCTTGAACCATCTGACCTCCTTAGAAGCCTCAAGGCGGCTACATATTCGGCTTCCATGGTAGAGTCCGCAATGCATCGTTGCTTTGCACTCACTTGGGGATCGGCTCCACCTCCCAAGGTAAACACATAGCCGAGGTTGACTTTTTCTCATCACGGTCGGCTTGGAAATCGAGTCCAGATAACCCAAGGCATTAGACTATCTGCATGGTAAACTAGCCTATAATCTCGAGTCCTTTTCGTGTACTTGGTATATGCTTCTGCAAATTCAAAGAGCTTGTCGAGGTTAGGCGATATCTAGCTACTATGCCTACGATAGCGAGATATCGAGACCTCGTGCATAGCATTTGCGTACATGAGACTTCCTACGGCGAGCGTAAGGAACTTGTCTCATTTCCTCTATCTCCTTTGCGGTCATAGGTGTTGCGTTTAGATAAAGGCGCCATGTCCGAAGGTAGCAATCCTTTCGCGGTGCATACTAAAGCAGTAATCACGATATCGATGTAAGACGCCGAGATAAGCTCAATATTTTCTTCTTGCGATCTCGGTAAACCTTGATCCCAAGAATGTCGCTGCATCTCCTAAGTCTTTCATTTGAAACCGATCGGATAGCCAACTCTTTACACGTCGATAATGACTTCACGTTGTTGCCAACTAGAAGGATGTCATCTACATAAAGTGCAAGAAATACCACATCACCGTTGACATCTAACCGATACACAACTCTCGCTAGGCAACCTGGGTAAATCCATGGGACTTTACCACCTCCAAAGCGTAAGTTCCATGATCGGGAGGCTGCTTAAGTCCATAAATGGACTTAAGCTTCCATACTAGATGCTCTTCACCTTTACCACATAACCTTGAGTGTTTTGCATATAGATGTCTCTACCTTCCTCAAGGTAACCGCTTAGAAAAGCGGTTTTAACATCCATTGCCAAACCTCTAGGTTGAGTGGGCTGCTATGGCTAGAAGAATTACGATGGACTTGAGCATTGCTACGGCGAAAAGGTCTCGTCGAAATCGATGCCCTCAATGAGTGTACCCTTTCGCCACAAGCACGGCTTTAAAAGCGAAACCTCTCCATGAATCTCTCTTCCTCTTGTATATCCACTTACTATGGCTTCCTTGCCATCGGTAGAGGTGTCTTTTCATATCATCCATAGCGTTATGGACTCCGTTTCTAAGTCCATAGCGTGTGCCATGATCTTGCATCAATATCTTGTATCGCCTCCTTGTATGTCCATGGGTCGATTATTGCTTGTTCGTCTGCTGGGACTAAATCGAAGATTCACCCACGAACATAAATCGCTCGGGTTGACGAACAACCTCCCACTCTGACGAGGTTCTACAGCACAATAGCAGCGGTGGGTGTAGATACTTGTGGTTCTCTAACTTGCACAACTTGCTGTGTAGGTACCACTTATGTACGGTCGGTATCTCGGTGGAACTCGACCCACTTCAATTTCTTGAAGTATCGGTGTCGATCCTCCCACTAGACTCGACATCTCGCACCTTTCGCTGTCGGTGGTGGAATCGATCATCTTCTAATTCTTGAAGAATGATTTCAACTTTGGACTTATGATTTTCATATAATCCTCTTCTAAGAATCGGGCATTAGTCTAATAATGACCTTCGATCCTTAGGACTATAGAATAAACCACCTTCGTTCCTCAGGATAGCGATAAACGACCTTGCGTCGAGATCTAGCCTCCAACTTGTCGACTTTCTTGTTCGGACGTGTCGGATCGCCCCATATCCTTATGTGGTTTAAAGCGGGCTTGCGCCCAAACCACAACTTCGAAAGGGGTCTTTTCGGTGACTTGACGGTACTAGATTTAGCAAGTATGCCGTCGTCTCTAAGGCATACCCCGAGCGAAATAGGCAATGTAGCATAACTCATAATAGATCTAACCATTTCCAAAAGAGTCCTATTTCTTGCCTCGACACACCATTTTCTTTGTGGTGTGCGGTGAAGTCTTGTTGGGATGTAATCCACACTTCACTAGATAGTCCATAAACTCGTTCTTGAGGTATTCGCCACCGCGATCGACGCAGATGACTTGATACTTTACCTAGCTTCGTCTCCACTTCCGCCTTAAACTCTTTGAATTTCTCAAAGCATTCGGACTTGCGGTGAAGCGGTATACGTAACCGTACCTTAGTGTCGTCGATGAAAGTGACAAAATACTCGTACCCTCCACGAGCTTGTGTGGACATCGGTCCACACAGTCGAATGAACTAACTCCAACATTTACGTGGCTCTATAACCTTCGCTTTGAAGGGTCCGGTCGACATCTTACCTTCATCTACGAGGATTCGCAGACGGGAGGCGGAGTAACCGTGAGATTACCCAACGCTCCATTCTTAGCGGTCTTTGGATCCTATTTAGATTGATGTGACCTAATCTAAGATGCCGAGAGAAAAGTAGAGTCATCTTCTAAGAAAACTTTCTCTTTTAGGGTTTGATGAAGATGCTGACATAGTTATAGGTATTATGTTTTGCGAGAAATAGTATAAGCGAATTATATAAAGTGCCAACACAGATAACCGTCATTTCTTATGATAGAAACACCACTATCAAAAATAACAGAATATCCATGAGTAAATAATTTCAAAGCGAAACAAGGTTCCATGAAAATCCGGCACATATAAAACGTCTTTCAAAACTAAAACTGTTGTCCCAAAACATAAAAAACATCTCCAAGCGCAATGACTTGACTTTCGCCGCGTTGCCCATGGAGATCGTTATCTCGCCATCAAACAGCTCCCTTGTCCGCAGGAACCCCGCAAGGTGTAACAAACATGATCGATACCCGATCTACTACCCAAGAATGGGTAGAACAAGTCGCTAAACATGTTTCCGTTACTAAAGCAAAGCGCGACTTGAGCCTCGAGCATAGGGCACTTGGCTTCCAATGCCCAGTTTACCTCACTGAAGCACTTGCCGCCTCTCCTTTGGCTTCTTCAAGCCTCCGTGGCAACCATGTTCTTGCTCCCATTACTCCCACTATTTCCTCGCCTTTACCACCTTTGGCACCCTTTTCTATTTCCATTTTGCAACGAAAATTTTGGGCCCTTAGATGTGCTAGCAAGAGCATGTGCTCCTTTTCCCATAACTCCTTCCAAAGAACGAGATCATTAAGCAACCGACTAAGTGTAAACTCGGTCTTGCTCATGATCGCATTCACGCGAAAGTTCTCAAAAGACTTGGGCGGTGTATTGAGGATGATATCGACCTTGGCCGCCGTCAATACCTCCTCCCAACCGATCAAGACTATCCATGAGACGAGTCGTGTGGAGACATGTTCATGGACCGAACTTCCTTCTTCCATCTTACACGCCAAGATTTCTCTCATTGTGTGGAAGCGGACTGTCCGATCCGACTGCCCAAACTTACTCTCGAGACTTGACCAAATATCAGTCGCGTCTACCATCGACTGATGCTGCAACTGCAAGCCTTTGGACATCGTAGTCATCATATAGCATTTAGCCATATTGTTTGACTTATTCCAAAGTCGCTTGACTACCGCTCATTAGTCGATGTGTCGATGGGCATCGGGTTTAGGAGTAGTGAGAACAAACATGTGTTCTTCAATGATAAGAACATATTCCATGTTTCGTTTCCACTCGATGAAATTTGGACGGATAACGGATTTTGTGCGAGCATATTGATAATCGATGTAAGAGACATATCTCGAACGATAATGTAAAACACATAAGCATACGATCGCAAATAATTACGTAATAATAATATTGTAACCTTTTGATAAAACAATATTAATTGAAACCTCCAATCGCCCAAGGAATCCCACACAAGCCACGCGTGTGGGCGTTTACACATGAACCTCGACCGGACTAAAATATACCTTTTAGTCGTTTAATTTCAATCCATATCAACTTATCCTTATGACAAATGAAATTAATGATTGGACCTTACTGACCACATCACTATCGCAAGAAGGGACTTGGCGGAAGTTGTACTTGAGGTGATGTCTAAGCATTGACCACAATTTTAACAATAGAAGATGAATTCTTAGAATTGGTATACTCACCGGACCATACCGCCCAATTCAAATTCTTTTGTTATCTCATTTTATATCTATCTCTAGAGAACTTATGAAAATCGCACATGCAAGCCGCAGCGTGTGGGCGTTTACATGAAACTCCCACTTCTCAATAGATTTAAAAGTTTTATTTAGAAATCTCATCTAACAAACTTATGATAAGCAAGTGCAAGCAAGCCGCGCGTGTGGGCGTTTACTCACGGTCGTCTCACTTTGTTTAGAGATCAAAAGTGGAGGTCTTGACATTTTAATTTGAAAAATTAATTTGTCGGGTTGCTTGCTTAGTCTTTTATTCAAAAGGTTTGTCCATGCAGATCACGTAATCTAGCATGCTTTTCTATAGAACTCAACATGTAAAACATGCTCAGTAATTCTAAAATATGCTTGATAACGCGATAAACCTAGCATGCTTATTATGCGCATCGATTCGTAAAACACTTAAAGGTTTGTCAACGTAATATAAACATACATAGCATGCTACCGCACAATTTAAACATCCACGACATGCATATGAGCGATAAAAATAAAATAAAACGTTCATCGCGCGGCAATCGTGAAACACGTACATCTAAATCTAATCTATTACATAGATTTACAAAGTACGTAATTAAACATCAAAAACGGGCCTCGCGTGCGGGCATGGACGGATTCAACAAATGGGCCTCGCGTGCGGGCACGGACCGAAAAACTGAAAAGCAGTCCGGGCGGGTCGCATTAAAAGTCTTGGGCAGGCAGGGCAAAGCCCGCCGCGCGCCCGGCTTCGCGCCCTTTGCCGCGTGCTCCTCGCGGCTGCCTCGCATCGTCGCGGCGGCCGCGACCCGCCGAGCTGCGCTGCGGCGCTTCCCGGCGCCGAACGCCCGCCGAGAGCGTCGCCGCCCCGTCGAAACTCACGACCGCGAGTCTGTTCGCCAGCGCCGGTTTTTCGCCAACGCACGCCCGCCGCCCGCTAGCTCGCACGGCCGCGCCGCCGCGGGTAATCCTCGCGATCATGAGCTCGCTCGCTAGGCGCCGGGGATCTCGCGCGAGCGCGCCGTCGCCCGCAGCCTCGCGGTCGCCCTAGCGACCGCGAGACTCGCCATGAAACCACCCGCAGGACCGCCGAGATACTGTTTTCCCGTCGTTTCGTTCTTCGTTCGTTCGTCTTCGTTCTTCTTTACGGATAAGATTTACATGATAAAATCTAATCTAACCACGGATTTTCGTGGTGTAAAACAAAACCAACAACAACAACAACGAGCCCCGATGAGCAGCGGATCCACAATTAAATAAGCGCACGTAATAATCAAACATGAATTAATCCAGCAGAGCCAAGATTCTCGATCCCGTGCTCGATACCAATTGTAGGAAAACGTATGTTAACCCTCGCCCCGAGGATCCATCTTGGGTGTTTAATTCACCATACATTGATTATAAACCTAGCATGCGTCTATATAATTAAATGCAACACGTTGGGGTTTTTCTCGTGTTTACCTTTGGATCTGTCGAGGTGGATCGAACGGGATGAATGGATTGAACGGTCGAGACTCGTGCTTTGACCTTCTAGACTGTATCCCGGTTGCCCAATCTCCAACGTCGAGTGAGGACGATCTATGGAGAATGCTTCGGAAAATCACCCAATGCTCTCACAACCAAAACACTCAAAATTCTCTCACAATAATGAGATGGCGAAAATTCTCTTCAATATGTGAGCATTAGCTAGACATTATCTCATACCTTATATTTATAATGCACTACCTTAATCCTATATGGAATATTACCATAATCCCATATGGAATATTACCATACTCTTGGGATTATTTCCATACTCTTAGGATTATTTCCATACTCTCAAGATTATTACCATAATCTTATATGGAAAGGATCTATGCATATCCCATAAATATAATTATATCCTTGTGGATAAAGAGAATAAAATCTTGCCAATTGAGAGCATGAGGCGCGATTTTCCTTAGCTACGAACTGGATGGGCCGACCGAGGATCAAATCTGAGGAATAAAGATGGGCCTCAAATAAATTAATTATCTTATGTTCACCCTGAACATAAATTAATTTATAAACATTCGATCATGCCACTAGAGAAAGAATGTTGACTTACCCTTTATTACCGAAGTTGAGTCGGGCTTGCACTTAGACATTACGAATCCCGTATTTAAGATATCGAACGTCCATTAATCATTTCTAGCAATGATCGCTTAAGCGATTAATATCCTTATTTCTAAGTAGTACCACTCAACCTTATTATTGTACTTGAGCTAACTCAACTGCGGGGTTTAGTACAATAAACCTTTGAGCTCCTTAAGGGGCGTCATCATCCTAGCGGATACGGTGACTCGTCTGAGATAACTAGCGTGACATCAAGATCGCCACCACCCAAGATGCGGAGAATCTTGGGTTAGAACATATAACCTCACTCATAACAAGTCAAAGTGATGGTCGACAACTCATACTCACCTAATACCTTATCGAGGTTTAGATCATCGTAAGTCACCGAGATCTTGGTTCTTCACCAACATGGGTACATCTCGATGTAGGAGTACGAGTAGAAGGCCCGGTCCCGATCGTCACCCGCATCGCCGGTGGGGTAGTTCCACGACGGACGGCGATATGCCTCGCTATGCGAACATCTACATCGACACCCTTCTATCATAAACTCAAACCACGTCTTGAGTCCTTGAATATTCTCTCTAACCACATCATTGATCGTGTGCGTGATCCAACGACGATCCTCCGACTCGGGCCCTGTGGTGCTCACCGTCATTGCTAGATGAAGAGGAACGCACTGCCTCGACGCTTCCCTATCCCGACCACGCCCCTTATATCGGATCGGCGTCCCTCGTCCGACGCATGCTCTATCCCCACGCATCGATGTCGTGGCCTCGTGCCCTCATCGGTCTCTTCAACAACAGCGATGCGTGCCCATCGTCTGCGTGCGATCGCCGACCAACCCCACATCGGAGAAGGCCCCGCCTAGAACGAGGATGTCTAGTGCGGGCGGGGTTGTTCCCAGCGCGAGATGGGAACGGGTCTCCGTAGTTCACTCCCGGTGCACCCGGATATAGAGATGACGATAATCTGGCATGCTCATCTCATAGTCGTCAGGGAATAACCCCACAACGGTTGCCCTCACGATCGAGCAGGGGTGTATCCACGTCAATCATCTTCGTGAACTTCCACCTCATGCATCTAGGATACACATCATCCCGGACATACTTTGCAACCGTCGTGCAAGATCCGGGATGATCTCTAGTGACCAAATATATAATGCCCATGATGGTCCGTAGAAGTGATATTTGGCCCGGTCTTCATATTCCACATGTAGTGTAGAATTTTATATGCATATGCAGCCCATGGAAATCTAGCAAATACGCCGGATCGTCAACTAAGACCCAAATCCAGCGATCCACGTGTCGTGGCAAGTCGATACCAAGGCGAATGCGTAAAGAACTAAGATGTGGGCTACACGGAGATATAGATGACCGCCAACATCATCAATCGGACGGTCCGTATCAAAGAATCTCACACCTAGATTCTCTATACTAGTCCTTCCGCTACCAACAAACCTTTAATAAACCTCAACGGATTGCGGATCGTACTCGGTGTAGGATCGAAAGATGACGTCCCAAAACTCAAACCCATCACGGCGCAAAATCCGAGAAGGAAAAACAAATTGTCCTCCCATTAATAAAAATCATATCGCCGATCTTGAGACTAGGAGGGCCTAATCTGTCGGGATACCATATGGTGCAAACTCATGTTTGACTTGGATCCGTGTTCCCAACCAACAAAGTGACGAAACATCCTCGCTTAAACCTATCCACCGGTCTTCACCACCTATATCTCTCAATCTCGTATGACCCTTCTTAAATAATTGGGCTTGAAGTGCGTACGATTGTGGATGGACGATTGATGGTCTCGGGCTTAAGAACTCGATTTCTATTTATTAAAAAAAAATAAACTATGCTTAATTAAGAAATATGTCAATTAGTGTGTTCACACATATTGTGAAATTAATTCCAAAATTATATAGAATTGGTGGTGAACTTTTTTGTGCCTTGATTAACATAGAATTGGAAATTTTTGTTCCCTATGACTAATTTTTTGTGGATGGACTTAAGAACTTTACCCATGGAACACATTATCCACTATATATTTTGTTTCTAAGTTCACAAAAATTACACGGGAAGTAAACTGCATTAGACAATCTTTGTGTGTTAGCATAGATGCAAGGATTGGAAATTTCTACCTAAAAATTACTTGGTGGATATTTCTACCTAAAAGAAATATATTTGTTGAATTTAGTAACATAAGATTAACTACTTATCAACAGTTTACCGCTTATAATTTCAAAGCGTCTTATTAATAAACGAATTCTACCGAAATTTCGGCAGAGTAACGTTTATAATATGATTTGCCAAATCAATCAAAACTCATCCAAATTCATCCCAAACTTCCCAAATCATCATCATATACTTAAATATACATTTAGTAATTCAAAACAAGCTTAAACTTATTCATTTATACTTTAATCGCATAACGTCCTTCAACTACATATATAAAAATTTTCTAGCATTTTACTATCTAAAATTTCTACCTAAAAGAAATATATTTGTCAATATATCATGCAAAATTCATAATCCTAAATTTAAATAAATGTATTGTACATAAATTTTTGTCAATATAATTATGTATTGTCAATTAACATCAATACATAATTAACAATATATTCTAATTATAATTCACATATATTAATTCACAAAGCATAGACAACCATACATAATAATTCACAAAGCATAGATTCAATTAATGTCCGAATTCACAAAGCATAGATTTACAAAGCATAATAATTAATGTAAATTCATAATTAATATCCTATCACATATATTCGAATTATTTGAGAAAGCATAAACACAACACAATATATAGTTAAAAAGTATAGAAAATATATAATTAACAATATATAGTTAACAAAGCATATAAATACATAATTAATAATATATAATTAACAAAGCATATAATTGGAATTATAATTGAAATCATAATAATTAACAAAAATATACAAAACAACAATATAAATAAACAAAAATACAACAATATAAATATATATTGTAGAATCTGTGATTTTTCGTGAATTTGTAGTTTTCAAGGTGACATACATGTTTTTAAAAAATATCTATCTAATTATGAAAAGTTAAATAAAATAATTTTGTAATATTAGTTTTTCCAATAAAAACAGAAATAGTATGAATTTTTATAGTAATTATCAATTTTTACATAACGTCTATTTTCTATGCTTTTTTACATAATAATTATCAATTTTTAATAGTAATTATCAATTATCAATTTTTACATAACGTCTATTTAACAGAAATATTATCAATTTTAATATTAAGTATCGATTTTAATAGTAATTATCAATTTTTACTATAACGTCTATTTTTGTTTTTCCAATAAAAGTAATAAATAAAAGTTAATAGAAATACAAGCAATATCAACAATTCGTATATAATTCATCAAAAATTCAAGCAATATCAAAAATTCGTCTATAATTCATTAACAATTCGTCTATACTACAAGCAATATCAAAAATTCATCAAATAACTAAGAGCAGACATCCATTTTGAACAAATATAAATAAACAAAAATACAATAATATAAATAAACAAAAAAAAAAAAACTTGTGCCATAGTTGGCGTGAGGGTTGGCACGGGGATGTTTGGCCGAGGGAGGCGTTGGCCGTCATGAGGATGGGTTGGCGCTGGGGTGGGTTGGCCGCCGGGGAGGTTGGCCGCCGGGGGTGGGTTCAGGGGAGGGTTGGCCGCCGAGGTGGTTGGCCGCCGGTGGGTTGGTCGCCGATGGAGGTTGGCCGAGGGTGGTTGGGCCGGGTGGGTTGGCAGCGGGAGGGTTGGCCGTGGGAGGGTTGGCAGCGGTGGTGCACGTGAGGGTTGGTCGCGGAGTTCGCCACGGTGGGCTTAGCACAAGAGAGGGCCGCCGGGGTGGGTTGTCCGCTGTGGTGCGCCGGAGGTGGGTTCGCCGTAGTTGGGTTAGCCTCAGTAAGAGAGAGAGAGAGTGAGAGAGATCCTTTTTTTTATAACCAAAATTTTGAATTAAAGTGGTTTGACTGGTCTAGGCATACATTTTCGGGTGTTCAAGGCACAGATTTTCGTGTGTTCAGAGCATAAATTTTGGTGTGATTTTGATGACAATATATTAAAATAATTAAATGGGTATGGACGGCACTTATTTTTACAAATGGATATACACTGCACTCATTTTTACAAAAAGTGGTAAATAAGCTCCGAACCCTATTATATATATATATATAGGGTTGACCTTCTCGTAGTACCCGGTCCCCAAATAGTATGTAGAACCCAATCTAGACCACACATTTTGAACACGTGGCCACACCACAAGCTGACACGTGGAAGCTCATTTTCTTTTCTTTTCTTTTCTTTTTAATTTTCGCAAGGGGCAAAATGGGAAGAAACAAATCAGCCTTCTTCTTCTCCTCCTTGACGGCAGCGGACGGCCGGAGATGGACGGCGCCGGCGGTGATGGCGACAACACCGGTGAACAGCAGCAACAAGATACACAAACAACTACAAACAATATATTTTGAAAGAAAGAAAAAGAAGAAAAAAATTTGAGAAACAAAATTGATGGATTTTGAGAAAAAATATAAGATGCATTTGATAGATGATTGAAGAATCGAGAAAGATGGTGGTTATGAGGTGGTTCACGGCGAATTCGTCGATAATCAGTGAAAGAGACGATAGAATTGTTAGAGAATGATGGATGAGAGATTTGGTGTCGAAAATCATAAAAATGCATTGAACGAAACATGAAACTGCATTGAACAAAACATGAAACTGCATTGAATAAAACATAAAAATGCATGTTCCCACGAAACAGAAACATGCATTAAACTTAGCATGTTCATGCATTGATCAAAACATGTCCATGCATTTAACAAAACATGTTCATGCATTTAACAAAACGTAAAAATGTAGGCCAACGGGCGCGCGAACAAGCGCCGGGAGAGACGTGAAACACAGCGCCTGTTGGCGCTGGCGCGTCTTACTGGTTGCACTAGGCGCGAGCTTCCAATCACATGCATTATTCTCTTCAACTGCATTCATTTTTTTCATTTGAATACATTATCCAGTTCAACTAAATGCATTATTTATTTTTCGCAATCACTTAACAAATAAAATTACTAATCTACCCTTAATGTAGCGAAAATCAGCGAAATTATGTTTAAAAAGTTCGAAAAAATCTGAACTATAGAATCTATTAGATGAGTGGATGAGATTGAGTACTACATACTATCTCAGACACGGGTACTATTTGATCTCTCATATATATATATATATTATTTATATTATTAATATTTAAATTGATTAATAATAATATGTTTCTAAAAGCTCTAAGTTTCTGGGTAGTGATTAGCGACCGTCTTCGGAATAAGTCAATTGCTCGGAGGAAATGGCCCACCATATATATATATATAATTATATATATATATATATATATTATATTATAAATATTATAATATTTATATTAATTATAATTTAAATTCGGTTAAAACGAACCGAACCGAATATTTAGGTTCGGTTTCGACTCGATTTGAATATATAAAACGGTTCGGTTCATTCGGTTTTGGTTTTCAAAAAATTGATTTTCGGTTTTTTCGGGTTCGGTTCGATTTTGAACCGAACCGTCCGAATGCTCACCCCTACATGCATGTTACAATCTAAGTAATTATTTGAAGGGGTGATCTCATATGCGGATGTCGCATGTATAAATAATGATATTTTTCTTCAGTACAAATGATATTTTTCTTCAATATAAATGATACTTTTGAATTATAGTTTAAAAAACAAATAATATTTTTCTTCAATGTAAATGATACTTTTATTCGTCTGCATCGTGTGGGCGGATGTTCTTCAATGTAGATGATTGTCATGAATGTTTCTCAAGATATTCAATTCAATTATTACTAACTTTTTCTAAAATTCAGTACAAATGATACTTTTCTTCAATATAAATGATACTTTTGAATTATATTATAAAAAATAAATGATATTTCTTCAATGTAAATGATACTTTTATTAAGAACAAATGATACTTTTGTTGATCTGCACCGTATGGACTAATGTACAAGAGTTTTTGTATTATTTGAAAAGGTAGTAAGATGATTGTCATTAATGTTTCTCAAAATATTCAATTCAATTATTACTAACTTTTTCTAAAATTCAAGGGTACATAGGTAGGATTAGTGGTCGAAAATATATAATGTTTACTCAAATTAATATCCAATTTTTGCTTGACTTTTAAAATAATGCAATTACAATGCTATTTTTAATCCCCTAAAAAACACTACTATTAATGTGTGCGTGCGCGCACGTTTTGTAAGTTTAACATTCTAAAAAAAAATCAACAAAACTTGTCTGGTGTATACCCTAAAACAATTTTGTTTTATCGATGAAACAACATAGTTTAATTATTGAAAGAATTGAAAATGTCAATAAACATTATATTGATTTCAGCAAGTATCCCGTTAAGGTACAAGTTATAATGAACAATAGTTTCTGACTTTAATAATAAAAGTTACAGTATATTTGAGCATATATGTTTTAAACTTTTGAAACGGTTATTGAGTACATGGTTAATGAAGTAAGCTATCTTTGATTTAGATCTTAGGTGGTGGCTGGTACGCATGAATAAAATTAGATAGGAATGAAATAAAATAAACGACCATTATTTTTATAATCTGTATTATTATTACTATAATAGTATTAATAATAATAATAATAGTAATAGTAATATTTTGATTAATATTAATTATGTTATTTTAATATAATTTTATTGGTATTAATTTTTATGTTAATATTAGTATTATTAATTATTGTGATTAATATTAATTATGTTATTTTAATATAATGTTAATTGGTATTAATTATTATTATATTATTATTATTATTATTATTATTATTATTATTATTATTATTATTATTATTATTATTATTATTATTATTATTATTATTATTTTATTATTATTATTATTTATTATGTTAATAATAACATTATTATTCTAATATAACTATTTATTGATTAATTGTTATTACTATGTTAATATTATTAATAGCTATAATTTTTTATCACTATTATTATATTATAATTATTTATTGTTAATAATAATTATTTATTTATTATAATAACTATTACTAGTTTATTTAGTATTTATTATTAATAATTTTATTAAATAAAAAAAGAATAATTTGTTAGAAAAATAAATAAATTTGACAAATTCCATATTCATATGAATAGCTAATACCATGGGAGATGAAGAATAGTTAATCTCATGTTCATGGAAACATCATTCGAGAATGGTGATTCCTGCCGTAAAAATCTTACCAGTCATAGGATTGAGAATGAATACATGAATCTTCATTCCATTCTCATTTCACTCATGCATATCAGCCGCCAACTAGGATGATATTAAATGGGAGAAGATCAAAATTCCTAATTATCATTAAAATGTGTTTAGGGTTCGATCAAAAGTATCAAATGATCATCTTGGTGCTGGTGTAAGGAAAAAGAGTAAGAGTCAGAAGCGTCATACAATTCTTTGAACTAATACAAAAAGGTTAATTGCACCCAAAATCAAAACTCAAGTTGCAAATTGAACTCAAACTTTAAATATATGAAATAATGGCACAACATATGAACACCTCCGATTTTTCTCCGATAAAGAGGCTGACATTGTTAAAAAAGTTTTCCTACGTGAATAAACTTCAACCATTAAAACAACGTCTTTTTGAACAATAATTATTGGCAAAAACAAATCACAAACTTTGAAATATGTTGCATGATACACATAACATTTGGAAATAGTTGCAAATTGGACACTAACATTTGAGAATTGTTGTAAATTAGGCACAAAATTTTTTGGATATAGATTATTATTTTTTATTTGCAACACATCTTAAAGATTGTGATTTTTTTACCAAGAATTATTATTCTAAACCGATGTTGTTCTAATGACCACGTGGGAAAACTCCGCAGCCATGTTAGCCTCTATTTACCAGAGAAAATACTTGTCATCGACACAACTAAGTCATAGGTCTAGGTCTCTTTTTTTAATTTTTGTTCTCTACTTCGTATTATATAACCAGCCACTTATTGTAGGAAGATCTTATTTTACCTATTTTCGAGGATCTATCTTAGATGTTTAATTCATCATATATTGATTATATACCTAACATGCACATATATAAGTAATTGTAACACTTAGTTATTTACTTGTATTTACCTTCTAATTTCTGGGATATCTGATCAATTACGGACTTCAGTTTTGATCCTCTGGATTGTATCTCGGGTGCCTATTATCCAATACTGAGTGAGAGCAATCTATGGAGAATACTGCAAAATTTCGCCTCCTATATGCTTCAATGAGATTTTCGAAAATCTCAATAATAATCTCATTATCTGATTTTCTCTCATATTGTATTTATAATGCATCCTATAATCTAATTTAGATAGGATTATTGCATATCTAATAAATAAAATAATTATCTTCAATCCCTAAAGATAAATCATATCTAGAATAATTATCTCTTGATATATAATAATATCATATAATATCTTATTAGATATAGGAGATGTATTAAAATAATACATAAATCAGAACACGGTCCTAGTGGGACTCTCTATAGGGGGATGAAAATTTGACCTAGAGATAAAATACAAGGAATAAAGATGAGTCTAAAATGAATTAATTATCTTATATTCAGCATAGAACATAAATTTATTCATAAACATTTATTCACTCCATTAGAAAATAAATAATGACTTACCCCTTTATTATCGAAGTTGAATCGGGCTTGCACTTAGACTTACGAATCTCCATATTTAAGATATTGTACATCCATTAATTATTTATAGCACTCTGACTGCTTAAAATAATTAATATATTTAATTCCTTAAGTAGTACCACTCAACCTTATTATTGTACTTGAGCTAACTCAACCTGCAGAGTTTAGTACAATAAACCTTTTGAGTTCCTTAAGGGGACGTCATCATCCTAAACGGATACGATGACTCGATACAGGTAACTAGCATGATATACAAGCACTGCCACCATCATCCATGATGCAGAGAATCTTGAGTTATCTCATGTCATGTAACCATCACCCATAACAAATCAAAATGATGGTCATTAAATATTCACCTAAAACCTTATCGAGGTTTAAATCAACGTAAAATCACTGAGATTTAGGTTCTTCATGATGATTATATAGAAGAACTCATCTCATTGTGATCCATCAATACGTCAAGACCTACCAGCATAGACAAGCAACTAAGTCAAGTCACTTCTTATCTATACTGCAGCCTATACCAACAACTCGTCCTCAAGTTGTCTTAATTGTGATCCTTTTTATATCTCAACTAGCTTAACCAATCATACAAACTTCTGTGATCTTCTACATACTGTATGATCTAACTTTTGTATTAGATAATGAGACAACATATGCAATCAAGTAAACAATTCAGATAAGAGATTATAATAGTGGTAACAGAAAATATTGTATATAAGCTCAACTATTCTGCTTTCAGTATACAAATCCAACATCAATTATATATATTATGCATTTTATGTTGATCATTCAATCGCTTACTTTATGTGTGACTCTGATTAGCTCTGTAGATCTCTCATTATAGGTTGTTCTTACACTTATGTTGTTATGCATGTGTGCACTTTCATTTTACTTTCTATATTATTATTATTTTTACTTTTTTTTTCTCTTCATCTTTTATTTTTCTAGTAATTATTACATCTACTAAATATATGTTTTACACAACTCAAAAAAAAATATTACAATGTCCAAAAAACATTAAACGATTTTAATATTCAAGAGACACAATAATAAACATAATTCTCTATATCTACAAAATTTATGTTTTACACAACTCAAAAAAAAAAATTATTACAATGTCCAACAAAACATTAAACAATTTTAAGATTCAAGAGACACAATAATAAATATAATTCTCAATATGAATGACATACAAATTTAGAGAATCAAGAGACCTATTTGTGTTTGGTGCACATAGATGACAAACGATATATTGATTAGTTAATTATGTTAAATTAATTGCAATATATTAAGTAAGAATGTTTTTTTTAGGTAATTACATAATAAAGTTGAAGAAAAATAAAGTGTAGAAGTAAAGTAATTGTGACGCTCAGGACTGAAGTACAAAGTGTTCACCGGTGTAGAGGCATGGATAAGGAGCAGCTCTAATTAAAGCTTCAACGTGGATGGGTACATGAATAAACTAAAATGCACCGGAATGAGAGAGATTCTGAGAATATGCATGTATGAGACTGCATATTCAAGAAGAGCTTAAAGGATTTGATATGTATTACGCATACCAACAAAATGTGTCTTCTTTTCGCAAGTCAATCTCATAAAAACTCAAAAGTTAAGCATTCTAGGTTTGGAGCTATTGTGGGATTGGTGATCCTTGGGAAGTTTGCACAAGAGTATTTGAGTGAGGACAAATCACATTGAAAAGACTCGTGTTGGTATGTAAAAGTCTGGTCGTTACAGATGGTATCAGAGCATAACCTCTCCCAGTACAATGTGGTATGGGGATGAACCAAATGGAAGATGGTGGGCATGTGATGCTCGGGGCAAAAGTACGGAGTGATCTTCGATGCAAAGGCATGGATAAGGAACAGCTTCGATCAAGACTTCAAAACGGAATGAACTGAAACGCACCAAGGAAAGAGATTCTGAGAATATGCAGGTATGAGACTGCATATTTGAGAAGAGCTTCAAGGATTTGATATGTGATACTCATCCAACAAGATGTATCTTCTTTTTTAGAGTCCATCTCATTAAAACTCTAAAGTTAAGCGTGATTGGCTTGGAGCAATTGTGGGATGAGTGGCCCCCTAGTAAGTTACTGAAAAGACTCGTATTGATTTGTGGGATCAATCGTTAATCCGAAAGTCGGATCGTTACAGTAATAGTGTAGAAAAATGAAGAGAAAAATTAATTTAGGCAAAATATTAAAATAAGATACTAACCTTAAGGTTAAAATGGATATAATTATCATTGAATGCAAAATATTCATAGAATAAGTTATACAAATAAAATGTATATGTCACTTGGTAAATGTCAATTTAAATTCAAATTATATCCATTTTAATAAAAAAATTGAACTTTAAGAGATATCATTTTAAACCTTAAATTATATCTATTTTTATCAAAAATATTATGAACTTTCAGAAACATTACTTTAAACCCCAAATTAACTCTGTATAAAAATATCGTATGTCCATTTTTTTGCTTCTGAAATTCGATGTGGCTCATTACATAGGAAGAAGATATCCCTTGTTCAATTTTAGGAGTTGGAAAATGGACGCATAACATTTTTGATACAAAGCTAATAATGAATATATTTTGAAGTTTAAAGTGATATATTTTAGAACTCATAATATTTTTAATAAAATATATATAATTTGGGGTTTAAAGTAATATTTACCCTTAATAAAAAGGTCGAATATATACTGGTTCCAATTTTCGTAGGAACCTGACCTGAGGCAACCGCCTCAATTGGTTCATGTATCTTGTAAGATAGAGATATATACGCCATGGATGGCTGTATATATGCTAAAGAAGGTTTGCAGATTATTTGGCATTTGTAGTCTGGGCCTCCAAAATGTTAAAGAAGTTTTTGGGCAGGACTTGGGCCTCTCCAACTTTTTAAGGCTAATTTTTTCCGGATAAATTTAAACACGGCCACACTTTTTTTTATCTGTATGGCCTCTTTTTTAGTTTTAAAAAAAAAGTTAATAAATTATATGCAATATACGTCTTGAACTAAAGATCTTGACAGTAGCTTTAATATTATATATGATATGTAATTGGGATAAAATGAACGAGTAAAAGATATTTAGAGTCTGGAAATGAATTATATATATATATATATATATATATATATATAAGAGAAGGATCATGTAAGATTGTAAATATTAATAAGAAATAGAAAAACTATAATGAATCGTTTAAAGTTGTTGCATTGAATATAGTGCAATAAATTTATATTTTTTAGTGCAATAACTTTATATATTATTGCAGCTTTCATATTTCTTATCAATATTTACATTCCTATGTGATCCACAAGCCAATACATACATACTATATTTATATATAATATATATTATTAAATATTTTGATTCCTAATTTGTGTTTTTTCTTTCTTTTTCATCGAAGTATTAATAATAAGTTTAGTTTTATATCTAATTATAATTACGGAATTATATTTATTATTTCATTAAATTAAAGATTCTATGGAGTTAAATTAAATTATTCATTGAATTAAAATTATATGTATATTAAAATGGTAAAAATAGATTCAGTCTTTAAAATAATATTATAATATTGCGTATAACATAGTGGGATACAAATTAAAGTTAATCAAGAGTCAACTAAATTTATTAATTAATTTAATAATATGAAAAGACTAATAGAATGAAAAGCATACTAACATATATTATTTAGAATATTATTATTGATCAAAAAATATACCACTGATTTATAATACAATCATTTCATGTGTCGTAAATATATACAATAAATCATATTTATATAACAATGTTAAAAATAAATGTTAACTTATTTATGATATGAGAAAGAAAAGATGTTATATAAGGCTGATGGCGATGCACGGGAACATTTTTATATTTATTTGTATACGAAATAAATATTAATTCTGTTATGATATAGAAAATTTAAAATTACAACAAAAAGTATAATTTTATATAAATATTAAAATATCAGAATATATTAATTTGAAAGAATAATTAATTACACAAATCTAAAATAAATGAAATAATCGCACGGACGGAAATGATAGTATATTTAGAAAGAGAGTTTTAAATTTGCAATCCATTGCAAATTGATCTAAGTGACAATTTTGAAAATTGAGTGAAATTCTATGTCACAATTTCTGTAAAAAAATGTTCTTATGCGTGGAGAGATAGAGTACTAATTTCATATTTATTTATTTTATTAATTTATATTTTTCTTCTCCTTTTTTTAAAGAATTGAAAATATTCAATATGCCTTCGAAATTGAAAATCATGAAAAAATAATAATTTGATATATGATATGTAAAAAAATGATTTCAAATGAACAGGAGATTTTATTTAAAATTCATACAAAAACATTATAAACAAATATAGTATATGAATGTTTCACCTTGTTTATGTAATATCCCTCAATGAGTAAATTTTCAGCGGGATGATTGTCATAAAATTTAATTACAATTCTATGTGGCATCCATCAGGCCACGTCGACATTTTAGAGTCGAAATTTGGGGTCTATGATATTTTTGTTAAATTCTAGATGAATTTTTATTTTCATCGATTTTATCCATAATTTTGTGAAAACAAAACTAGTTCAAAATTTAATGAGATTTTGCAGAAATGGAAATAGTTCATGATTCAATATGATGATATCTTTTTCCAAATATATTTTTATATGTCTATGATTTTTTATCTTGTCTCTCTATACATAGACATTAAGCATTCATCTTATTTTTTGTGATTTAAGTTACATAAATCATATGACTTTTTCTATGTTTTATGACAAGTGGTGAATTAAAAAGTACAATTATTCTCGAGGTGATGAAAAAGTTGTTGCATATCAATTTGACTTCCGAGTTGAGCTCGGTGTGTTTTATATCATTTTTTAAGATACACTATAATCTATTAAATGGGTCCCGTTGGGTACGCACTGGTATATGGGGAATACATCAGTTAGACAAATTTTAAATTTTTTCTTTACATAGACTGACTAGCTACTGATGCAGTAGTTGCTCGAGTAACTGTCGGTTCAGTACTTGCTTACCTTCAACGCCTGGTTCCACATTCCATTTTGTGTTGATGAAATCTTCACGGGCTTAGCTTACTGAACTCCGAATTTGTTGATCAGCTCCTTGATGTATTTGGTTTAACTTATGAAGATGCCTTTTGCCGACTGCTTCACTTGTAATCCTAGGAAGAAGTTCATCTCTCCCATCATAGACATCTGAAATTTCTCAGTCATAACGGCTGTAAACATCTTACATAATTTCTTAGATTTTGATGCAAAGACAATATCACCAACATAGATCTGGACCATGAGATATCGTCATCATCTTTGAGAGTGAAGAGAATCTTATCTACTGAGCCCTTCTTGAACCCTTTTTTCTTCTAGGTACAACAATAGAGTGTCGTACCAAGCTTTGGGAGCTTATTTGAGTCCATATAGAGCTTTCTTCTGCTTGTAGATCTTGTTCGCACCTTCAGTTCAAAACCAGGAGGTTGTTCCACATACACTTCATCTGTAAGGATGCCATTTAGAAATGCACACTTCACGTCTATCTGATAGACTTTGAAACCCATATGTGCAGTGTAGGCTAAGAATAGGCGAATAGCTTCCAATCTTGCGGTTGGAGCAAATGTCTCATCGTAATCAATTCCTTCTTTTTGACTGTACCCTTTAGATAATAGCCTTATTTTTTTCCCGGTGACGTACCCATTTTCATCATTCTTGTTCTTGAAAATCCACTTCAGACCTATCACCTTATGATTGTCAGGTCTATCCACTAGCTCCCTCGCTACATTCCTTAAGAACTCATTCAGTTCTTCTTGTATCACGTTCATCCAGCTTACATCTTTAAGCGCTTAGAAAACATCATTGGGTTCAACTTGAGAATACAAGCAACTAAACAGAGCTGATTATGTATCGGTCAGTTGATCTGCAACGTTGTCCTGGTCAGTAACTGATCAACGAGTTCTGATTTTATCTGTTGGTTCACCAAGAATCTTATCAGCTAGGTGGTCTTCAACCCATCTTCGATATCTTCGAACTTCGTCTGGTGTTGGAATTGGATCCGCAGTTGGGTGATCAGTTGGCAACTGATCAGCTGGGGGTGATGTTGAAGGATTTTCTGATGCTGGTGTATGTTGTTGACAGTTTGAGTTATCAGCAGATTGATCTTTATCAGTCTGAGTTGCAGCTGGCTCGGTTCCCCCTTGACATATAACAAGTTCAGAACTGATGGAATTTTAAGCTAAACTGGCTCATTTCCATGGATCTACTGAGCGTCTTCAATTTTCTCTTCTTCAGGTCCCCATACTAGAACTTCATCAATTAGGCTTAGGGAGTGGAGTTTCTTTGAGAATACTCAGCTTCCATGTTGACCTGATTCATGTACTTAGTAGCAGTTTCATAAAAAACAACATGAGGTGTTACTTCTACAATGAAGGATTGTTTGCTAAAACTCTATAAGCTTTGCTAGATTCTTAAGTTGAAAAATACCTAAGAAAAATTCGTTGTTTAGCTTTGCAGTTAAAATTTGTAACTGCACTTTGTCATTGTTGTGGATGTAACACAAACAACCAAAAGTACGAAAGTGAGATATAGAAGACTTCCTGTTATTCCACACTTCATATGGTGTTTCCCATGTCTCTAAGTCAGAAACGATCTGTTCTGGGTGTAAAATGTTGTATTGATTGTTTCAATCCAGAATTTTGGAGGTAGCTTCGAACTATTGTTCCGACCTAGTTGTTCTTCTAAGTCGCTCGCAAATTGTACGAGGTCCTTATAGAGCAGTAAGGTCAACCCAAGTCGTATCTCTCAAGGAAGGTTTAACAGGGCTATGGTTTAATGTCACGCACATAAACAGAAAATAAAAACTAATGTCCTAACATAAGGGGGTTGTCACGAAACGGACGAAAGCATGAAAGAAAAGAAAGCAGGAAAATGGGTGTACTTGGATAACAAGAGGAATTGGCAGATACACGGAATTGGAGACAGTGTTCTAGGGTTCAAAATGAGGTTCCTCGTTATCAATGAGTCAATGATCGATGCACAGTGCATTAAACTACCCACGCTCTCTCACCTAGCGTTCAACATAAACTAGCCTCTCGACCCCATCTATGTTAGATCCGTAATCTACGACAAATAGCCTCTCAATCCAGTTCTCATCAATTACGAAGGATAATTAACACAAATACACATGATAGCAAACACCTATCCACATATATTAATTACTCAACAACAAACTAATCTCTCGACCCCGCTCGTTGTCAAACTTATATTTAACATAAATATGCTCTCGCATTAATTCATAATCAAATTAATAATTCATCTATTTCATTACAAATTAATAATTCATCTCATGGTAGAAATTATTCCCATAGCAATTACATAGACATAATGAAACGAGAAAAGCTTACAACTCATTCATTGACAAATTCGTCATCCAAAAATTCGTCCCAATGTTAACCCAAGCATAAGAATTTAAATAAAATGAAAAGAAAAGAGAGAAAAAGAAAGGAAAAATTGAGTGAATGAGAGTCGAGGTATCTCATTCGAAGAGGCGGCTGTTTCATTTTATAAAACACTAAGAGCTAAGAATTTGCACCGAATTGGGCCCAAAAAGGCTCGTCCAGCATCGGATGGGATGAAACCGGCATTAGGTGTGACTCCCTGGAATGCTACCAAGAGGCACCCAAGACCGGACGGACGAAACCGCTACCGGGTGGTTTCATATTCACGCCGAGGTACCCACGGATGTGGGTGGCGAGGCTGGGCAAGGCGGTGGCGCCAGGGCGAGGCAGTCTTGGCTATCGCGAGGACGCTGCGCGCCGAGTAGACGTGGGAACTCGTCCCGTTGGAAGATTGCGCGTGTGGCGCTGGCGGAGCGCTGAAACATCGGGTGGTGTGCTACGATGGAGAGGATACTGGAGTGCCGGACGCGGCTGGAGGTACAGCGTCGGACGAGAGCTGGAGGCGAGCGACGCTGGGCGATGGAGTTGGAACGTGGCGCTGGAAGCGCGTTGGGGCCGGGCGAGACGTACGCTAGAGTGGGCTGGACGAGGCGCAGCGCTGGCAGAGATGGACCGATGCCAGATGAGATGCTTCAGGCGTGCTAATGGTGGCACGTCGGGTAGACGCCCAGCAGGCGCTGGGGCGTGGACGCTAGGCGAGATGTGTTGGATGGAGCGTCCAACAGGTCGTGGCGTTGGTCGTCTTGTGGCGCTAAGCGTTAGCGCTGGGCATGGGGCATGGGGGGGCTGGCTGCGGAGGCCGAGGCGCGGGTGGCGGTGGAGTGTGTGTGGTGTGCGGCGGGCGCGCCGGACGACGAGCACGCACGTGCGTGCATGTGCGACTTTGATGATTCATTTCATTCTCCGTCGTCCGAACTTCGAATTATGATCTTTTTGCGTCTGTGGAATCCTATCGATATGATCTTCAACATAACTCCATCCTTGGCAGATCCATTTTGTCCTATTTAACACCGTTTTCCTACAAAACTTCGAAATCAACTAAATAAGTCTGAATCGATAAAATACTAATCAAAACAACGATAGAAATAGAACAAACCACGTGAAATGGCATGCATAAAAATATGAAGAATAAGCACAAAATCATATTGTTGGTTGTAAAATTTATATGCGCAAGTGCACGTAGTCAACAAGTAATAATTCGGAAGTACTCCAAGATCGTCTCCACATGGATTGCAAATTAAAATTATACGTTGACTTCAAATATCTAAAACAAGGAATAAAAACGATTAAACTAAGAGATGATTTTTGGTTTGCTTTTATGGGCAACAAACCTGAACAAAATTACGAGTAAATTACTTGAATGAAGTAGATAAACAACTATTTAAAAGGTTCGAGCAGATCGATTTGGAAAACGGACTTGAATCCTTGAATCCGTCTATGTCTTATGAGCAGAATGATGTGCGCATATTATTTCAACACCGAACTCAATGTTGACGTGAATAACCAGCTTTTCATAGAACTTTCCCAAATCCTATGGTCTTATATCTTTCACCCAATTACACATATTCCTATACTATAACAGGTTCAAGACCTCCAATATTCAGCGCATATCACAAAGGTCACACAAGGCAAATAACATATTTCTATGCCATTCACTTAACACAATTAAACAAAGATCATGTCTTGTGTCATTCAAATACATCCATTACATTTAATCTTTCCAGCATTAAACATAGCTATTCAACTTGCTATTGGTGATCAAGCAACAACAAGAGATATCAACAAACCCATTTGAATGAACAATGAGATAACAAGCTAAAATAATGTGCATAAGAATTACAAAACTAAGACATAGATTTCATCAAGAATTCAATTCACTGAAGTTTAGCTCATGATAGAAGTTAAAACAGAAAATAACAAATTCAAGTTCTCCATATTCTTCAGCCAAAAACGAGAGTTACAAACATATTAAATAAAATGGAGAGAAGAAACTATTCTGAATTTAAGCTCCACTTTCTTGGCCTTCGAGTTTTTGCTCCCTCCTTCTCCCATAAATTTTTCTTCTGTTCTTCTCACTCTATCTCTCGCCCCCCCTCCTCTGTTCCTTTCTTTTTCTTTTTATATTGTGGCTCCAGCTCCTAGCTTAGGAACTAGGTTTCATCTTTTCATTTGTAAAATGGCCAGGTTGCCCTCCTAAGCGTCCTGAAGTCAGGTGCTCCTCTCCAATTTGTTGGATTTTAGATCTTTTTGTGCACATGTGTCTCCCAATAAAAAACTTTGAGGTGGTCCCATCCACTCTAATTCATATTTCTCGCCCATTTACTGAATTGTTGATCTTTCAAAGAAAGTTCAAAGAATGAGTAATCTGCACCAACAATAATAATGCGATTTCACAGCCTTTTTCTTTCAAATTCAGCTCAATTAACTCACAAAGATCACTTATCTCAACTCTAGAACAAACACGAGCAAAAGACACGAAACACAACACAAAACGAGGAAGAACGACGAAAGAAGACACAAAACATGCATCAAACATTACTCAAAAAGCTTTGGAGATTATCACACCCCCAAATTTAAACCATTACTCGTCCTCGAGTGATGCAAAGAGAAAGAAGAAAAGGAAAAACAAAGAACAAACAAACGAAAACAAAACACAACAAAACACACAAAAAGATGAAAAATGAAGATATGCTTGTTCTTGCTAAAGATTTACACGGCAAAGCTCTCAATAATTTCAACAAAAAGGAGCTAAGAGTTACTCATATTTCAAGCCTTGCACCAACCACCCTTAAACTGCTATGCTGCCAAAAATAACTTTTAAAACATTTTCAAAATCTTTGCAATGCATAGTTCTTTCCAAGGTATCCCAATCACTCTAAATCATGCTAGATCTTGTTCCTCAAGCTTAATTTGTGTTTCTATAAATTGATTTAGCAAATCTCTCTCCACTAATGTAGGTAAACGCTAAACCAAGGATCACAAGGACTTCAAAAGCTTATAATGTTAGGCTCGGGTAAAGGTAAGGTAAATGAGGATATATGTAGCTAAGAACACTTGAGCACCTCAATCATTTAAGACCAAAAGAATCCCCATAGTCACCCCCATCGAAAAGGATCCATCATCCTAGTTCATGCCAAAATTTATTAGCAAGACTAACCATTCATAACTCAACAAAACAGCCCCCTTTTCATTCTCTTATTTTTCTTTTTCTTTTTTTTTCCCCACAGAATTCTGTTTTCTATTTTCTGCTCATTTTTTTAATAAAAGATATAGAAATCAAGATAGCACCCAACACTCTCCACCCCCAAACTTAAAGATCAACATTGCCCTCAATGTTGGAGCAAGTATACAGGAGAGTGATGTGTGCGGAAAATTTCTAGAGCAACAAATCATTCTTCCAAATCCCATACCCAAATCAAGGTGCTCAAAATGTCAAGTGGAGTGAGTTGATGATTAAATTTTAATGAAAGATAAAATGCGGCTAAGGAAAGAAAAAATCAATAAGGCTCAAAAAGATGTGACAATGGATAAAATATGTAGAATGGTGGGCTTGAAAGGCTCAAACGGTCCAAAAATGGCCTAGATCATATCCTTGATTTAGTACTTCCAAAAATTTCATCTTAAGAGAATGTACTTAAGCAATTCTAGAAACTTAAACTCTCACAAGAACCAACATAATCCAGAATTCTCAAGACTTCTTAGTTGAACTATGCATGTAGCAATACTTTTAAATCATTTTTTCAAAACAAATTCTAGCAACAAAATAGCCAAGGATGATTAGACCAGTACTTATCAATACGAGGACTCAGAGTTCCAACATTTTAGCATAAAAGGATTTTTAAATCATCATCGAGCCCCTGTGCAAAATCCATTCATTTTATACGACATAATCTTCCCATTCATCACCAACAAGACAATAAAAAAAAAACCAAACAACAAGACAACCAACACACATAACAACAACAGCCAACAAGAACATACCAACTTGAACAGACCAAACGACAACAAAAAAAAAAACAAAGAACAAAACAAGAGTTGAGAATATGTGAACTCTCCTTGCCTACTCTTCGGGCTCGGCCGGAGAAGTAGGGGCTGATCATCTCTTGTGTAAAGTAGGCCATGGCTCGAAAATCGCTGTGGAAATTTGGGCGCTTTGGCGGTAGGCGGTGAGATTTTGTTGAGAGGTACTCAACACGTTGTCGCTCACTGGGCAAATTTCAATATATGTGCAATTGCGCTTCCATCATTTCGGCGTAGAAGGAGGCTTCTTGGGCTAAAATCGACCGCTACGCTCGAAGGAAGTCATGTACGTCTGGAGGAGGCGGAGGGCATGCTGAGGAAGATGGCACATCAGTTTGGGGCGCTATGCCTATTCTGTAAGGCTCGTATGTCAATCACTCGATGCTCAAATAACATCTCTTCATCATCCCTGTAGGGAACTCCGGCTTCAATACATAGCTACGTGATCAATGATGGGAAGAAAAGCTTCCATATCCTCTTCCTCGAGCAAGTCTCGATCTCCCTCCTAATGGTGCGCCCGATGTTTATACTCCTCCGCACAAGGGTACAGTACAGAAGTAGCATTCTGTCTTCTAAAACAGTAGTGTCGTGTGTGGTGGGGAGGAGCCTGCTCTTGAAGAAATGCAGCCACACGTGAGCTGCCGGCTTTAAAAGAATGGCTCGCAAGGTGCACACTCCACTAGTCGAAAAATCCCATTAAGCTCCGTCAATGGCTGCAACTTCCAAAGCCCTTTCAAAATTTTCATCCAAGGACGACAGAACCATATTGTTGAAGGCGTCCCTGGTGAATCGCTCTACTTGATAGAAGCTATCTATGGATGCCGGGGTCGCCACCACCTTCTTTCCTCGCACTATGGCTTCGAGCTGAATGCTTTCTGGTTTCAGCCCCACATTGGCGTAAAATTCCCGTACCAATGGGATAATGGGCTGAACTGGAACTGCGCAAATTTTTGCCATTTATGCGTAGCCATAAATGTGGTGACAAATTCTAGTAGCTGCCCCGACATATCAAAGCCTCTCTCGGTCAGCAATTTTCTATTTTTAAGTCATTCAAATCGCAGCTGCGCGTCGGTTGAGGCAAATTTTTCAATGATTTCAGCATCTTCAGAGGAGCTTGGCATGTCAGATTTTTTCTTGGACTTAGGCCTTTTGGCCATGGGTTGCCTTTCCTTGACTGGAGCTTTCCTTGTCGACAACATTGGAGCCTCAACCTCTCGGACATAGGATTTAGATGGCCGAGGTATTCTAGCAGAACTCCGGGCAGTCGGGTTTGAAGGCTCTGCTTCGAAAATGTCAGGATGGGATGCCGGAAGTGCAGGTTCGGTGACTGGAATCTCGGAGCTCGGGGGAGATGGCTCGGTTACTGGGGCTCGGGGGTCGGGCTGAGGTTGCGCATCTGCGCACGGGTTTGACGGGGAGCCATTTTTCTCGAAGAGAAATCCTCAAAATGTCAGCCTCCTCCTCAAAATTTCAGCCTCTTTCTCAAGATTTCGAACACCCCTCTGTAAATTTCAACACCCAAATGTACAGCTTCCTTTTGAATTTTTCGAACAGCCCCTTTTAATTTTCACCCAAAATTTCAGCTGAAATCCACCCTTTCAATACCACACTCAAAAATTTCAACTTCCTAAAGAGAGTTTCGAACAACCCACACGGTTTTTCAACACCAAAAATTTAGCTTCCTGTAGAATATTTCGAACAGCCCACTTCAATGTTTCACACCCAAAATGTCAACCTCCTCTTGTAATTTTCGAACAACCCACTCGATTTCTCAACACCTACTCCTCAAAATTTCAAAACCCAACAAAGCTTCCCACCAATTTTCAGCAACCACAAGAATATTCACAAAATGTACTTCTTCAATTCAATAAACCCTAGTCTCAAACTTGCGCAGGTGAAGAAAATGAGGAACGATCCATGCAACTGAGGGCTGAGAATGTAATTTACCTCTGTTCGAGAAACCAACAATGGCGGACTTGGCTCCTACGTATGGCAGAGACAAACGATGGTTCCAATGACTGGGCGAAACGGACGACGGTTCGCGGTCTGGGTGTGTGTGTGAGGGACCGAGAGCTCGGGATGGAAATGGGTATGTTGTATGCAAGGAATGGAGATGAGAGTGTGGGGTTCTTCTAATCAAAATAAGGAGGGAAAAAGAGAATGGCCAGAAGAAAGACGTGAGAAGCTTTTCGGATTTGTGTGTTGGGCTGCGGTTGAATTGTAGAAAATAGGAATCAAATTTCCAATCGGGCCCAATTTTATGCTGGCCCAACAGGCGTTCTTTCTCTCTCTCTTCAAAAATCAAACAAACCCACGCTGAAATTTTGTTCATTGTTGTGCCTTGCTACCACAATAATCAGTATCAAAACCACTTTTTCTCCTTCCCAAATTTCATTTTCATCGCCTCTCACATCCAAAAGGCTCTTACCTGCCATTAAAAATCGAGCACATATAAGGAAAGGAAAAGGAAAGGTTGCAACACTTAAAGGAAAGGAAAAACAACATGCTGAAACATAAAGGAAATTGAACAAACATATTTTTTTTTCCAGATTTTTGGAAAAGAAAAAGCAACAGACTAAAATATTTACATAAACATGGGTTGTCCTTAAAATAGTGCCTGGTTCACTGGACAACCCAAGATACTCCCTTTTCATATATCGTTCAAGAGGGTAGAGGTCTTCTCCCGGTTGACCTCTCTGCCCCAAAAATGCTTCACCCTCTGCCCGTTCACAGTAAATTCACGGTCGGACTGATTTTCTCTTAGCATAACAGCTCCATAAGGATAAACCTTGATGATTGTGAATGGTCCGGACCACCACGATTTCAGTTTTCCTAGAAACAATTTCAGACGAGAGTTGAAAAGTAACACTTGCTGGCCTTCTTCAAAGACTCGAGGCTGTATCCTTTTGTCATGCCATTTCTTGGTTTTCTCCTTGTACAATTTAGCATTTTCATAGGAGAATAACCTCATCTCCTCAAGCTCATTCAACTGGAGTCTTCGAATTGCATCGGCAGCTTTAGGATCCAAATTGACTTTTGATGGCCCAAATCGCGGTGCACTAACTCAAAGGTAAATGGCATGCTTTCCCGAAAACCAGCCGATATGGAGACATTCCCAATGGTGTTTTGAAGGTTGTTCGGTAGGTCCACAAGGCGTCATCTAAGTTTAGAGACCAGTTCTTTCGGTTGGGATTCATCACTTTCTCGAGCATCCCTCGATTTCTCTAGAAAGCTCGCTTGACCATTTGTTTGAGGATGATATCATTAGCCACCTTGTGCTCGACATTGTACTTAGCTAAAACGCTTGCAAGAGCTTTGTTCACAAAGTCGTCCTTCGTCATCGATGAGCTCTCGGTGTGCCAAACCGAGTGAAGATGTGTTTGTGCGAAATTTTATCACCACTTTGGAGTCGTTCGTGGGGTGGCGATCGCTTCAATCCATTTCGACACATAGTCGACAGCCACCAAGATGTATAAATTATTGAAGGAAGAAGGGAATGGTCCCATAAAATCTATCCCCCACACATCGAACAACTCAACTTCCAGAATGTTATTCAATTACATCTCATTTCTAGAAGATATATTTCCCACACGATGGCATCAATCACACTTCTTTGCAAACTCATGCGCATCTTTAAATAGAGAAGGCCAAAAATAACCTGATTGGAGGACTTTTGCTGATGTCCTCTGTCCTCCAAAGTGCCCTCCATATGGGGTTGTGTGGCAATAATCCAGAATGTTGGAGATTTCTTCTTCGGGTACACAACGTCTCAGCACTTGATCAGACCCTTGCTTGTACAGGAAAGGATCATCCCAAAAATAAGTTCTCACATCATGCAAGAACCTCTTGAATTGCTGATGATTCAAGTCCGATGACGAACCCGCTACCCAATTTTTACAAAATCGGCAAACCACGGAGTTGGCATTTGTTTCACTTGCAAGAGTGCTCGTTGGGGAACGTTTCCTTGATTGGCTCGACAAACTCATTACGTATTCCATTCTCAAAGCGAGAGATGGTCGCAACTTGATTCTCGGTACCTTTTACATCCCAATTTCCAAGTCAAATTCTTGAAGAAGACCCATCGAATGAGGCGTGGCTTTGCATCTTTTCGAAATGAGATATTTGATGGTGAATGATCCATGTAGACCACCACTTTAGTTCCTACGAGATAGGACCTGAACTTATCAAATGCGAAGACCACGACCAGGAGTTCTTTTTCTGTGGTCGTGTAATTCAACTGAGCTTCGACCAACGTCCTGCTAGCGTAGTAAATGGTGTGAAAAATTATGTCTTTCCTCTGCCCAAGAACAGCACCTACAGCAAAATCACTCGCATCGCACATCAATTCAAATGGAAGAGACCAATCCGGAGCAACTATAATGGGAGCAGACACCAAAGCCTTTTTCAAATGTAGGAATGCATCGTGACATTCTTTGGTGAAGTCGAATGATACATTACGCTCGATAATGAGCGAGTGGCTTGAGATTTTGGAGAAGTCTTTAATGAACCTTCTGTAGAAACCCGCGTGGCCCAAAAAAACTTCGAACTCCATTGACTGATGTAGATGGTGGCAGTTTATCATAACCTCGATTTTTTCTCTATCAACCTCAATGCCTTTACTGGAAACTCGATGACCCAAGACCGTTCCTTCTTGCACCATGAAATGACATTTTTCCCAATTTAGAACCAGGTTCGTCTCTTCACATCGTTCCAATACTTTTCCCAAATTTATCAAGCAAGTATCGAAGGTGTCTCCAAAAACCGAGAAGTCATCCATGAAGATCTCTAATGATGTTTCCACCATATCGGAGAATATCGCCATCATACATCTTTGAAAAGTGGCAGGTGCATTACATAGCCCGAATGGCATTCTTCTACAAGCAAAAGTACCGTAGGGGCATGTGAATGTGGTTTTGTGTTGATCCTCGGGAGCTATGGCTATTTGGTGATAGCCGGAATATCCATCGAGGAAGCAAAAATACTCTTTACCTGCTAGCTTGTCAAGCATTTGATCGATGAATGGCAACGGGAAATGATCATTCCTTGTAGCCTTGTTCAATTTCCGATAATCCACACAAACTCGACACTCGGTCACTACCCTTGTAGGAATCAGTTCATTTTTATCATTTACGACCACCGTCACTCCTCCTTTCTTGGGAACACACTGAACGGGGCTGACCCAAGAGCTTTCCGAAATTGGATAAATAATTCCAGCATCTAAAAGCTTGATCACCTCATTTTTCACCACTTCTTTCATCACCGGGTTAAGACGTCTCGGATGTTCCACCGAGTTGATGCATCTTTCTTCCAACAAAATTTGTACACACAAATAGATGGACTTATCCCTCTTATATCAGACATCGTCCAGCCAAAAGCCTTCTTATATCTTTTCAAAACTTCTAGTAGCATTTCTTCCTTTTCAAAGACCAAGAATGGTGAAATAATAACCGCAATGTTTCATCAATTCCCAAGTAAGCATACTTTAGGTGAGTGGGCAAGGTTTCAAAACCAAGTTTGGTGGTTCTCGAATCGACGGATTGGAAAGTTTGAAATCTCGGTCGATGAGTCCCAAAGACTCAATTTTTCTTGAAAATTAGCAAGACCATGTGCCGATTCAAACATGCTTCTGATCTTCTTCTTCGTCACCCAAGTCTTGAACTCCTCTAGAGCTGCAACACTAATACCTTCTGCTTTTCCATGTTCAAATTATCAGCCACAATGTGGTCAATGATATTAGGCGAGCATTCTTGACCTCATCAAGAAATTTCATGGTGTTGAACACATTGAAGGTAACTTCTTTGGTCATTTACTCTCATTGTTAATTCACCCTTTTGAACATCAATCAATGTTCTTCTGTTGCAAGAAATGGTCTCCCAAAATAATGGGAACTTCCTATCCCTCATAATCAAGAATAATGAAATCAGTGGGAAAAATAAAAGTATCGACCTTGACGAACATCTTGATCTTGCCTTACGGATGCCTTGTCAATAGTTTGTAGAGTGATGTGGTCTTGCTTCTCAATTCGACTTTTGAATATAATGACATAAGATTTATGCAACCATAGAGTCGGCCGTGGTGGAAGGTCTTGCTCTCCACGGCGAATCTTAGTGGCATTCCATCCTCAAGCGGACGGTCGATCGGAAAGGACGATTCGGGTTTTGGAAGACATCTTTATGAGCGATCGTGGCCCGCAGGAGGAAATGGGAAGAGATACTACCTTTGGTAGAGTTTGCCTATAACGATAGTTATCGAGGCCACCATAGGAATAGCTCTCTATGTAGGCGTTATGCGGAAGGAGTGTCGATCGCCCTTTATTGGGATGAAGTGGGCGAGAGGAAGATGTTAGGACGGAGATGGTTCAGCAGGCGGTTGAGGTTATCGATCGAGATCAGCGAAGAATCGAGGAAGCTCGGGGCGGAGAAGTCCTATGCAGACCAGCGTCGTCTGGATCTTCGTTCATGATCGGAGATCGCGTTTTCATAAGGTTTCCCAGGCGAGGAGGTCGTTCGTTTTGGGAAGCGAGGTGTCTGACCGAGGTTCGTTGGACCTTCGAAGTTCTCGAGAGAATAGGCCCGTTGCCTATAGGTTAGCTGCCGCCTAGCATCGGAGATGTTCATGGCGTGTTCACGTTTCTCGGTGAGAAAATGCGTGTTCGACCCAGCTCACGTGATCAAGCGTGATCAAGTAATTCTTGCATCTGAGTTACGAGGAAAGGCGGTGGCTATCTTGGAGCGAAGTCGAGGAATTGAGGAACAAGCGATTAGTTGGTGAAGGTGTTGTGGAATCACCACGGAGAGGAAGAAGCTACGTGGGAGTTGGAAGACAAGTTCGAGGCTCGTTACCGGTTTGTTTTCTCACGTGTTTGAAATTCGAGATGAAATTTTTATAAGGAGGAGGATGTAATACCCGTCTTTTTAAAACCATTTTTTGTAAGCGTTTTTTGAGAAAAGGTCGAATGACTTTTTTTCGTGATGCGGACTCGAAACCTCGGGCGTTGTGAAGAGTGTCTTATGGCGAATTCATAGACACTAAGTGTCGAGATTCGACCACCCATGAAGGTTTGGCACTCACGGAAGTTATCAACCGGACTTTTCATTAGTCTTTTAAAAGCATATCTTGTTTATAGTCATTGTGTCCGGTATTTTTATTTACGTGTCCATGGGTATGCAGTTTGCTAAATTTGGAGTCCGTTTGCAAAGTTGCGTCGCTTTTTGTTTTCGAAAAAGGGCAGCTTGCATAATGATGCATAGCCATGCGAATTTTCTATAAATAGGAGGCTGGGGCCTTCGTTTTCAACGTTCATTTCCGTCGTCTCTGTGTTTCTGGAAGAGCGACGACTCAGTCTGTGCTGAGCCTGGAGGAGTGGGGATCGGCCGGGAGGCTCGGTGGCCAGCCATTCTTGTTCTTCATGACCCTACATACCGATCAACCACCCGGGCAACCGTTTTGTTTTGTCCTTTTCTTGTTTTGATTCCACCTTTTAGTAGATCGTATAGCATAGAACTCGGGTTTCTAAAAGGACGGCGGAGGCCGTGATTTAACCCGGTAAACACCGCCGCCCATTGCCGCCGATTTGGTGGCTGTTGGCGCCGGTGGGTGGTTGCAGCCCCAGCTCTGGTCCTTTAGGTTTTGAGTTCGAGCTATCATTCTACTAAAGTACCGATTCCGTTTTTTTTTAGCGTTTTTGCATGTCGGGAAGTACATGCCGGGTTATCCATCATATTGCTTATGTTTCCATTTCAACATCAATCAATGTTCTTCCTATTATAGGTCTTGCAAGAAATGGTCCTTTGTGGGAAGTGACCCCAAAATAACGGGAACTTCCCTGCATCGGGTTGGGTTATATATGCTTTATTTGAGTTATTTACCTCATAATCAAGAATAATGGAATCTCTATTCGGTGGGTTGATCACCATCTTGAGTATTGATCAAATGAACCCGAAAAGATCGAGAGTCGACACGAAATAGTAATGAGGTGGTTATGGTTACGACGAGTTTGACCCACAAACATCTTCGATCTGATCGCCGAGCCGTGGTTCATGGTTATGATGGGTATGATAATAACGGATCGGTGTCGAAAAATGAAAATCTATTTTGCTTACTTAGAAGTTGGTTTTCCTTTTTGAATATAGATAACGACATAAGATTTATGCTCGCCCCAAATCGTGCATTACTTATAATAAACGAATCATACGAAGTTAGAGCTCTACCAACATCTCGATTTCCTCCAATGGAACATGGAATGGTAAAGCTCCCCAAACCATAGAGCTCGACTGATCCTTCAACTTAGGTGGAATTTTATTCTTCAATATAGCGCTACTCCCTCCGTCAAAGCCACATCTCGAATTCCCAAGTCGGCGTTTCTTCGTCAAAATATCTTTCAAAAACTTCACGTAGTTGGGCATTTGCTCTAATGCCTCAACCAAGGGAATGTTGATATGAAGCTGCTTCAATACGTCTAAAAATCTTTGGAACTTGACATCTTGCTGCTGGTTCTGGAAGAGTTGCGGAAATGGTGGAGGTGGCTTTCCAGAAGGCTGATCTGGGTTTTGATCTTGGGATTCTTTTGTGAAATTACTGAGGCAGTGTCTTTTTGCTTGCTTGAACCTAACTCTTCACTCTTATCCAAGTCAGTTTGGATTGAAGTGGGCTCAATATTTTTCGTGGCATTTTGTCTGATATCCTCTTCCTTAAATTGCAGCGTCTTGCCACTCCTCAAGGTGACCACCTTGCAATGCTCTTTGTCTTTTCTTGGATTTTCCGTGTCACTTGGCAACGCACCGTGTTGCCTATTTCTTAGCTTAGTGGCTATTTGTCCCATTTGAACCTCCAAATTCCTCAATGATGTAGATTGGCTCTGAATTATAGCATCATTCTTAGCCATGTACTCTTTCATCAATGCTCTAACGGTTTATATCACGAAGGTTGTTGTTGAGGGTACCCTTATTGTTTTTCTTGTTGTTGGTACCCTTTTGAAATTGATTTTTCTCTTGCATTTGTCCACCACTTGTACCAGCTCCTTGACCACCCCAAGAAAAATTTGGGTGTTGCCTCCAACCCGGATTATCGTTTGTGGGTAAGGATTATTACTGACTGCATTTGATTCCCCACATAGACACCGATTTTGGATTGGAAGGGCAATTTTGAAGGCATGTCCTTCTCCACAATAAACACACGAAATTTCAGCCACCTTCCCGTGTAGTACAGACATACAAGAGCGGTGTAGGTCTTTGAATTTCCCCAAACTTAAGTTTTTCAAGACACATTGTTCATGGAAGCCACTTGGCGATTAATGCGGTCAAAGCATCGACTTCAAACACATGGCTACCTTTTTGCCTTGAGGAGCTCTCGCATTTGACCATTGACAATTGTTGTTAGCAATTCTCTCCAATTTCATATGCTTCATTGTAAGATTTGGGAGAATAGCTCCATTTGCAAGCGTCGAGAACCAAGCAGCGTAGAAGCATTTAGACCATTGTAGAAGGTCTCGATATGAATCTGATGTGGAATGCCATGGTGAGGGCATTTTCTAAGTGAGTATTTGAATCGTTCCCAGGCTTCGCAAACCGATTCATCCTCCAATTGTTGGAACGACATAATCTCATTCCTTAGTTTGGCGTTTTTGTTGGAGGGAAGTACTTGATCAGGAACTTCTTGCCTAGCTCATTCTATGTGGAAATAGAGTCAGGTGGAAGTGCATTTAGCCAAGCTCTGGCTCTGTCCCTCAGCGAGAATGGAAATAATCTCACTTAACGCCTCACGACACGCCTGCGCAACTTGAAGGAGTCGCTCACTTCCAAGAATGAATGAAGGTGAAGGTGCGGATCTTCTGTGGGTTGTCCACTAAATTGGCCTACAGTTTGCAGCATTTGAAACATCACTGGCTTCAACTCGAACTGTGGAGCTTGAATCTCCGATCGAATTATGCCCGAATTAAGCTCATTGAACATTGGTGCGGCATAATCCCTTATAGCTCTCTCTTTATCATCGGCTATGACAATGACATTATTGTCTCAGTCATCTGTTGGAACCATTTCAGCCATCCTTGCTTGATGTCTGGTTCGTTGATCTCTTCTCCACCGAAAAGTACGTTCGATTTCTGGATCAAACTGGAGTGGTTCAAGACCTTGCTCATCGTTCATACACAAAGGACAACCTACAAAGTTCCAGGAAAGTAACACAAAAATATGAGATGGAATGTAAAAACTAAACAGTAAATAAAATTAAAAATGAAGCTAACGTAATACTAATTTCAATCCCCGGCAACGGCGCCAAAAACTTGTTGGTTGTAAAATGTATATACGAGAGTGCACGTAGTCAACAAGTAATAATTCGAAAGTACTCCAAGATCGTCTCCACAGGGATTGCAAATTAAAATTATACGTGGACTTCAAATATCTAAAACAAGGAACAAAAACGATTAAACTAAGAGATAATTTTTGGTTTCTTTTATGGGCAACAAACTGGACAAAATTACAGAGTAAATTACTTGAATGAAGTAGATAAACAACTATTTAAAAGGTTCGAACAGAGGTTGATTTGGAAAAATGGACTTGAATCCTTGAATCCGTCTATGTCTTATGAATAGAATGATGCTGCAGCATTATTTCAAACCTTGAACTCAATGTTGGCGTGAATAACTTGACTTTTCATAGAACTTTCCCAAATCCTATGGTCTTATATCTTTCACCCAATTCGCATATTCCTATACTATAACAGGTTCAAGACCTCCAATACTCAGAGCATATCACAAAGGTCACACAAGGCAAATAACATATTCATATGCCATTTACTTAACACAATTAAACAAGGATCATGTCTTGTGTCATTCAAATACATCCATTACATTTAATCTTTCCAACATCAAACATAGCTATTCAACTTGCTATTGGTGATCAAGCAACAACAAGAGATATCAACAAACCCATTTGAAGCGAACAATGAGATACAACTAAAATAATGTGCATAAAATTACAAAACTAAGACATAGATTTCATCAAGAAATTGAGTCTTTGAAGTTTAACTCATGATAGAAGTTAAAACAGAAAATAACAGATTAAAGTTCTCCATGTTCTTCAACCAAAAACGAGAGTTACAAACAGATTAAATAAAATGGAGAGAAGAAACTATTCTGAATTTAAGCTCCACTTTCTTGGCCTTCGAGTTTTTGCTCCTCATTCTCCCAGAAATTTTTCTTCTGTTCTTCTCACTCTATCTCTCGCCCTCTCCTCCTCTATTCCTTTCTTTTCTTTTTATATTGTGGCTCCAGCTCCTAGCTTAGGAACTAGGTTTCATCTTTTCATTTGTAAAATGGCCAGGTTGCCCTCCTAAGCGTCCAGAAGTCAGGTGCTCCTCTCCAATTTGTTGGATTTTAGCTCTTTTTGTGCACATGTGTCTCCAAATCAAAAACTTTGCAGGTGGTCCCATCCACTCTAATTCAGATTTCTCGCCCATTTATTGAATTGTTGATGCTGCAGCAAAGTTCCAATGATGAAATGTCTGCACCAACAATAATAATGCGATTTCACGGTCTTTTTCTTTCAAATTCACTCAATTAACTCACAAAGATCACTTATCTCAACTCTAGAACAAACACGAGCAAAGACACGAAACACAACACAAAACGAGGAAGAACGACGAAAGAAGACACAAAACATGCATCAAACATTACTCAAAAAGCTTTGGAGATTAGAAAATAACTCTTTTTACAAGAGTTATCACATACAAAACAACTAGCAAGCAACGTACGTGTTGCTTCTTTCAGAGTTCGATTCCTTCTTTTAGCTACTCCATTTTGTTGAGGCACACGAGCAACAGACATCTAGTAAATGATACCTTTCTTTTCACAATACTACTTACGTATGACAACATTCAGGAACTCAGTTCCTCCATCGTCGATTGTGATGATGCCGATCGATTTTCGATCTTTGAGCCTTTTAGCGATGCATGTAATTTCTCCGATTAGCTTCGCTTTATTATATAAAAACACAATCCAGGTGAATCTAGAAAAATCATCAATAACAACAAGGGTGAATTTTCAACCGTTATAGCTTACTGGAGTCACTGGTCCAAAAAGATCCATGTGCAGTAATTGAAAATTTTGATCAGTTGAGTGGGCAGCTTTGCTCTTGAATGATGCTTTCGTCTGTTTGCCCCTTTGACATGCTTCACACACTTGGTCCTTATGGAATCCTGTATTTGATAAACTTTCGACCAACGAGTGTTTAGCCAACTTATTGATGGTCTTGAAGTTCAGGTGGTTCAGCCTTCTATGCTACAGTCAGTTGATCTATGATGAAGTCTTGCACACCAGGCATGTTTCTGGAGGATAGTTCTCCCATGATAAAAACACATAAGTTCTCATGCCTTGCTCCTCTCAGTACGATCTGGTTTTGAGTTATTCTTAACTGTTAATCCATTCTTTCGAATCTTAAAAATAAAATCGTTATCACAGAATTGGCTAACAGATAGGAGATTATGCTTCAGATTGAGAACATAATTGACATTGAATATTTTAGAGTTACTGATCGAAAGTGTACTGTAGCCTTAAGTGTATCTGATAGAGGTATCACCAAAAGTGACTTTCGTGCATTCTTTCTTGCGTAGTCAGATAAGTAGTCCTTGCAGCCAGTCATTGTTGGATTTATATACTGAAAGAAGAATGATTGAGCTTGTATACAATGTTTCTTGTTACCACTATTACAATCTTCTATCTGAATTGTTTACTTGATTGCATATGTTGTCCTATTATCTCATACAAAACTTAGATTATACATTGTGTAGAAGATCACAGAAGTCTGTATGATTGGTTAAGCTAGTTGAGATATAAAAATGATCACAACTGAGAAAACTTAAGGACGAGTTGTCGGTATAAGCTGCAGTATAGATAAGAAGTGACTTGACTTGGTTGCTTGTCTATGCTGGTACGTCTTGACGTATTGATGGATCACAGTGAGATGAGTTCTTCTATCTAACCATCGTGAAGAACCTAGATCTTGGTGACATTACGTTGATCTAAACCTGGATAAGGTTTTAGGTGAGTATGAGTTACTGACCATCACTTTGACTTGTTATAAGTGAGGGTTACATGAGATAACCCAAGATTATCCGCATCTTGGGTGGTGGCAGTGTTTGTATGTCATGCTAGTCACATGTATCGAGTCACCGTATCCGCTTAAAATGATGGTATCCCCTTAAGGAGCTCAAAAGATCTATTATACTAAACCTTGCAGGTTGAGTTAGCTCAATTACAATAATAAGGTTGAGTGGTACTACTTACGAAATTAAAGAGATTAATTATTTTAAGCAGTCAGAGTGCTATAAATAATTAATGGACGTGCAATGTCTTAACTAAGGGGATTCGTAAGTCTAAAAGCAAGCCCGACTCAACTTCGGTAATAAAATGGTAAGTCAACATTTATTCTCTAGTGGAATGAATAAATGTTTATGAATTAATTTATGTTCTGGACTGAACATAAGATGATTAATTCATTTTAGGCTCATCTTTATTCCTTGCATTTGATCCCTAGGTTGGCCCATCAAGGTCTGTTGCTACTAGAATTTTTGCCCATTCCTATGTAGAGTCCACTGGGACTTTGTTCTTATTATGTATTATTTTAATACATAGTCTATATCTAGATATATATTATCTGATATTATTACATATCAATAGATAATTATTCTAGATATGATTTATCTTCAGAGATTGAAGATAATTATTATATTTATTAGATATGCAAGGATCCTATCTAAATAGGATTCTAGGAATGCATTATGAATACAAGGTGAGAGAAAATTGGCAATTAATCCTATCATTTTTGAGATTTTTGAAAATCTCATTGAAGTAGATAGAGGCAAAATTTTACAGTATTCTCCATAGATTGCTCTCACTCAGTATTGGAGAATAGATATCCGGGATACAGGCCAGAAGATCAAAGCTGGAGTCCGCAATTGATCAGATATCCCAAAAATTCGCAGGTAAACATAAGTAAACACCTATGTATTGCAGTTAATTATATAGGTGCATACTAGGTGTATAATCAATTTATGTGAATTATAACATCCAAGATAGATCCTCGGGAAGAGGGTAAAATAAGATTTTCCTACAGTCATTTATTTTGAACATCCACTGTCCAAGTACCATATGTGCTTCTGGCTGGAAGATCCTGTTTTTTTTGGTACCTAGTATGAAGTAGGTCTTTACAAATTAGCAGTTCCTTTGGGAACCCAGATCTACCTGATGATTCTGATGTTGTTGTCAAGCCTGATCTGTCTTTCCTGAAAATCAATATAAACTATCATCGACTTCTTCTGTTGGACCTTGGACTTCTGTGTTGATTGAGCAGGGGGTTTGGGCTTGTGCTTGTGCTTTCGTGATGCACGAGTGTGCTGTGGAGATGTAAAGAAAGCTTTTCTGTGTGAAGGATATCTCTGATAGGCTAGGATGTATGCTGTAGCATACTTCTTGGCTAAAGGTGCTTTCAGCATAAGCTTCCTCTGTTGAGTAGGCTTGCGCTGAGAGTGTCTCAGTTGTGTAACTTGGGGCTGCCTGATATAATCAGGTCTTCTAAGTAGTTTACACTTAGGCCTTGGGTTTGTCACAACTTGCCTTGTTTCCTTTCGTTCAGTCACTGGAGCTTTCAACTTCTCAGTTGACTTTGCGAACACAGTCTTGGTGTCATTGGTGGATGCACCATTCACCTCTAAGCTTCGATCATACCCTAATCCAGTTCTGACCAACAGACACCTCTGAACTGAATAGTTTCCAATTTATTCATCGCTCCGTTCAAAGTGTTGATCTTTGCTTGGGGTGAAGCCCCACTCTGCTGAAGCGTGCTGAACTCCAGGTTGATCTCGGTCATTTCAGTTTTCAGCTAAACTATTTCTTTTCATTGCTGAGATCATTCAGCCTTATGTTCTTTAATCATACTTGCTTGATCAACATGTTCTTGTTTCAGCTTTGACAGCTTAGTAGTGAGCTTCATCTCGGCTTCGAATAGGCAGCTTACTGTTGACTTTTCTCAGAAAGCAAAAGCTTCTATGTTAGCTTGTAGTTCTCAGTCATTGCTCCTTCTTACATTTTCATGACTGTCCCGTAGTCAGTCATGATTTGCTCCATCTCATCCCACTGGACTGAGGTGTATTCTGAGTCAGATACTTGCTCGGATAAGTAGAGAGATGAGAAGTTACCTCAGGTTCGTCGAGGCCATTGTCGATTCCCACCATGCAGCTTTCTTCACAGCTGTTGATCTCTCTAACCATGAGGCATCGGCTTTCCTCGTCAGTGCTGGAGGAGTTGCTAGAAGAGCTGCTAGATGAGCTTGATGTATCGGCCTTCTCAGCAACTATCGCCTTGCGCTCGTTCAGTTTTCTGTCATGCTTGGCTCGGAAGATTTCCTTTCCATGTGGCATAGCTCAGGGCAATCATGTCTGAAATGCCCTCACTTGCCACAGTTGAAGCAGTCACCATCTTTATACTCATGTCGGTTGGACTTCTCTTTAAACCGATCCTTGTGAGTTCTTTCTTTGTAGCTCATGTCGTGTCCACTTCTTTATTTGCGGCACTTGTTGTACCTCTTTAATCGGGCTTCTATTTTCCTGAATCTTGCAGCCATGAGCATATACTAGGTCAGCAACTCGTCGTTGTTGCACTCAGCTTTGTCCTTTGCTGTCATTTTTGGCTTCCTTGCTCTTGTTAGCTTTCAGGGCTGCGCATTTGCTCGTGCTGACTTGAGTTTCTTCTTCAGATGCATCAGCCTTTGACGACTCTTTTGTATACCTGATGTCATACTCATAATCTTTCAATACTGAGAAATATTTATCCAGAGACATTTCATTGAATTCGGCTTTCTTTTGAATGGCTACTGTGTAGATTTTCCAGTTAGTAGTGGGGAGTGCCCAAAGGACATTGTGTCACGACCCGACGATCTAATTAGGTAATTAACTAAATAATCAAGCCGTGACTGGTTTAAGAAACGACATTTTCGACAAAGAAATGGGGTTTAAAGAAATAAAATTTTCAACAAACGGGCAGCATATCCCTTAGAATATGGATTAGCCAACCTGTACACAACAAATAACCAACAGCGAGCAACAACAATAAGTGAAGTCATAATCTCAACAATATGTACATAAACATTTCCAAATATTTACAAGAATTTCTCAAAATTATAGTTTCAAGTAACAAGGTCAACAACGGAAGAGTAGTGAATGTCATGTATGAAGACACGACATTCGGGCACAACTATTCAAAACAAAGAGAACAAGGTGAACAATCGAACTCGGTCCCAAGGCCCGTATCTCTTCCATACTCAACTGCGTCAAAATAGAATACATTTTCGGATATGAGTACCAAAGAGTACTCGGTGGGTACTTCTAAAACATTACTTTCAAAACTTATTAAATTTGCTTCAAGTAAGAGTTTGAAAACAACTTGAATAATTATTTCATAAAGTTTTCATTATCATATCACCACACTTTCGCATTTGAAACATCTGGCATCCTGAGCCGAATTGGTCCGTGGGTTTCCAACCACGGTCATACCCTATCTCGTCATTCGATAATGGGAAGTAGGTCTCCTCACAATACCATGGCGGCCTACATTTGCAAGCTCACGACCGTAAACACATTGTACGAGACATAACATTTTCCTACGTAGATGGGTAAGCTGCCGTCATACCCACAATGTGGTAAATCATTCATTTTCAACATGTCCATAATGTGGTGATTTAACATTCTCACAATAACAATAAGTTAAAAGCATATCATTAACTTTGCTCAAAAATAGTTGAAAGGCATTACCCACCTGATAACGGTTACTCCAAAATGTTCGTTTGTTCGTCTTTCATTACTCGACTTCCTTTGCTCGTTCCTTGTAAAATAAAATTATTATTGAATTTAGCAAACTTTCTTATCCATTTAACCACTTATCAATAGTTTACCAATTAAAATTTCAAAACGTATTATTATTAAACAAAGTCTAATGAAATTTCGGCAGAGTACCGTTTATAATTTGAATCGCCAAATCAACCTAAACTCAATCCATTTCATCCCAAAATCCACCAATCATCATCATATGCTCAAATATACATTTAGGAACTTAAAACAAGTTCTATATCATTCATTTACATCATTATACTCATATGTCATTCAACAAAGTTTATCGGCAAATTTCAAGAATTTACAAATCTAATATCCATTTAATATCAAACAATTCATATTTATACTCATTCATCATCAATGATCATTAATTCATGATCACTTCAAACCTTAACCAAATTCATCACATAAAATCATAACTTTGCACTAAACTTTAATTTTTCATCTTTTAGTATATATGTTCAATAATTCCCATAAATTTAACTTAAGCATTATTTTTATTATAGATCTCAAAAATCATATCAAATACATCAAATAAAATCAAGAAATCAAAGTTCAAGCCTTCCCCTTCATTTTCAAATATTAGGGCATTATGTGTAAGCATGAATTAAATTCTTGTAAATTCATATTATGCATTATATATATCCTAAAGTTTAAATATCATGTCAAATAGATCAAATAAAATCAAAATTCCTAAGTTCCAATTATCCATAGTTTTCAAAATTTGGGAATTTAAACAAACATGATTTAATTTTTGCATTTCTTTGATCATATGGTGTTTATTTCTATTCCTAAACATGTATTTAAACTCAATTTAACTAAAACACATCACATTCTTCACATACCAAAATTTAGGGTTCATAATCAAAACTTTAATTTACCAACTTTAGGAAATGAAAGAATTAAAACCATAGATCATGTTATTCATGCATTATAAACATAATTAAATCAATAAACATAACAAAATTAAACAAATCAACCCAAATTTACATCTCATAATTTTCGAAAATCATAGATATGTAGAACATCATTTTCATCAATTTAAATCACAAAAATTTAACTTAAACAAGGTAATTACCTTACTTGAAGTGAATTACCACTAATTTCCCACTTAACTATGGATTAAAAGTGAAAATAAAAATTTTGGTGTGTGAGTGCCGAAAGTTGGAGGAAGAAATAAGGTTGGAGATGATCTTATGTTATTTGAAAATTTCTAGAATGTTTATGTGTATTTAATGTACATTTTGTATTCATTTTATTAGTATTTGACACAAATTTCCATAATTTATAATTATACCTCTAATATTACTAAAGTTATACCTTAATATCATTTAATAAATAGAACTATATTTCTAATAAATATTAAAATCCAAAACAAATTATATCCATGATTGAAATTAAATTCAAATAACATAAATTAAATTCTTTCATATGTTAAAATTCAACTAATTATACTCATACTCATTAAATTTGAAAATCATGCAAAATAATTCTTTTATCACTAAATAATACTCCTACGTCCCATTTAAAATATCCCACTTTCCTTTTGGGTTGTCCCATTACAAATGTCTCATTCCATTTTAGGAAATAATTATCCCTTCAAAAAATGTGGGCCCTACCAACTTTTTAACACTTTAACTACTTTATACCTTACTCCTTAATACCCGTGACCAAAAGAAATGAGACACTTTTAGCGGGACGGAGGGAGTAATAAAATAAATTTATTCAAGTCATTTAATAGCTTGAACAATAATTCATCTCATTTTATAAGAAAATTCCCATACAAAAATAATTAATGCATTTCTTAGCAAAATTTCTATTTAATAATATTTTTCATTCAAACACACAATAATAATCACATCCCTCACATTTCATCATAATAAAACTCATTTCTTTTTTTTCGGTCAAAACGTACGAAATAACATAAAACGGGAGAAACATATTACAAACCAAACTCAGGCATGCAGGGGATACAACCAAATTCCGTAGAAACAAGGCAATGGGAGGAAGAAAGACCTGAGGCCAAAAAACACACCAGGCAGCGACTCTCGACCTATGAAAGCGATAAAGAAACAACACCTCCTCAACAAAACCCTTTGTGGCCTTGAAGGCGGGCTTCATTAAAACCCCATGACCGGTGGGAAAAGAGTGCATTTGTGCCTTTGTGATCATGAGCGCGGGGATTGGGAATGTGAACACATGCAACCGCATGAGGTGCTTTGCTTTGGTTGAGCTGGCGGTCCCTCAACACACACTTGGACAATCACTAATAGTTATGGAATACAAGATAAGGCATCCCAAAGTGGACCCAAAACAAAGCGAGACATCCCCGGTTTACTACAAAGCTTGACTCAAAATGAGAAACAACAAGATCCACGAGAATACATAGAGTATAAAAGCAGCATAAACATCTTCTTGAATACTCTTCACAATGGTCTTCACATCGAATGGGATGTCTTGAAGTTTAACTTTTCACGCGCATACCATATGTGATTGACCGTAGCTACTAACAATCGCTTAGCTCGAAGGATGATAGTTGATCATGCCTTCTTCCTTTTAATGTGTGATAGCACTTGCAGCGATAGTCGTACTCATAGGAGATGAAGCCATTCCTTGATATGTTTCGGATCGCCTCGTGCCTTACACTTAAAAACAAGTGATCATGAGACTCTAAATGTGTATTACAAGCGGTACATACTGCGAGATATTCATGTATCTCGGTCCATCTACCGTCTTAAGTCTTCCTCTCATGGCGAGCCACATGGTGATGGAAAACTTAGGCGGGATGTAATCTTCCATATCGCCTTATGCAGGCGCCTCGCTTCTCACGGAGGTAGTGATGGCGGCTCCGATCTCTTTGGGTCCAAATAAACTCTTAAGAAGATCTGCAGCTCTTTCATGATCATCTCCTGAATCTTGCAAAAAACGATCACGAAGGATGAGAATATTCTTAAGAAGGGGAGATAAACGAATGTGATTATGATACTCCCATATGGTTGTGGTCGTCAAGTACTCAGCATGGATCCTTTGGATCACGGGGAGTCCTTCTTGGTATGGATGTTCCACAATGTCTTTGCTAGTAAAGCTTTGTTCCAGTCGAGAGATCTCGTGAGCTAAACCTCCTTCATTCTTTGGTAAACAAGCGGCTTTCGAGTGACGGGATAATGTCGAACCCACGGGAACCTCCGGCCATCGTATTGATCACGATCAATGGCGGTGACCGTGCGGAGGAAGAACACGCAACGAGCACTCCTCCTTGCGAGCCGGCGAATCGACTCAACCGTCACGCAAGAGATAAGTTAAGATTAGACCAGCGGTGGATACAAGGCGATATGTTCTCCACTAGTCCACTATCTTGAGTGACTCTAGCTTGTGAAGATAGAGGATGCTAGATATCTTGTCGGGAGTTCTCCGGTGGGAAGCGAGCGGATCGAGATCGTGCTTCTCAAATGGTGAACTCCGCCATAAATATCGAGGACTTATGGTTATTAATCTTCAAGCACGAGGCATTAGCGAAATCTCCAAGTGCATCGACGGCACCTCCATTGATCTGATGTCACCCGCCAAAGTAACAAGTCGTCGTGAAGGCGAGATGTGTAAGAATGGAAGTACTACATTTTGGGTGAAATTGAAAATCCAACTCCTTGTTAGTTTCTTGATGCGGATAGATACTCCATCTGACAAAGGAACAAAGTGGGTGACATCGGTCACCCCGCCTAAGCCCTCGCTGCCCGATGATGAACCCGTGAGTCCTCCATTAATGGCGATGTATATGTCACCGAGGTGGCGCGTGTCATGATCGATAAGTGAAGCAAGGGTGAAAACCCAACCCATCCAATGCCCGTCGAGGAAGTCCCGAGATCGAGTCATAAGCCTTACGAAGGTCGATCTTGAGCATACATCTCGGGTGTCTGCTTCCTCTCATAGCCTCTGAGCAATTCTGAGCGAGCGAAGATGTTATGCGAGATGTTCATTCCTCTCACAAACCAGTTGTCTTTGGATCAATGATCTTGCCCATCAAAGGCGCCATCCTCTCGATCGAATCTTCGTTATGGTCTTGTGGGCGACATTGGTGCCATAATCGATGCGAAATCATTTCTGATGGGATTGTGATGCTTCTTGTGGATAAGAGTGACCACCCAGTGGTTGAACTCCATAGCAGGACCCTTCTCAAAGAACTCCATCACACCAAAACTACATCTTGACCAACGATTTCTCGGTTCTTTTGAAGAAGGCTGAAGGGTAGCCATCCGGCCCCGGTGCTTTCTCACTTGCAATGTCGAACAACGCATTCTTAATCTCCATCTGTGATATCTCCATAACCATATCCTTCCTGTCTTGCTCATCAAGCCGGGGTCCTTCCTCAAACACAGTGGGATCGAATCCACTCGTGGGAACCTTTACATCGAAGAGTTCGGTATATAAGGTCTCAAATGACTTGATGATTTCCTCCATATCATAAGTCGGATCCTCCGATTCCCTGCACAAGAAAGAAATGGTGTTACGTGTGTGATTCCTTTTGACCATAGAGTGAAAGAACTTAGTGCATCAGCCGGAGGGTTGATGTGCATGTTCTTAGTTCTTTGTTTGAAGAAGCTACGCTCGACCTCCTCGAGAACTTAGTCTTCTTTGAAGACCAAGTTCTTGTTCAACAATTCCATTCATGGGATCACGATCAAAGCTAATTGCATATTATGCAATGCGCTCTAGAAATACTCGTCCTCTCAGGTGAGATGGTGAACTCATGAAAATATGTTGCATCCTCTTGACTTTGTAGCGAGGATCCTTGTGGTCGACCATTCTCTTGTTCACTCCAATTTTCTTCAAGCATGCGTTTGAAGTGCAGGTGCTTCATCCACATGTTGAAGTACTTGAGCGAGCGGTGGTGCAGTCACATCTCAAAGAGAGTGATCGGTGCGGCGGTGATCGGACAAAGTGCCTCTAGGCGAGAAAGTTTGCCACAAAAGGTTAGCATCCGACCAAGCATTATTAATTAAGACTCTATCAATCTTAGAATACTTCACCGTATCGGTCCACGTGAAGTGGCATCCGTCGAGGGAATCCTCGAGTCCTACGAGCACAAGTATCAGCGAAGTCCTTGTACTCTCGCCAGTGAACTCGTCCTCCGATCCTCTCATCCGGGTCGAGGACAGGTTGAAATCTCCGCGACAATAGAAGGCTTTGATGGATCAATGTGGATGATCATTGAATCGAGCTCACGTCTATGCATCACACTGCCAAAACCATAGACTATCGAGCACCCAAAGTGGTATTAGTAATTAAACAAGTGAAATTGGAGTGGATCACTGTTTCATGAATGATGACATCAACTCTTATCCTCTTTGGGTTCGGATGATAAGAATCCTTCCCCATTAACCTCGTCGAAATTATGAACATACTCCCGTTGGATGAAGTGCTTTGCGAAATTCTTGAGCTTGACTTTGTGAGCTTCGTCTCAATCGGTCTGATGGCATCAAGCTTATGCTTGAACACGTGGTCGACAACGGTAGCTTGCTTTTGAGCCATACGGAGGCCTTTGATATTCGGTCGTAAAAATCATCGACGGCGTGTTACATTTCTAAGCTGGACTCTGGTCTTCGATTGACTGGAGAGCTTTGACGGCTTGTGTTCGATTTGCTCCTAGTGATGCGGGTAGTAGGGATTTCTACATCTTCACGGTCATTTGACTCACTGCAAGGTTAGTTGCGATATAATCATCTAATGAACTTGAGGATGTAGAGTGTACGAAGATTCCGATCGATGTTAATTATCGGTGGTGCTTCCAATCGAACATAATTTTGATCGATCTCTAGTATTGTCAAATCTTGGCATGATTGGTTCCAGCTGTTGTGAAGCCTCATTGACAAGCTTAGGGGTCCCTCAGCAATAGGTGGGTGAGACCTTGCACGTGTGCGCAAGGTCTCGGAAGGTGGTGGTCGTAAGTGGTCAGGGGTGGCTGGGTGGGTTTCCTCGGCTTGCTTAGGTGGGTGCCGAGAGTTCTCGGCAGTTATAGTTTGTTGCATAGCCGAGGTTGGCCGAGACATTTCGTCCGAAGAAGGTGGGCATGGCTCAGAAGGTTCAGCCGAGGAATGATAATTATCGGCAGGCATATTTTGTTGTGTTGGGCGAGAAATTTCGGCCGAGGAAGGGAGGCATGGCTCGGATGTATCTGCCGAGGATTGATTCTCGGCCGAGGATCTGGACTCGGTCGAGGGAGTTATCTCGGTGGGTAGGGGGTGTGCGGCGGCTTTCTCGGCAAGAGTATTGGACGCGCGGGAAGGATTTTCGACCATGGCTGGAAGGTTGCGGGAATGACCGAGTATCCTCGACTGGAGAAGGAGTCTCTGCCGAAAGGAAAAAAAGGGCTTGAAATATCGGCTATAAGTTTTTTCTCGGAATGATGGTTTATATTTATAGCATTGCTCGAGGACCCCTTTTCGCTCGTGTCTTGTAAGCTCGGTGTCGTTTCAAAACGGATGTGAGTGTTTAACACCTCAAACTTATTGGAGAGAACTATGTCGTTAGTTTGAGCTTGAGGCTTCTTTCACGATCATTCGGTTTGGTGGGATATGCTCCTTCTTCTCCATTGTGGTTTAGTATTATCGCTAATGAAGGTTCCGTCTCATACCCAATAAGTGGTCTAGGGTCGCGCCCCTGGCGTTGCCAATTTCCATCCTAGGATTATCATTATTAAGCGGGCCACGTTGGGGATTATCGATACCGTGGTCTAGAAAAGGCCTTGTCACAAGATGATTCCAAATGTCTGGTTTACCACATGACTTACATATTTTCGGGTAAAATCAAATTTTATGAATTGAAAACAAATTACCCGTATGAAGTTTAAGATTAATAGCATGCATAGGTTCCGTAAAGCATCTACTAAGACATGAAATCGAGGCCCATCAACATGATTCTTTGCTAAAGTCCTATAATCTACTTGATAGGTTCACCCACAATAGAAGCAATCTTACCTATGGCATTAGGATTCCATAATTCCAAGGTAAGTTATGAAAGATACCCATCTTAGGAAATTTGAAGTCGGTGCGGAATCAACAAAATTCCATGGGCAAGTGGCATAAGACTAGCGTAATACCAAGATTGAGTATGGTCGCTTCCTCTTATTTGCTCCATATAGTCCTCGGTTTCAAAGCGGAATACAATCCACTCATTCGGATGGTATGATGTCTTGGTAGCTCGTCCGTCTCGTTGTTAACCTTTGACTTCTTTAACAAAATGCGCCGCAAAAACCAAGCAAGGAAAACCCCATCCTTGAGAGATGGGGTGTAATCATTAACATCTAAGGTAAGCACTTCATTTTAATACTTACCTTGAATTTTGCGGCAAGAAGGTCCTTTTTTTCTCACGGGCAATTGTTGCGTGAAATTGCCAACATTTTTTAGCCATGGGGACGGGTCTTGATGAACATCGACAATTGGCTCGGAAGGCTTAGGTTCATCATGAGCAAGTTCGGCCGTTGTGCCTATGAGTGGTTGAGATGTCTCGGCGGTGTCATGACATGATGCTCGATGAGGAGAAATCGGGGTGAGATGCCGAGCTTCCTCGGATTCTTGAACCGCGTGAGTTCGACTCTGGTGGGGCATTTTCTTGAGGTCTTGAGAAATATCGGTGTTGGATGATTTCTCGACAGGTGTTCTTTCAGCTCGGCAATGATGCGCCGAGGATCTCTCGACGAGTGTCTCGGGGTCTTAGAAATATCGGCGGTATTGTTCGATACTTTCTCGGCGGCGGGTAGGCTGGAGTTCGGTATCTGCCGAGGTGTTATCCACGGCCACACTTGTTGGGGGTGCCGAGAGGTGTGCAGTCTCTCTCGGCAGGAGCTCGGTTGTGAGAGAGCTCGGTCACTCTCGATGGATCAACAGCAACACCTCAAGCGGATGGCTCGAAGTGATCGGTGAGGGGTGTGCGTCCGAGCACATGGGCTCGCATTATCTCGGCCCGATCAAACTCGTCATTAATGGGCTCGGTGTTTGTTAGGCGACCCGACCCAGCGTATGAAGGCCCGTCGATTGGGCCAACTTGTGTTCCTCTTGTGAGCAGCGTCCGATAACCCGTGGCCCAGGCCCGATCAGCGGATATTACAAAATAAGGAAAGAGACAACGCACGTATGGCGAATATATAATTTCCTAAACTGACGCATGCGATATAGAATGATCGATCGACAAGGTATTATTACCAAATTAAAAGACATGCATGCATGGAAAGTTACCAAAAAACCTGATAAGGAAATTTAGGGTTACTGGTGACACAGTATTGGGGCACATGAGCGGTCAACAATGAGTGGTGGGCTGCAGCGGTCGGGCAGTCACGGATAAATTCGACAAAATAAAATCCCAAAGTTTCCATTTTCTCGGTAGGATTCAAAAATGCGCGCGAAGCTTGAGTTGTCGGCGACTTTGGTATGAGCACTCGGCGCGGACGAAGGTAGCCAACCCGGTGGCAGCCTTTCGGCGTCGGTGGGACTAAAATAAAAACCGAGAACACCAACAACAAGTTAAATAAAATAATTTAATCGATGAAAGTGTTTGCCTTGTGTTGTTGTGAAGTAGTATGGTTGGGAAGCAGTGAACTCATTTAGGATTGCCGGGAAGAATAGTTGTGAAGGCAACTTGCACACGATGTTTTGATTTTCGGTGCTGCACGATCTCCACCAAAAGCATGATCGGTGAACACGTGGGCAAGTATGAGACGAACTGAATGACGGAGAGACAATGGCTGAAAAAGCTTCGCCGGAGAAGATGGGCGTCGCGGAAAACTTCTGGTCTAGAGAGAATACACGCCCTAGTGAGAGAACTCAGCATGCGCCCTAGTCTTTTTCAGATTTTCAATGTCTACTAATAAAACTCATTTCTAATTAATCTCTACGTCTTCTAATCTCTATTCCTTCGATTAAGAATTAATCAAATTTCTATCGTTTTAATAATTTATTATGCCTTCTTTATAAGTTTTTAAGAAAAATTACTTTCTAAGCCCTAATTATCCTTAATTAGGGTCTAATTAAGACTTAAGATTTTCGGGTTACTACACTTTGAGATTGATCTCTCGTTGTGTATCTTGTCCTTTGTCGGCGAGATCTCATTGATGATTGTTGCAATCGAGTTCCATATCATGATAGATTCTCCTTCTTTGTTTGAAATTATCAAACTTCTAACAAGCTATCATAAAGCTTGTTCTCCTCGATCTCCTTATAGCCTACGGAGGCTCTCAGAGCGTCCTACATCTTCTTTGTATTTCATCGATTTTTGATGTGAGAGTTGAGAAGCTATTCCGGAGATGATGTTCTTGGCGAGTTGTCGAGCTTGTCTTGTTTGCGTTCTTACGTGTTGAAGTCCGCTCGATTCTTTGGCTTGTAGTTGTAGCTAGGATCCTTGTCGAGTTTCATGCTTGCTTTCATTATCTTTTCTCGAATAATGATTAGGCCATTAGTGATGACCTCCACATGCGAAGTGTTGGGCGGTGAGATAACTCTTGAGTCGATTTTCGGATCTCATAGTTGTCTACAGAAGGTGGGAAGAAGTTGATTTGCTATAATTAGTTTTCATCACAACAAAATGCAGCGATGTCAAAATATATGATTTGAAAGATGCTGTTAAAACAGCGACCCTTTGGGGAGTTAGTTGTTCTTGTAAACAATCTACTCTGATACCATTTGATGGGTCCCGTTGGGTACGTCCTGGTTTATGGAGTGATATACTAGCTAGACAAATTTTAATTTTTTTTCTTTACACAGACTAACTGGCTACTGATGTAGTAGCTATCGGGTAATTGTCGATTCGATCTTGTTGGCGATACTCTTGATCGATTCGAGATAAAGGAAGTCTAATCTTGAGTGGTATCAGTTAGCAAACCTAATGACTGCTAAGATAGCTAGTCAGTTGGACTAATAACTGATGTGCGTGCGTAATGTAGTGTTTACTATATTTGCCTTATTGAAAACCTTAAACTGATTGAAACACTTAGCGAATATTACTTGGTCGATTTTCATTATATCTCTTTAATATCAAGCGATATTGATAGCGGGTTTCAAAATTATGTTGTGCTCTCTGTGTCTTTGGTGATGACGGTTCAATAACATGCAACATAAATAACGATCTTGAAAGTAAGTAACACGTTGATTTTACGTGATTTGAAGAGATCGACTCTCGTCCATGGCGATTGCTTAGTCGATCCACTAACAGTTGGATCTTATTTATAGTACAAGAGTAAACTGAATCTTGAGTTCACCTTCGTATCCCGTCTCATGATGTTCCTTCTACACTTGAGGTGCTAGAAAATCGATGGCCGCTTTCGGACGCATTCGACTTAACCTCTAGCTTACGAGTGCTAGATAACCAATCTTTCAGCAGCTGACACTTGGTTGATTACTTGCCCAAACTTTTGGGGGTTTTATAGAGGGGTTTCCAACTAAGATTCTGAGTTAACATGGGCATCAAACTCAGTATGTCTATTCTTAAGATATACAAGATTTGAAATCCTAGGCTTAAGAAAGTGTATTACGAAACTTGGTGATAATTATATGTGAGCTCTTGAGATTTCTTGATAACATTGTTGACTTCCTTCTTCAAAATCGTTGATTGATAAACTTGAGTAGTGAGCTTTAAAAGTTTTGGATACTTTGAATGCACATCGTTTGATAACCTTCAAAGGTTGGATTACATGCGTATTTATAGAAGATAATGAATAAGCGTCATTGGAGGAACACGATCACATCCTTCTAGTTGACATTTGAATTCTTCCGTTGAGAATCCTCGTACATCGCTGTCGGATTGCATCATCGCATACTCTGTAGCTTTACATTTTGAATATGTGTTACGGCATTCGGGATCTTACTGCGGACACGCTTACTACGTGAAAATTCAAACACTCGCGCTTAATAACTTGGTGTTTCTTCAATTGAGTTGACTATGTGTTTTATCGATGTATTGACTTTAGGTTGGATTAATCGAGATTGCTTCGTCTTTTGTCGGTGAGTTAAACTTGGTCTTTTGTCGGTTAGGTAACTTTGAGCGATATATGCTTTCGACTTGACATAAAATAGTCAACATTGACTTTTTATCTACCAGCTTTGACTTCACTTCGTCATCTTTGACTACTTGTCAGCAGTTTTGACTATTGATCAATAACTTTGACTTCCAGTCTAGCTTTGACTTCACTTCGTCATCTTTGACTACTTGTCAGCAGTTTTGTCTATTGATCAATAACTTTGACTTCATTCGATAACTTTGATTTATGGCGATCGACTTTGACTTACACTAAAGCGATTAGCGTTGGTATGACATTTGGTCATATCGACTTCTTCATCTCTTCCAAAGATCAGTCTCGGTTTCGATCTTGATCTTGATCTTACTACGTCGGTCTTGATCTTGACTTTACTCTTGTATCTCTGTTCATCAGCATCGTTATACGTCAGTCTTCAGACACCGGACCTTCCGTCAGTCTTTAGTCTTCAGTACGAGATCCTTTAGCTGAACTTCTATCAGTTGTGCTGATATTGATACTCTTATCAGTATGGTTTACTTCAGTACTCCTTGAACTCCTTCAGTCTTGGGCCTTGCCAAGCTGATAGTTCTACTGTTGAAACATGAAAATGACCAACTCTAAAACAAGTCAGCAGCAGTAGTTACAACAGTAGGACAATAATCAGAGGTTTTTGGATCTAATCAAAACACACAGTTAAGACAGACTTATTCTGAACAGATATGAATTTTCCCAACATATACTCATAAAGTTTTTATTTTGTTAATGTACTACTCACGCTGTCCACAATAAATGTATCCCTTATGAAATATATTTTTGTAATACAACTTGAATATTGTATAAAAATAAACATTTAATTTAATATTTTATAGTTCATTTTAAGATATTTTTGCTTGTTTCTTCAAATTTATTTATGACAATCTTTTATTTTTTATTTAATTAAATTTGACTATCTTTTATTTTTTATTTAAACTATTGTAGCTCATCGCACAAACAACAAAGTGTACTATTATAGCCCTATAGTAAGTCCTAATTAACAATTCTACTAGACCAAATTTTTTTTGGAAAAACACATTGCCCCAATAAGGTATACTCCAACCATTCTTTTTTAAGTGTCTTTTACCATCAAATCGTACAAACTAAGAAAGTAGGTAAATTTATATTTGTAACCATATTAATTATCATGATAAATACATTCATACAATTAATTATCAAATTCCAAGAGTATTAAATAAGGGTAAATAGAAAATACATTATTATTTTACTCTCAAATTACGAACTAGGACACTCATTAAAAAACAAGAAAAAAATACTAATAGAACACTTAAAAAAACGGGGGAATATCATTTTTTCAGTACAGACAAATATAAATTCAAAACAATGAAATTGTGTATCAACTCATCCACAATGAAAATGTCTACTGGTTCAACTCCAATGTTCCAAGTACTAACAAAAAACCCTTTCAATGGTTAAAAAACAATTTGTTTATAAAATTACGCAAATGTTGTGCTATTTAAGACGAATTAACCTTTAATATTACATTTCTTATTATCATATGCCTGTCGCCATATTATAGTCTAAATTTTTATTAGTAAAATAAAATAGCAAAGTATATATATATATATATATATATATATATATATATATATATAGGGTGAGTTATTATAAAACTTTTATTATTGTATAAACATGAGAATAATGCATTCTCCATGAAAGCTCTTGTATTAAATTTTTTTTTTGCTCCTCATGGAATTCGAACCTAAGTGGTGCATGAGAACGTGAGAACCATTTTCAGCCATTAGATCACGAAGATCTACGGTGATGCATCACTTTCTTTGGATGAGTCGAAAATTTAAATATTTTTATTTAGTGCGGTAATTTTCAAGAAGAATATATTGGTCTCATATTTGTAACAATAACAAGGTTTTTATAATAACTCACCTACATACATATATATATATATATTATAGTCAAAGAGAAGCAATTATGCTTACTTTTCATGAGCACATTCATAGCATTGATCACATTTAGTCCGTGTTAGCATTATTGGTTTGTCTTATATATTTATTTTAATTCTAATACATCATAAATTATTATTGATATCGATAGGATACGGTGACTCCGGACCCAAACATCGGGCCCAATATAAATAAGCTGACATGAAGCTCGGCCCAAACAAGTCCCAAGAAGACTCGTAAACCGGTGGGAGCGGAAGATTCGGTCATATCTAAGAGAATCCTAATTAGAGAAGAGATAGGATTCAAATCCTATCTTAGAATAGATCTCGGATTCGAGATCTAGGTCATTATAATTGTGTATAAATAGAGGCTAGATTAAACGGAAAAGGATCATCTACACTTTTTGTAATCACTCCTCATATTATCAATACACGAATACTCTCTCTCTCCCCGTGGACGTAGATCTTATTCATAGATCGAACCACGTAAATCCTTGGTGTTCTTGTGCATTTATTTTCCTAACGAAATTAAGATCGATCACTGGCGCCGTCTGTGGGAATCACAATCTTGTGTTTCGATCAACCATAGTTCGCGAGGAATTAATCACGACGATGTATACGAAGCCACGCATCCGAGGTGCTTTGTTGGATTTGTTCTTGAAAGCGGTTTGGTTGAGCTTGTATACAATGTTTCTGTTACCACTATTACAATCTCTATCCGAATTGAATACTTGATTGCATATATTTGTGTCCTTATCTCGTATATAAGTTAGATCATACGATTGTGTAGAAGATCACGAAGTGCGTATGATTGGTCGAGCTTAATGAGATATAAAAGTTTTCTGGTGAGACAACTTAAGGAGGAGTTGTGGGTATAGGCTATAGTATAGATAAGTGACTTGACTTAGTTGCTTGTCTGTCTTTGATGCGTCTACGGCGTATTGAAGGATCACGGTGAGATGTGTTCTCTATCGTAGTAGTGAAGAACCAGATCTCGGTGACTTACGATGATCTAAACCTCGATAAGGTATTAGGTGAGTATGATTTCTTGACCATCACTTTGACTTGTTATGGGTGAGGGTTATATGTTCTAACCAGATTCTCCGCGTCTTGGGTGGTGGAAAGTCTTGTATGTCGCTAGTTATCGTGTCGAGTCACCGTATCCGTTTAGGATGATGGCGTCCCTTAAGGAGCTCAAAGGTTTATTGTACTAAACCCTGCAGGTTGAGTTAGCTCAAGTACAATAATAAGGTTGAGTGGTGCTTGCAGGAATTAAAGATATTAATTTTTAAGCGGTCAATTACTATAAATAATTAATAGGCGTTCGATATCTTAAATCTGAGGATTCGTAATGTCTAAGTGCAAGCTTGACTCAACTTCGGTAATAAAGGGGTAAGTCGAGCATTTATTCTCTAGTGGCATGAATAAATGTTTATAAATTAATTATGTTGCAGGGTGAACATAAGATAATTAATTTATTTGAGGCCCATCTTTATTCCTTGCATTTGATCCAGGTGGCCCGTCGGACCACTTTAGCACAAGAAAATCGGCGCCCTATAGCTCTCAAAGGAAAGATTTTATTCTCTTTATCCTATAAGGATATTATTATATTTATGGGATATGCATGGATCCTTTCTTATGGGATTATGGTAATGCATTATAAATATAAGGTAAGAGATAAAGTCAGGTTAATCCTCAATTACACAAGCACATTTTAGTCCGTCTCATTCTCAAGAGAGTAGATCTCGAAAATTGTGTGGAGAGCATTGGGTGATTTTCGAAGCATTCTCCATAGATCGTCCTCACTCGGCGTTGGAGATTGGGCGGTAGGGATCTGATCGGAAGGTCAAAGCACGAGTCCGATCCGTTCGATCCATTCATCTCGTTCCATCGACCTCTTGGATCGAAAGGTAAACACAGAAAACCCCTACGTGTTGCGATTAATTATATAGGCGCATGCTAGGATTATAATCAATGTATGGTGAATTAAATATCGAGATAGATCCCGAGGCGAGGGCTAGACATATGTCATCCCTACATTTCTGCCTGGCAACACCGGCAACAACGATGGTGGGACACGCCGAGCTCACTCGGAAATACCAGTCGGAGAACCAACTCCCAAGGTCACATCCAAGACATCGAAGAGCAAAATTGTTGGATTTGTATCTTTGGCAGTTTTGGTTGAGCTTGTATACAATGTTTCTGATACTACTATTACAATCTCCTATCTGAATTGAATACTTGATTGCATATATATGTGTCCCCTTATCTCATATATAAGTTAGATCATACGATGTGTAGAAGATCACGTAAGTGCGTATGATTGGTCGAAGCAATGAGATATAAAAAGTTTCACTGGTGAGACAACTTGAGGACGAGTTGTCGGTATAAGTGCTGATATAGATAAGTGACTTGACTTAGTTGCTTGTCTATCTTTGATGCGTCTCGGCGTATTGAAGGATCACGATGAGATAAGTTCTTCTATCGACCGTAGTGAAGAACCAAGATCTCGGTGACTTACGATGATCTAAACCTCGATAAGGTATTATGTGAGTATGAAGGTGCGACCATCACTTTGACTTGTTATGGGTGAGGGTTATATGTTCTAACAATATTCTCCGCATCTTGGGTGGTGGCGGTGCTTGTATGTCATGCTAGTTATGCGTATCGAGTCACCGTATCCGTTTAGGAAGATGGCGTCCCTTAAGGAGCTCAAGGTTTATTGTACTAAACCCTGCAGGTTGAGTTAGCTCGAGTACAATAATAAGGTTGAGTGGTACTACTTAAGGAATTAAAGATATTAATTATTTTAGCGATCAGAATGCTATAAATAATTAATGGACGTTCGATATCTTAAATCGGGATTCGTAATGTCTAAGTGCAAGCCGACTCAACTTGGTAATAAAGGGGTAAGTCGGCATTTATTCTCTAGTGGCATGAATAAATGTTTATAAATTAATTTATGTTTGAACATAAGATAATTAATTTATTTGAGGCCCATCTTTATTCCTTGCATTTGATCCACAATTTGGCCCGTCCGGGCCCTTTAGCCAAGAAAATCGGTAGCTTATGTGCTCTCTATGGCGAGATTTTATTCTCTTTATCTATAAGGATATTATTATATTTATGGGATATGCATAAATCCTTTCCTTGTGGGATTATGGTAATGCATTATAAATATAAGGTAAGAGATATAGTCTAGGTTAATGCTCATTAATCCTACACATATTTTCGAGAATCCCATAGTCTTTGGGAGGAATTTTCGTGAGTTTTGTGAGAGAGCAAAGGGTGATTTTTCGTAGCATTCTCCATAGATCGTCCTCACTCGGCGTTGGAGATTGGGCGACAGGATACACTACAAGAAAGTTGACTTTTCGCGACACGAAAAATATGTCGCTAACATTTGTTTAATGTCGTAAAAGCTAACTTGCGACATTTTCTCACGTCACTTTAGATTGTGTAGCAAAGGTCGTGTAGCATTTTATGACACTTTATTTTCAATTGTGTCGCATCATATCGACACTTTGTGCATCGTTAAATTAATTGTCGTATAAAATTAGTGACATATTACGTGGCATTAGTCGTAGTGACGCATGTTAGTTTGCATCGCATTACGACATTAGTGAAACGACACATTCGATTTGCGACACTAGCTTACAACATTACTGACCAATTTGGCGTATATTTTGTATGATGTTTTCTCCATTAGTGTCGTAACATATGACACTTTATGCATCGTTAAATTAATTGTCGTATAAAATTCGTGACATATTATACATCACTAGTCATAGTGGCACATGTTAATTTACGTCACATTACACGACACAATTTACTTGAATAATTTTACTGTTGTATTTCTTTTACGACATATTTTAATTAAATGGTTAAATGTCATAATTCTTGTGACAAATATATTAAATAATAAAATAATAATATAAAAAGAAAGCCATAGTAATTCAATTATGTATAAAGTTCAACACAATTAAAAAAATATTACTAATTGTCAAAAGTGAAAATATCAAAACTTAAACTTATCAACTAGAAATTATTCAAAAATCTAAATAAAAATTGCAAGAACACAAATTCCATGATGACAATGTGACACTCATTAGCATTTATCCTTCCTCTTGGTCCTTGCAGTTTTCCTTTGCACTTTTTTTTGAATCGAGTTCTTCTCGAGATGTGAAAATTAATTCTTACTCTTTGAAGCAACAATGTTTCTACATAGACATTCGAGTGTTTCGCTCCCAATAACTTCTTCAAAAATTTGCATTATTAGCATCAATATCATCCATCAATTCTTCAGACAACTTTTGCTTCAACTCCTTCAGTCAAACCTAATTACAAAACATAAAATAAAAGAAAAACAATCACTTACTAATGCTCATGACTGCTCTAATAAGATATGAAAAGTCAAATGTATCCAAATATTCGCAACAAATGAGTACCACAATTCACGAATCTGACATCAAGAAAAGAACCTTATCACAAAAATAAATATTTTAAATAAAAAAAATCTCATATAGACATTAAAATATGATTTCTCCACAAAAAACTTACAAAATTAGAATTAAAATTGCATGAAAATAAATAAACCAATAACATAATCCTATAGCAACTTCAGAAAGAATCTAGCTACTAACCTTGAGGAAGCTCAAGCGATGAAAATATGGGCCTCATTATATGTTGACATTATCATTGCATACGAATTAAAGCACATGTTATTGCTTTTTATAGGATAAAATTTGCTTCTATGTCATATCCAGGCATCAAATATTGACAAACTTTAGAATGTTTGGCAATGGCATTGTATCGAGAATCGAAGGAAAATGACAAGAAATATACTTCCTAGGTAATGCATTTTTCTTTAGATGCTAAGTACAAAATCTAATTATATATTATGTAGTCTAATTTTTTGTTTTATTATTTATACAAGTCTGCCATTACATCATTTAAAAGTAATACTGGAATCCAGAAAAAGTGCAGGACTTTTACAGACACATTAACTCGAAAACAAGAATACCTCATCTTTTGCCGCTTCATCTTCCTCATCATCATCATCCCCAGTATCCTGGACAAATCTTTCAGAAAGCCATTCCTTAGCTGATGTAACCAAAGTGTAAACCATCGCCATACCAAGATTTTATGCCGCCTGTGAAATGAGCATTATATAATGCTTGAGATGCAGTCATGCGGAAGACTAAAAAAAATATAGATCACGATAACATCTTTCATGATTGAATAGACAAGAAACATCTTCACATTAAATTCCTCCCAGATTTTGCATTCCCTAGCACAAAGACTTCCCACTTTACTTTCATATAATTACTCATTGCTGAACAGAAAGAAACCTCCAGAGAGCCAACTTGATTTGTAACATTTTATGAGAACAAGAAATCATAAACAGCCACAACCTGACACAAAAAAATCAAGCATGTCTAGAATCAAATGAAAGTGTGTGAGCTCAAACCAAACAAATGGATGCTTTATAGATTAAGCAAATAAGCCGGTATACTTTGTCACTCTACAATTCATAAGTCTTGAGACACAATCTCACTATCAATATAACTCCTGCGAATTATATTATCGATTATGCTTCAACATTCTTCCTTCACTCGGTTTAATGAGTTTGAGCCACATACCATGATTTTGGTCAATCACCATACGAAAAACCTACCTTAACATAAGAATCACCTCGTGAATTAATCATCTAAACTTACTATTATCGCCAAAATCTCTCTACATAACTTATGGAATACTGAACAACCTTGTCGCCATTGAAACATTTCTTGATAGAGTGATAGGTGTACTCGGAATCAAACCATCTTGAAGACTGAAAGTGAGAAACAACGATTCCATTACCATCATCAAAATCCATCGCACCTAAAAAAACAAGCTAAGCGAAATAGAAATATTTACTTTTGCGAACATCGACTACAATTACATCTATGGACCAAAATTTTCTCATGAAAGAATGCCTCGAATCAACCGCAATTGGCACAATCCTACCAAACGTAACAATTACACAAATCAACCTAATTAGCATTGACGATATGATTACCCGAAATTGGAAGGCGGAAAGCCGAGGATGGCGAGAAAATCATCATCAAATTCGGCAAGATCGTCCATCGCCTTTCGTATGTAGTCTTGAGTAGAAAGTAGGCGGTCATTACCCTTCTCATGGTTGAAATAGGAGGAATTGTGATTCTCATTGTCGTGATATTTGCGAGCATCGCGTGGGCTGCTCCGTGAGTCGGGAATAGCGGCGTGAGGAGGAAGCTAGCGGTGGGTGATCTAGTTGCTCGGTCTTTGGGCGCAAATGCGGGTTCTCGCGGCGGCGGCGGTGGCGCGAGAGAAGGCAGGAGGGGGGCGGCGTCGTCGTTTGCAGGCGGAGGAGAAGGAGATCGAATCGTCGAGATCTAAAGCTTCCTGGGCTCCAATTCCAACTCCATTTTGAGTACTTCACGGTCTTCACTCGCCATTGAAGGAAAAGCGTAATATGGATGTGATTTAATTTGATTACGGGTCGAATAGTTTGCAACCCTAAAAGTTAAGCGAGCCTTATGGTTATGGAAAGTTTTAGACTTTATTTCTATGAATCAAACATTTCAAAATTTTCAAAATTTTAATGACGAATTTCTTATTATAGTCACTCAAATTATGCCCGATAAGCATTGCAAACTAAATGGAAGTTTATAGTTGACATTAGTTTTTTTTACATATATAATTTGCTTATTTTATGATTTTTTTTGTTCAAAAGTTGATGAGAAATTATGTGAGATGTCTCAAATTATATTTGGGTTAAATATCATTTATGGTCTGATTTTATTACTTTATGACCTGACACTCTATAAAATATTTGTTTATAATTACCCGTGCTCCATTATAACACCTATAGTTTAGTTATATAGAAGTTGTTTAAGAACTACTAATGTAGACTAACGATTGTTGATGTGACCGTTAATTCTTACCATATAATAAAAATCGATTTGGTTGGGATTTTTGTCGTTGATTTCGTTCGAGTTTTCGTCAAAGTCCGTTTATTAGAACTTTTCTCACCTTTTCTGAAAAAGGATTAAACCCTAAAGTATAAATAGGCCTATTTTGTTTAGGTTGAAGACACTTTGTTACTTTTGTTGATCCTTTATCATTATTTTTCAAGTTCTAGAGATTAGTTTTGCTTTTGCTTTATAGAGATTTGAAGATTGAAAAAATTGAAGTTATCATAAATTGAAACGATAGTTATATATATATATATATATATATATATATACATCATTGAATTATACTTTATTTTAATCTCTTTTGTTTAGCCCTAGTTATGAGTAACTAATTCTTTATCGATTCTAGGGGATGTAAGATTGGTGAGATTATGATTTTGATTTATTAATTATTATGCTCTGTTTAATTCATAATTTGTGATTCTTCGTATTTAATTTCGTATTTAATATAGATGATCATATCGATGTATGTCGGTTGTTCGATTAAATGCTTATCAGGTTTATTTGATCAATGGCATTCAAGAACACATAATATAAGTAGCAATATTTGTATGAGGTTTTAATTTTTTGTGAGCTTTCATGAATTTTTTTCTTTCTTTCTGTTAAGACATAAGGTATTCACTATTTGGATGTCCCCAAATGAACAACATTTAAGAGTGATTTTTTTTTCTTGAAATCCAATGAAGATCGATAATATATTAATCTACTATCATGTTTTTCAAGAGAGAATTGTGCTCATGTTTGTAAACCTCCATCGGAATTGAATTAAAATTGATAGTTGATTAAATTGAATTAAAAAATTACAAACATAACATGTATATTGCAATTTTAAGATATAAAAATGATTGTCGCATATGTGTAGCTAAACTACAACACATGATACAAATGACGTACAATTAACATAAATATACAATAATGAATGAAACAATGTTCTAAATATGTGGCATAATTATGATATTTTATTAATGTTTAACAAATAAATTATCATAATTTGGGGACATAGAAATGGATGTCGCATTTGTGTCGCTAAACTACAACACAATATAAAGATGATTCAAAATTGACGTAAATATACGATATTTAATGCAACATTATTCTAAATATGTGGTATAATTATGACATATTATATAAGCGTCACAAATATATTGTCACAATTTGAGACATAAAATAATTGTCACCTTTATTGTCGCTAAATTACGACACAACATGTCGATGATGCAAAATTGACGTAAATATCGACATTTAATGCAACGTTATTCTAAATATATGGTATAATTATGACATATTATATAAGTGTCACAAATATATTGTCACAATTTCGAGACATAAAATAAGTGTCACATTTGTGTCGCTAAATTACGACACAACATGTCGATGACGCACAATTGATGTAAAAATACGACACTTGATACAACACTATTCTAAATATGTAGTATAATTAGGATATTTTATTGAGGTGTCGCAAATAAATTATCGTAATTTTGAGACATAAAAATTAGTGTTGCATATGTGTCACTAAACTACGACACAAGATTTAAATGATGCACAAACGATGTAAATATACGACAGTAGAAGCATAAGTGTGGTAATTTTATAACACATACATGTAATGTCGCATGTACGTATGTCGTAATAGGTGCATTTTGTTGTGGTGATACAGCCGAGAAGATCGAGCACGAGTGCAGATCCGTTCATTCCGTTCAGACCAAGACGGATCAAAGGTAAACACGAAAACCCCTACGTGTTGCGATTAATTAAATAGACGCATGCTAGGAATATTATCAATGTATGGTGAATTAAATATCCAAGATAGATCACCGGGCGAGGCTAAACCTAGTTTTCCCTACAATTGGTATCGAGCACGGGATCGAGAATCTTGGCTCTGTTGGATTAATCTTCACGACGGTCAGAAAGAAGAACACATCTCGTGATCCTTCAATACGCCGGACGCTACAGCATAGACAACAACTAAGTCAAGTCACTTCTTATCTATACCAACCGACAACTCGTCCTTAAGTTGTCTAATGTGAAACTTTTATATCTCATTAGCTGACCAATCATACACTTCGTGATCTTCTACACCGTATGATCTAACTTATATATGAGATAAGGGACACAAATATATGCAATCAAGTATTCAAATTCGATAGGATTGTAATAGTGGTAACGAGAAACATTGTATACAAGCTCAACCAAAGCGCTTCGATAAATCACAATCTCCCACTTATACTAAAGCAAACTTTTAGTATACAATGTGTTTCTACTAGCTATTACAAACAACCATCACTTTGCTTCTCACTTTTACAAAGTTTCCTTTCTAAGTGGTGCCAGTCAAGCCAATCGAGTCCTCTAACGTGTCCATATGACTTTTGCGCGTGCTCTTCGTGAATGGATCCGCTAGATTTTCATCTTCAATCTTTTCAATCGCCGTCACCTCGTCTAACGATTTCTCGTATAACATGGTACTTTCTCTCTATGTGTTTGGTGCGCTTGGGTCCGTGGTTCCCGAGTTTGCCACGCCGAGTTATCACGATGAAACTATGATACTCTTGGGCAGGCCAG